>JARHVA010001440.1:1995000-2117500 GCA_037957365.1 Torreya grandis | reverse complement strand
GGACCCTATAAGTAAAATTTTCACCCCTTTGTAGATACAATGTTCAGAATGTATAAGTGTGTCATTGCACCCTTATAAATTATGACCTTAATACTCTTCCATGGTACTTCCCCATAAAAACAACTAAATATAGCTTCAGGTGAGTTTCCTTTATGAAAGTATTCAATAGAACAGATAAAAGTATTGAAGATTTCCATATTCTACTCTTCATCCATTTATAATAGTAAAACAATTCTAACATTATATACTAAAAATGAGATGATTTTTATTTATATAATATGTTCTCTAATGAATAATATAATCCACATAACTTGATACAATTGTATAATTGAATGGATAAATAATTTTGTCACAAAATCACTCATATATCAATCATAATTCATTTCAATAACAACATATAATATTCAACATTTTATGATGAGTATTATTATCATAACTAGAAATAATAATTTCAAAAAAATCATTATCTAAATCTATTCTATGTGAGTAACACATTTATTATTGTGTTATTCACTTTAATAACAAGATAAATCATGCCTTCCATAATAAATTAAGACCATAAACATAGTTCTATATCTTTATATGCATGTAGTAACATAAGATTTATTCTTATCAATAATTGTAATTTAAGATTACTATACATGGTAATGAATTAAATCCATTAGCAAATCAAATCATTCCATAGTTAAGTAAATGGAATAAGTAATGCTTAATTCTACCTAACTGAGGTTGTTTTATCCTCTAGTCTTAGGGTCATGATATCAAAATAATATACATTTATTATTACACTAAATAACAAAAACACTATAACCTTATTTTTAAAAAAATCACACTAGAACAACTTGATTATAACATTCATTTAACAACTCCCTATTATTTCATATCTCATTTGAATTAAATTCCATTTAGAGAAATATTTTAAACTTGCCTATAATAAATTATCTATGTATGAGAGATATAATAATTCAAACTTGAAAAATAAAAAATTAAGCTAATGCATGCAATTATTTATATCCCACATATTTTAATTCCAATGATAAAAACTATAGAGATGACTCTCTCTTATGAATGTGTGATAGATATATTTTATATCTCATGTCTATTTATCCTTGAGTCATAGTGGAAATTTTATCAAAGTAAACCAAACCACTTTTCCATCACATAATTAATTAAGTCTCACATTATATTAACTATAATACATGCATTGAATAAATTATATTATACATCACATAGTAAGAAGATAATTCCAAAAATATCAAAACATGATCTATATGCAAAACTTCATAAGACATAATTTTCCCTAAAATGTGGCACTTCAAAAAGGATTAATAAACATACAACCAATTCATCTAAGAATAAAAACAATAATTATTAAACAAAACATTTGGAAAATGTTATTCTTACATTATCTCAGTGCATACTCAAAGAGTTACCAAACTAACACAAATATTACAAAACAACATAGTATAAAGAAATATAACAACAATGAGTTATTTTCAAATCAGTATTTCATAATCTCATTTACTTCTATAGAGTCCCAATGAATCAAACACTATTTTATCTTAATATTATAAAAAAATGCTATAGGGATGCTCATAGTCAAGTGAACATGTAATGCTAAAGAATGCTGATTACTCTTTCAAAGACAATTGAATTATTAAATTCAATGACTTCTTCTAAACATACTTCATTAAGGAAACTACAATACTAACTTGTTTACACTATTATTAAAAATGCTTAAATAGGAAAACCAACATTAAACACACTAATAATCCCATTGTCAATATAAAACTACTTAGAAATAAGAATTATAGACTAATTCAACTCATATAAACCTATCCTTACATATTCCCAAAATTAATAGTACCAAAATATAAACACAACCAAAATAGTAATTCAATTTACCCCTACATGCAACAATAATTCACAACTAGTTAGGACTTATTTCATTCCTTTCATTCTAAACAAAACATCAAATAAAACTTAGCTATATGTGCATACAATTCATACATTTAATATTTCATATAAAATATACACTTAAAAACATATAATTCCTTAATTTGAATCAAATATTAAAAGATAATTGTGATGGATTACAAAAAATCCAAATGATCTATGCTATACATAATTGGGTTGTAATGATTTCACAAGAAAGGACTCAGATAAAATCAATCGATTAAATATAGTTATATTTAAGTGATTTTACTTAGGCATAAAAATATATGCATCCTAAAACAAACTAAGTGAATAATAAATATATAATGAATTTTAACAAAATGATTGTCTATTCATTGTGAAATCCAAATAATAAAAAATATAAAGATTCACCTCATGCATAGTCAACCTTTTTTCCATAATAAGTTTGTAACAACTAAAAAAGAAGAATCTCAAGGATTAAATTCAATAATATACATTCAATATTATAAAAAATGTGAAATCATATTATAATGAAAATGATTTTGAAGATTCATAACAATGATTCACAATCAAACACATAATGTAGTCAACATGTTTACTTAATACATTTAAAAATGAACAAACAAAATTCCAATACGTGACCATAATCATTATAGATTCCAAAAATGATTACAATAATTACAAATACCAAAAGGAAGACTAAGTCAAAAGCACACAGTCATCCCAGGGCTGAATATGTATTCCATTAAAAAATCATGGGTAGATGCAAGATAATGGGGGATAAAAGGGGGATTAAAGTGTCACTTTTTTCTAAAAATAACAATAGTTGAACTTGGAGAGAGTTTTAGAGACACTTGGAAAAATAATTTGAAAATAACATAAGAATATAAATTGTGGAATTTTAAGTGTAATTTCTTTATATATATTCAAACCCATAAGATAAAAGTGTGTGAAATTGATGCATTTATGATAGTGGATTGACATTTTTTGGTGAAAATATAAGGAGACTGCATGTCTATAGACACATAATTTTTGAGTAAATGTATGGATTATTGTGGATATTTGAAATTTCAAATATTGATATAGATATTTTTTTTAATTATTTCATAAACATATATTTTTTACATAATTTTACAAAGACAAATGGAAAATTAGAACTGAAAGTATACAAATACAACTTTTTGACCTTAAATTCATGAAAAACATTTTTTAAAGCATAGCCAATGATGAATATATTAGTTAGGCATAAGTTTTATAAAATTTTAATTAGTGGTAAAAAAATTCTAAATGTATTTTTAACAATATTTATATCATCCATAATGAGGTATGCTATGTACAAATTAAGTATTAACTAAAAACAATAGCTTAACATTAAAAAATTATATATTTAAAAACTACGCTTTCCCCTTTACAAACTCATATTTATTTTAAAAAATAATAAAATTTACCTAATTATATGTGTCAACAAAGACAAAAAGGCTGCTAAATTTCCTAAAAATAATGTGGGCTACTCCTTGAATGGTTTTAGGCTAGGCTTGGACCTCCCCAATCCTAAACCTGAAACACTTTTAGAGGGAAAGCTAAAAAGTTAAAACAAAGACTTGTTGAAAGGGTGTAAAATATTTAGTAAAGTAAATGTAATTATAATTCTACATTTATTTTAATTTAAATTTTATATTCATATACTTTAAATTATAATAATATAAAATGTAAACTTATAGCTACATTTATTTTACTAAATAAAAAAAATTATGGCCACTCTACATCTTCTAATATCGATTCTAGAGCTATAGGAATTACCATTTAGAAGTTAGATTTTCAAAATTCATTATGGTCAATACTTAGTTTTTTAGAATTTTTAGATTGGAAGATAGAATGAGAAAGGAATTTTAAAATCATGTTATGTATGTAATAGATATATACCATTGAGTGTGCCCTACGTATTTTATCTACTTGAGTATGCTCTCTCTATTTGAATAACTAAGTTATATCTTGATCTTGAATTTGACCTACATACCTTCTTGTGCTTGAGTATGCCCTACCTACTTCACCTACTTTAGTATACCATACCTACCTATCATTATTGCCCTACATACTTGATTATGCCCTACCTGCTTGAGTTACTTACTTGAGTATGACATACCTACCCATAATTTTTTGCTTTAATTGAGTATGCCATACCTACTTGAGTTAATTACTTGAGTATGCCCTAATCAATTGAATAATTGAGTCATATCTTGATCTTGAATAATGGTATATAATTTTGACTGTGTCTATCATAATCGATGCATATCTCAAATATCCATTATCTAATTAAAAACTTGAGTCATATATTGAAAGGAGAGGGGGCATTATCATGCTTGAAAATAAATAGAGGAGGCATTATCACCTATATATATATATATATATATATATATAAATTAGATAAGGCATTGACCAAACCATATATTGAAAAAAGGGGGAATTATCACCTATATAGAGAAAGGAGTGACTAGGGATGATTAGGAAAAAGGCTTGAAGGTGGATTTAGGATGAATGCCTAAATAATTTATGGGGTTTTCAATTAATGTGTCTATCGATATGCATAAATAACTAGCCTATAGCATGAAAAATATAACATACATATAGCCATGATATGTTTAATCATACATGACATATACCACATACCTAGCACTACATGTAGGTATGCATTCACTCATACATGAAATTTACATGTAGTCATGATATAGTCACTCATAGTAAACATGAATGTAGCTAATCACCTTAGTACACTACATTTAAAATATAAGGAATAAAAACACCATTAAAGAGTGATCCTAAAAATATATTTTTAACTCCAAAATAAATGTTATATATATGGGTCAATCCATACGTCCTTCAATTCCAATCTCACACATGCATGACTTAACTACTTTATTCTAGACTCACATAAAATAGAGTCATCTTCTAGCATCCCAAACTCACATAAGACACTAATAATAACACTTACACTACTATTTTGGGTGGAAGAGAGTGATTTTGAACCCTATTTCATTAGGTTTAATCAAATCAACTCATATCATTATCTCCCTCTCCCTAAACCATATGGAAAGAGGGGGTCAAGCACGTAAATTACCATTTGTCATCATAATCATTCCTTCATCATTTATCATTTTCCATAATCCCTATATCATTAAAATTCATTATCCCTCATCATCTTTAATGACACTATCATTGGTCCTCATCATCCCTCATCATCTCTAGTCACTCCCTCATCATACCTCATTATACCTCATCATACCTAATCACTCCATTATCTCTTAACATTACTAACAACTCCTTTATTGACCCTCATCATCCCTAATCATCCCTAGTCACTCCCTCATCTTCCCTCATCATCCTTACTTATCCTTAATCACTCCCTCAATTTACCTCATTATACTTAATCATACCCTAATTGATCTTTATCCTCCATAATCATCCCTAATCACTCCCTCATCATAACTCATTTCTACTCATTGTCCCTAGTCACTCTCATTGGCCCTCATCATCCTTAATCATCCCTAATCACTCCATCACCCTAAGTTCATTAAATGAGTGATTAGGGATGATAAGGGATGATGAAGGTATATGAGTGAGGGAATAAGGATGATGAGGGGTAATGAGGGATGATGAGGGAGTGATTAAGAATATTTAAGGATGATGAGGGTAGATGAGGGTGTGATTAAGGGTAATTAATTCCATTAAGTGAGTGATTAAGGATAATTATATATGATTATGGATAATGAAAGAGTGACTAGGGATGATTAGGGATGATGAGGGAGTGATTAGGGTGATGAGGGGAAATTAAGGATGATGAGGGATTAACTAGGGATGATGAGGATCAATGATAGTGTCATTAAGGATGATGAGGGATGATGAAGGATAATGAAGGTTGATTATAGAGAGATGATGGATGATGATAAATTATGAGGGAGTGATTATAATGATGAATGGTGATTTATGCACTTGAACCCCTCTCTCTATATGGTTTATGAAGAAGAAGATAGAAATATGAGTGATTTTTATATGAGACTAAGAAAATAGGGTTCAAAATCACTCCCCTCCACCCAAAAAAATATTTTTAGTGCTAGTGGTAGTGTCCTATGTGATTTTGGAGTGATATAACATGACTCTATTCTATGTGAGACTAGAATAAAGTGATCAGGTCATGTATGTGTGAAATTGGAATTAATGTATGCATGTATTGACCCATCTATATAAAATTTGTTTTATATTAAACAATATCTTTTTAAGATGAAACTTGAATGGTATTTCAGTTATTTTTATTTTGAATAGAGTGTACTAGGGTGATTATCTACATTCATGTCTGGTATGAGTTATTATATCACAAATATAGGTATATGTCATGTATGAGTGAATTCACACCTACATGTAGTACTAGGTATATGGTATATGTCATGTATATGTGATTGTATCATGACTATAGGTATGCTACACGCCGCAAGCTAAAGGCCAATTATTTATGTATATTGATAAATCCATTGATAAAAAATACCACAAATTATTTAGGAATTCATCTTGAATCCACATTCAATAATGTTTCCTTATCATGCTTAGTCACTCCTTTATCTATATAGGTGAGAATTACCTCTCTCCATTAAATATATATATTAGTTAATGAACCCTCTCATTTATTTATATAGGTGATAATTACCCCTCTAATTATTTTTAAGCATGATAATTCCCCATCTCATTTCAATTTATGGAACATATAAGATAAATATGGTCAAGATTAGATACAGGTATTCAAGATCAAGATATGGCTTTGGTATTGAATTGGATAGGGCATAATCAAATAAGTAACTCAAGTAAGTATGTCATACTCAATTAAGTATGGCAAGAAGGATAGGTAGGTAGGGCATACTCAATTGCAAGAAAGTAGGTATGGCATAGTAAATATCAAGATATGGCTCAAAGTAGGGCATAATCAAGATCAAGATATGGCTCAGGTATTTAGGTATGACATAGTCAAGATCAAGATATGCCTAAAGTATTCAATCAAGTAGGGTATACTCAAGTAGGTAAATTAGGTAGGGAATACTCAAGTAAGTAGATTAGGTATGGCATACTCAATTTTATAAATTTATGACATACCTAAAATGATTCAAAATCTCATTTTTCATTATATCTATTAGGAATTAAGCTTACTTTTTTAGCTATAAAATTGAAGAAGGTATGGCACAAATAAGTAGGTAGGGAAAGAATATATGGAAGTTATAGATCAAGAAGAAAGCTTCCATTGATAGGTAATAATTTATTATATAAATTCAAGTAGATAAGACATGAATGAATCTATATATCAAGAATCAAGCTTCACTTACCTTATCAGGTAGGGCATATCCAAGTAGGTAGGGAAAGAAAAAATATATCTATCTAGAATCAATCTTCCCTTGATAGTTATGCCTTAATATAGAAGCAAACTAAAGATACATATCAAGAAGGCAAGCTTCAATTTAAATCTATGCCTTATTCATTTTCTATATATTAGGAAGGAAATCCTATATTGATATGTTATTTGGTGAAGAAAAGTTAGACATTAGGAACCCAAGCTTCCATTGAATTACTCCTTGGCATAGATGAAGCAGGTAGGGAAATCTTCCCTTGAATTATTGGGTAAAATAGGATTGATATCAAAATAGGGCCATTGGAATGGTGCCCCCATATATATATATATATAAGTGGGGTATATTCCTATATTATCCCTTGATTTATTATATTGGGGATTAGGGCATACTAAAATTATTATAGGGCCCTAGTTTGGGAATATCACCACTTAAAATGGTGTTAAAATTATAACCTATACTATGAATATGATACATGAATAATGGTCTGGGTTTTTTTTAAGGGTTTGATGTATCAATCAAGATATGTTGATGCATCTATGCATGATCCATCCCATAATATTATGTATATGTTGCATATGTGTTGGCATAGGCCCTATCTCTATATTGACCAATCTATACATGATCCCCTATTTATATATATGGATATCTATCTCTATATCACCAATTAAATCAATACTTGAGCTTGGAGATTAATAAATCCAACATTTTAGTTAGGTTCCAATCTTAAAATTCTAAAAAATAAGTATTGACTATAATGGATTTTGAAAAACTAACTTCTAAATGGTAACTCCTATAGCTCTGGAATCAATTTCAAAAGATGATGAGTGGTCGTAATTGTTATATTTAGAAAAAAAAATTTAAAGTATAAGAAAATTATACTTGTTAAATTTATTTTATTAAATATTTTTTAATTCAAACAAGCATAAAAAATCATAAATCATTTTGTAAATCAATGGGTATATGCCCTTTTTACTATATTGAGTGTACACTCTTTATCAAATAGCATAGCCCTTTTTTTCAAATTTTACAACCTTTTACCATTCCCTCCTATAAATTAATTTCAAAGAGTGTATGCCTTTTTGTGAAAAAGGTTTATGCCCTTTAGGTTTGGGGGATATACATCCTTTACAAAAGAAGTTTTGTGTTTTTCATTATGTCATGCTTTTTATCCCCCAAATTTGTGCATTCACTCATATATACAACCATATCAAGATTCTTGAATATTTAAACAACCCTCATTTACATATTTCTAAGTAATGAATATATACATATAGTCTATATGACATAATAAAATACAAGGCATAAATAAACAATACTATACATGATGTAATGTGTATAATAGTAAGCTTTAATCCTAGTGAGTCTATTACAACATGGTTTCACAAACTTATATGCATATAGAAAACCATACACAATCAAATATAAGCAAATTATAAAGTGGAAAAACCTACCCAACCAGCCCTATAATCCCTTTATTGGTGGCCCTAGCCAACCCATCCATCATCTTGATGGTAGAGCTTATCTTACATGGTGGTGGAAATATTACACAGTTTCTAATTTTCCTTAACCACCTAAATAAATCCAATAAGAAAAATCCATAAAACACCAAACATTCTTAAAAATAACCCTAAGTGTTTATGCCATGAATAGAAGTCTTAAAAGTCATGCCATGAAGTTATTATGCCAAAAACACTTAGATTTCACTTCACATAGCAAACAAACAAGGTGAAATACACTTTAAAATAATTTAAAAAACAAGATGCCATGAAACAATTCAAATACAAACCCCATACAAGAAAATTCAAATTAAATTTTGAGAAATATGCATGGGACAATAACACAAAACCTAAACTCACATTTCCAATAAAACCTAGTGTTATTTTTAATTCACATTACTTAAAATTCCATTTTTAATCCAAATAAAAAAAAGTAAAACCAAACCCAAAATAAAAATTAATTGGATAAATGTTTATATTTTTTATTCTTATATTTTTAATGTGTGAGAGAATCTCTTATTTGTTTTTTATGTGATTTTACACACCACACACACTATCTCTCTCATGAAAAATCAATACATTTAAACCCTTAAAATTCTTTATAAAAAATGAAATATATCGAGTCATGGTTAAATAATATTAAATAATTAACTTATTGTTCCCCATGTCCCCCATTTCTTCTTACAGAACTACATTCTATCCACCAACAATATATACCTTGATAAACCCAAATAATACATCAAACTGATGAGATTACTAATGTCAAACATGCTCCTAAAAGACTATCAATGGCATTTATGGCTCCCACCAAGATCACACAAACCACAAGAAAAGTTTAATTACTAAATAAGGAGATAAAACCAAAAATTCAAAGAAATTACCTTGAATGTTAAACCCTAAGTCAACTTTGCATCATATCATTGCCATGATATGCCATGAATATGATGGATTTATATGCAATTTTCATCATTTTTAATAAAAATGATAATCAAATAATTCAAGTCAATGGACTAAGCTCTAATTGACTATGACCAAAATAAACACCAAACAAAGAAATTAAAAAGGTAACATAAAATCCCTTACTAGGTGGTATACATTGCCATTTAATAACATGGAAATTCATAAGAAAAGTAAGATAATAAAAATAAAGACAAATTCCATATTAAAATAAATATTATAATATCCAACCATGCCCATGTATCACATAAAGCAACATTATCACTTGTGTAAAATAGATTGTAATCACTTCCATCTCCCAAAGTTGTGTTAGAATCTAGTTCTAATAATAATTGCAACCTGATTACTATAATCTAAGGTAATGTTGGATAAAATAGAAAAGTATATTTAATAAGAAAATTAAATCATAAATTGAGGTAATAGGTAATAAAATTACACTTGAACATCTACACTTAGACCAAAAGTCAAATAAATGAAATTCACTCAATAATTAACAAACAAATTCAAAAATTAGTGGTCATTTTTTAGAAACTTAAGAATTTAAACTCTTGTTTTCATAATATAGCCAATTTGACATAGGAACGCCCTATCAACTAGACTTCATAGATTAAAAAAATGACTCATTTTAGTTCTTTTAGTCATGAAAATAAGACATTAATAGTATCTAAACCATTTATAAAATTAAATATTCATAATTAAATAACAACTATTGTCAACACATCATAATAATAATAATGACATAATCAACTAAATAATGATAGCATCTAAATCATGTCCATGTTATAAAAACCATAATAATCAAAACAACATATAATATGTCTTACCAATGTCAAATAAAAGTAGTCAAAAACTTTAAAATGGTTGTAGAAATTAGATTATGACACTTCATTTGAGATGAGTAACTTACATTCTACATCCCTCATCTAAAAAGAGGGCATTCAAGTGGGATTGTATTAGATATTAAAGCCTCAATGACCATAAGTTCAGATTTTATAACAAAAATATAGGTTCAAATATTCAAATTAATGCATAAATTAGATACATGATACATATTGTTACATTAATATGAATTTTAGGGGCATATGACATGCACATACACTAAATTTATAAAATAATGAGTACAAATTCATATAAACTTAGTTACATATGCATGGGCATATGTAAAACAATTACATGAACATAAATTATAGGTTTTCACATATAATTATAGTTGAGCATATCAATATATAGAATTTTATATCATTTATAAAAGATTTAGGGGTCATGGTATTTTTTCATGCACATATATACATTTTAAAAAATTTAAAATGTATGATACTAATTCATGCATGTATACACTATAATATAATTTAAAAATAAAATGAAAAATGGTTGTTATATTAATTTAAATATATTGCAATTATGGTCATGATAGGGCATGGATATTATTCATTATATATTGATCATGTAAGTAGAATATACATTCATAAGCAATGGTGTGATTCATTATATTATGAGTAATTTATATTTTAGTATAGTGACACTCAATAACGTTGGCATTAATTAGAGTGAATAAATTTTTTTGTTCCACCTCTATGTTACATGTTATGTGCATTTAAGTCTAGTGACACTTAATGGCCTTGGAATCACTTGTAGTGAACCTATACTAGTTACACCTTCTTTTGGATTAGTACATTGGTGTTTAACCCTAAAATGGATGGGGATCCTATTTAGGGTAGATCTGGTTAAAAATATATAAATGATAATGTAAAAGGATGATATAATATCTATAATAGACCAATTGGGTGCTAAAATTAGATATAAACATACAGTAGATTTCTTATGCTAAGATTAGTCTAACTATAGAAAGTAAAACTAATCTATGTATGGAAATGAGAAAGAAGTAATATACTTAAATGGTTATGACTATAACACACTGTTAGATCTAGAATAGGTAGAAATCAAGATGGAAGATGATTTTAGAATAGTTTTCATAGTCTATATTTGACACTTTTATAACTCTAAACACTAATGTTGGGATGGTTGTGTCGATGATATTATCTAGGTTTGATATAAGTGTCCTCTACAGAATACCTAATAGAAAAGTATGCAACCACCTAGATGCTTTTGGGTTTGTCTTCACCTTTACTTTGGTGCATTCATATCTAGGTAATATACTATTACTCCTCATAAATTTACAAAACCTTGAATTTGAAAATTAACTATTGTTTGGCATAAGATAAAACTATTAGACTCAGATACTAGCATCAGATGATATGTTCTGAGTCTAGTATTATTTAAGAGATAAGAACACTGATATAATGATCTAAAAATGAAAAAAAGGTGATAATTGATGCTCTTGACTGAATCCACTTTGACTAATGGCATATATATGTAGGCACCTAGCTTACTTACCCTTTTGTTGTCAACCTATACTCCTCTTATATGGATTGGGTCCATATATTTAGGTTCCCCAAATAAATATATAGGTATAGGATTCCCTTAATTTAATTTATCTTCTTTATTTTTGAGATAATATTTCTTGACCATATATCTATTAGAAAAATGATATTTATAATTGAAAACAAATACTAGACTGATAATGTGCATATAAGTATAATAGATAACTAGTTTGGCATAGACTATGCAATCTCTTATAGGTGATTGAGAGAAATTTGGAAAGTTTAGGGCCTAAAAAAGGCACAATAATGTGATATAATGGAAAATGAGAATCATGTATTCACACACAAGTCATGTAGGGTAAAGTGAAATCAAAACTGATATTGCCAATTATCAATTTCCTAATTTTAGTATAAAAATGAGGAAGAAAATGTTTCAAACATCAATGTGAATTCACATTGGGATAAAAAATGAAATGTATCTTGAACAAGGAAGACTTATGAATATTTACATTTATTTTGATAAAACAATATAAGAATATATCAATCCCTTATAGTGCTATCACTTTAAAATCAAACCTTGGGATTACACATATATAAATAAAATAAATAGGAACATTGACCTGTACTATAGAAAAGAATAAATATTTACATGTAAAAATACATTAGGTATGGAATATAATGTTATATTATAATGACCAAAGTCTAGCATTACTATCCAATCAAGCCCAAAACTCTAGTTCCTGATATGAATGACTCATAACCCACTTTACTTTTATAATAAACTAGCATAATTTATAAAATTGCTAAGTATCTTATCCATTTTAGTACTTTCCATATTTATTAGGTGTAAGTGTCAAATAAATTTCTACATTTTACATTCAAATACATGTAGACACTTAGTTTTGGTCATTTTCATAACTAAATTAGGTTTTAGTTCAATTTCCAGTAAAAGACATATTTTAAACTTAGAAATCACCTGAATTGCCCAAATTTATCTACACAAGGGATATAAATTCCCATAAACATGATGACGCTAGCTTATTTGGTGTATTACCCTATATGCACCAATAATATAGTTTAGTTTTAACCCTAGTCAAATTATGACGTGATAATATGACACTTTTAGTCTATCAAGCTATTAATTCATAACATTTAAAACAATTTCCAAAACCCAAAAATCACTAAACAAGATTAATTAAATTGAAAATATTAATTAACTTACCTAAACAAAAATTTCAAATCCAATTAGTGATTTCATTTACCAAAAAAGGAATTTTTAGAAAAATATGAAGTCAAAAGGTCAAAGGAGCTAATACAATGAATTATTATTTCCTAAATATTCCAAAAATATGATTCAAAACCTCACAAATATTTGAAATAGAGGTGTTAATATTTCATGAGTGCTTTAACCTAACCCAGGGTTAGATTGACTAAATCTACATTAATTTAGACTTAACCCAAGTTATAATTTAACCTAACCTCCCTAGGGTTGGATTTAGTTCTTAGATATATAAACATAAGTTCCCACACCATATTCCAACAAGATTTTATGTGGAAGGTTATGCTAATGGAATATCTTATTGAATAATTTGAGATTAGTGTTATAATGCCCAATTTATGTCAAACTTCACACCAAACCACATGTGACTATTGGAGATATTCTACCACCATGGAAGATAATTTCTAGAAGACTATAATAATCATATGTTGAGCATGAACATCCTTATTCCAATAAGCATAAAATTTGGCAAAAGAGGTAAGAAAATTATATTGGCTTCATCTTTATTTTGTGATCTTGCTTATTATGTTATACTCTCCCTAGTTATTAAGCAAGAGTGTGTAGTCCTAACACATTTTTATACTTGATTTTTTTGAATTGTATTAATAAGAGACTGATATACATATGTTTTACTCTTCAAACACCAACAAGTACATATTGTCATGCCCAGTAGAACCACACATTATGTATGTCTAAGGAGAATGATATGATAACCTTAGTTTTACTAATAAATGTATTTTAATTCTTTTAGTTTAGAGTTTTATCCTTGAAATATATAACATTCTATTTTTTGAGTAAATGATAGCTTCATCCTATGTAATGGTGGATTTTCCATTCCCATGCTTATTTTTGATATTTATTTATTTATAAATGGTGATTTTGACCTAATAAATGGTAGATTAATTTTATAGAATTGGCAACTATGATCTTATTGAATAGTGGATTTTCTAGGTGAACTTACTCTTTATTTAAGTATTTTACAACTTAGTTCGATGGCTTCACCTAACCTAATTGATGGCTTCACCCTAATAAACTATGACTTTGCCAAAGTTTCTCTCTGTGTTTATGTTTATAATAAATCAACATTTTTACCTTGTTTAATGGTGGATTCACTCTATGTTTTTCCAAAACGCAAGAGATCAAAATGGATTGTTATTTAATAACTTAATTTTTGGCTTATAGGAAAGCAAACCCCCTAACATTTTTTAGGACCTAAGGTGGAGATGAAGAAGCTTAAGCATTGTTAAAGTCTCACATACATTTGTTTGGTGATTATAATACACTTAATCATATTTGTGTTTTAGTTGATTTCAAAGCTTTTACAAGTGCAAATAGAGCCAAGGGGACAAAATTTCAATCACACTTTGATTTGGGTCTATTAAAAGAAACATATATTTAAGTTAGAGCTATTAAGAGATTTTTTACTATATATATATATATATATTTTATTAACTAAATTTCAAATTTCATAGTTAGTTTTATTTTTTTGTTTAAAATTATAAACTATTATGTGTATGCTCTCCCTCCATCCCCTTTAGGGAAATTTAGTGACCAAAAGTGCTTAGTTTATTGCCTTTTTTTGTTTTGTATTTTCAAAAATAATTTCATGTATACTCTCTCCAAGCTGAGTGACTTGAGTGACCTAAAAATGACCTCTAAATACTTTTCATTTTATTTTCTTGCATTAGAATTGTGGGCAGGAGCATTTTTCTCCATCATAAGTTCTCTAAGGGTGCATTAACCTAGGGTTTGATCTCCCAGCATCATACCAACCCTAATCAACTATGGGGTATATAAATTAGGAAAACTATTAGAGGGGATAGTGGTTAGAAATAAGCCTGACCATCCCAATAGGTACCTATGCCATATATATATATATATATATATATATATATATATATATATATATATATATATATATATATATATATCATAATTCACTAAAAAGTACATTGATGAATTCATTATGCAAAGTACTAGACTATTGCATAATAAGCTATGTAGTTTGGACTCAATTTACATGATTGAATCCTTGTGTTAGCCACACTTAGGACTATTTAGTGCATTGGAGATTTATATAATTTATGTAAAATACCACTTATCATAGAATGTTTTTCTAAATCTCGATTGATCTTCACTCTAATTTTTTACCACATATCAGTGTTTGAGAGATAGAGGGGGCATAAAAAATCTACCTACACATGTACTCTAATTTTTGGATTAACACTTAATTCCTCACAAAAATTAGTATAACAGTGAAAACTTTGGTAGAATATATGCACACCCATGTCAATTTTATATATATCACGAGACATTAGTTTTGATTCTATTTTTATTTGTTTTACATGTGTATTTTTAGACTAAAACTATTTTTTGTATTATCACATCAAAACAAGTCCAAAACTAGCATGTTGTTGTCACACCCCTTCAACCTAAGAGGTGTTCATCTATATGTTTTATGTCACACTTTTTCCTTGAACATTTATTCCAAAACCATTTGTGTGTCACTTGTCTAAACAGGGTGTTTTTATGTTGCCTATTTCATCTCAAACATTTGCCTTTGATTTTTGAGTCCAAAACCATTGTTATGTCACTTGTCTGAATGAGTGTTGTTATGGTACCAAAATCATTCCAATATCTTTTCAACTTTGAAACCAAGTTCTAATCCATTGTTATACCTCTTATATTTTAAACACATGGTTATGATACCCATTTGGGGCTAGCTCTTTTACCTTAAAACATTCAAGTCTTTTCACATTAAATATAAAACCCAACCTTTCAAAGTGGAAATCCTAAACTAATTAGGTACATGCCAAATCCTCATCTAGTTTGGGCTTAGGTTGTCTACCTTTGGTGTTTAGATTATGTTACTTGGGTTGATTTCCCATTTCATCTAAAACACCCCTTACATATACTTAGTAATTTTTGTCTATTTTGTACCTTGTTTAAGAGTCTTTTTAGCCAAGTTGTCACCACATGACTTGTTTGAAGTTTGTTATGCTAAGTTCAAAAATGTCCTAGTTCCATTGTTTCAAAATTCTCTTGTGAGTTAAAAATCAAGTCTTAGTTATTTTACCTCCTTATCTAGGCCAAGATCCAAAAAAATGACACATTACTTCTCTCAAATAATGCCTAACAAAATCTAATAAAAGGATCCCTACTATATTAAGATGCTAACATAGACATACTATGATATGTACTTATTTGAGCATCATTTATTATAGAACAAATACAAAGCCATTTTTAGAGATTTCAAAGTAGGAACCAAGTTTCTACCATACTTCCCACATGAAAGTCTGAGTAGTATGATTAGAGATCCTAGCAATGTTCGAACATGCATCAACTAGTTATAGTCAATATTTAGTGCAAATGCCATAGCAAGACCAAAGTAAGATTTTGAAATGGAAAGGCCCTATGGAATAATAAATGGAATACATATAATAAGAATACAAAAACTATCTCAATATAGCTCACAATTTTAATGCAAGGTCTATTTATAACATGTTGCATATTAAGATAGCCCCATCGACAAGGAAACAAATAGATTCTTCGAGATATGCAAGCCAAAACATAGATCCATATAGTCAAAGTACATTGGTTGGTGACATGTATAATGTCCCTATTTAGATGAAAGATATTTCCACTAAAATGGAAGACCTAACTCAAAATTTTATGGATAACATGAAAGTGTATTCTAATTTAAACCAAAGTGGGTCTATTTTACCATTGAGTAGTACATAATACATTCCTATAAACAATGACACAAGTGGATTACAATAATAGGGGATAGGTACATATTTCCCAAAATCAAAAAGTAACCTTTACTTCTCATTTAAATACTTCATTGAGTGTGAAATGGGGGAAACATACCAAAAATAGACCAAATTATCACAATAAAAAGTGCAGAACACTACACCACCTCAACAAGTGACAATGAATGTTCTACCACAACAAACATAGACCAATACACCTTATCAATCATAAACATTGCCTAACCAAAAGCATGTTATTATTGGTCAAAGAGTTTTAATTGATCAATAATAAAAAATACCAAACTCCCAATGGTTACCTAACTAATAACAAGTGCCTATTCAATAGTAAGTGCCAATCTAATAACATGTGTTTAACTAATAACAAGGTCCTTATGTACAATAAGTACTAGGTGCTAGGCAATATTTTCGTTTCACCCAATGAGTATCACACATTCAATAAAGATCCAAATATCAACACCTCCAATATTAGGGATCGAGTTAGCAATGTGTTCCCTATATATAAAAAAGGGTTTAACAAGTAGGCAGCAAGTTCCCTACTAAAACCAAAAATACCAACACATTCTATAGAACCAAATGCCATTACCATAGCCACATTCACTAACCATGGTTATGTTTGGATTTATAAAATATAAACTATAATTTACTTCAATAATAACATATTATATATCCAAATTATAATCCCAATGCACAAATATGCATACTTGGTTATCTAGCCAATTCAACCAACATTCTAAAATATGACTGTCTTGATCAAGGCAATCCACCTTTGACTGTACAACCTCAACAAAAACATGCCACTCCTTATTATTTAATTTCCCAAGAGTTGTAGTAGATGAATGATGCAATTCAATCTATATAGATTAGAAAACGAATAAATAAATTCAAATTGGATGAGATTCAAATTGGATGAGATATATTCTTGCCCATTCAACATGGAGAATCTACAAATACCATTTATACCATTTATGAGCTACATTAATTTTAAAAATATAAAGGCAAAAGTGACCTTAAAGAACATCTAAAAGAATTTTTTGTTTTCTAAAATATGGTGGCATATAATGGCATATGCTTGCTTCTATTTTTTCCAAGAAGTCTATCTAGATAAACATTGTAATGGGTACTAAAATTACTAAAGAACTTTTTACCTAATTTTGATGATATTTAGGAGAATTTTATAAAACAATTTTCATATAATATCAAGCATGATATTACTATTGTGGATTTAGGCAAAGCTAAATAGAATATTGGTGAAAGCTTCACTTCATATTTGCAAATTTAGAGAGCACTAGCAATCTGGTTACTCATAATAGGCCAAATAAATATTTTGTTGAAAAATTTACTAAGAGCCTACATAGTAAGATATCATACCATCTAAATTTGCAATGTACTCATACATTTGAAGAGATTATAGAGAAAGGAATATAGATTGATAAATCCCTTTTCAACAAAGGGATAATCAAGTCATCCTATTCTAATTAGAACCAAAACCAAAACTAGAACCAAGGATATAACCATAATCAAAACCTAATTAAAATACCAACTTTAATGCCACCTCAAGCTAAAAAAAATGAGAGACCTGAACCCTATAATATAAATAATAATGTTTTTGACAATGGGGTTATTAAATCATTCCATGTTTAGATGGTGTAAACATTGGTTATCCATTTAATTTTACCCACTCTCCAACCACCTCCTCTATACATTCAACTTATAAATACACAAAACCAACCACCAAAAAATCTAAACCATTTATAATCCCCTCCTCTAAGGATAAGACCAACCATTACCAAACCATTCATGACCTTGGTGAACCTATTGAATTTGTGTTTAAAAGATTGTTTCAAGTAAATATGATCAGTTGGTTGATACCAAAGACATTTCTTAAATTGTTTCCTTTTCCCAATTAATATAAATAACATGAATTTTGTGAGTACCATCATGTCAGAGGACATTTCATAATATGGTGTATCTAACTTGGGCATTTGATTGAGAATATGCTAGAAAATAGAGAGATAGAAAGATACACCCATGCTCCTATGACTAATTATAACATGGGTATCTACTAAAATCCATTTTATAAACATAAAAATAAAAATAATAAATGGGAATACAGACAAAATCAACAATAATGGTAGAGAACTCGATTACAATATCAACAATAATAATGTCAGCCACAACAACAACAACAACAAAATTGTTAGATCTAAGGGAAAAATGACCAAACCAACCAAGGAGGCCATCATGTCATTTTTTATACCTATAAAAATGTTATAAGCCACATTTTAGGTGGTCATGTTTCCACTATCACCATTAACCCTAGACCAACTACCAATCAACCTAAACCTATACTCAATAATGTCTATTTTCCAAGCAATACCTACTAACCTCTTTATGCTGGTTATTCTTCTATGGACTATGTTAATAATCAAAATCCATACCATTCAAGAATAATCATTCTAAGCCTCATTACCTACCCAATTAATTACCAAATCCATGTTCTAGATCAAGATTTAATAATTTCAACTCAAAAGCCATGGTCACTATCAAAGGAATACAACCAAATACTATAAATGAGCCTAATCAACCTTTCATACTTATCATAAAAAAATTAATTGACAAAACTAAAGAGAAGACCTATGATATTGTAGAACAATTGAAGAAGACACATGCTTACATATCCATCATGGTTTTTTTGCATACATCTACCATCCAAAAAGACATCCTAAATGAGTATTTGAGTGAATCCCTTATGTTAGATGACATCACTCCAAACAAATTCAAAGCCATGGTAGGACACTTGGCTCTTGTCCAATGTCTTACATTCAAACAAAGTGATATGTTTTCCATGAGACCTATACATGATAACCCATTTTACATTGAGGTCAATATAATTAACCATAGATTTAAACATATCCTTATATAAAATGATTTGAGACTAAACATTATGTCTATAAATTTAGTCAAACATATTGGATATATAGTAACACACTTGTAGGTAGATACCATCATTATCAAGGTATATGATAATGAAGAATGGGAATCTCAAGCTACTATTAGCTTGATAGTGGTCATTAAGCCATTAACCCATGATACTCTATACCATGTTTTAGACCTAGAACTATCTTACAATATGTTATTAGGATGACTCTAGATCCATAAAATTAGAGTTATAAATTCTACATTGCATCAATGTATAAAATTTACACATTTAGGAATGGAAGTGATTATACCAACTAATCTTTAGTCATAACAATATTGTAAATGCCTTGAGGTTGAATATAAAAGCTACAACTACCATTTTGACATGAATCTTATGTGTAAATTAGATGGAAAGGGAGACAAAAAAGGAAAAGCCATTAAATTAGGCCCAAAAGATAATTTCATTGACCTAGATAACTTAGCCTCTACCTTAGCCATGCCTCCACTATAAATTTCTAACCACTTCTATATAATTGATAAAGGTCTCATATAAGACAATACCCATAATGCATTCCATGTTTCCATATTGCCTCAAAATACTAAATCTTATTGGATATCTAAGGCCAAAACTAATCATATGGAGTGGTAAACCAAAGGAAAATATAAGATGAATAATCTCATTATTTTCAAACTGGCCTCTAACCTAAAATAAGAGCCTTTGGCTGAATATGATTCATGGCTCTACACTGATGAGTTAGCTAATATTTACCAAAGTGAGAAGTATATTTTCCATAATTAGATTATGGAACACCTATATTATGAAATAAAATTTTTGGGGATACATCAACAAGGTATGATCGAACCAATCTCAATGACCAAGTATAAGGGAATGCATGGTATTGGATTTAAACATCTAGGAGTGACCCTATATACTTCATTCACATTCTAACACCAAAAACTAGTGATGATGATGCTAAGTATAAGTGAACCCATGGTTTTGGATTTAAACCATCTAAGGGTGACCCTACATATTTCATTTTCATTCTAACACCAATAACTAGTGATGATAATGTTGATAGCAATGCAAGGTTTGAATTTATCACATATAATGACCTATATGCTACAAATTTATTTAACCCCCATGTCATTTTCACCATTAACCCTATTTATCAACCTTCACATTTAACCTTTTACCATCCACAATTGATAGACTAGGACCAACAAGAGTCAACAATTCCATTAGATAAGTTTGAAAATGATAAGGCCATTAATGACTTTCTAAGATTGAGGAGTCACTTTCCTCTTAGAGACCACAAGTAAGTATTTTATATAATATTGGATCCTATTTCATACTTCAAAGAGTGGATGAAATTCTCTAGTCAAAAACAAAAACAAAATCAAAAATTGAGGTCTGAATGTGAAAAAATATTTAGGGCACTTTCTAACCAAGATAAAATTAAAGAGAAAGTCATGTCTCTTGGTGAAAACTAGTTTCTAGTGCCATTAAAAGGTGATGTTCAGCCCTCTTTATATGAAGCACAAGAGACCTATAACCCATAGTCTATTTATGGCTCAGATATCAGTGCTAAGGAGTGGCAAGATTTTGAATATATTGTTCAAGAGTACCCTAAGGTATGTATATCATGTTTAATGTTAGCATTAGGAGATTTTGATTCATCTTGCTTTGGAAAATTAGATGAGTTAGTCTATCTAGAAGAATTTTCCATTGCTAATTAGTTCAAATAGTTTCCAAATATTCTATATGATAGTTTCACACTTATTATGGAGGACACTTTACAGGTGAACATTGGGTCTCTAGAGTACCTGAAGTGGATTAAACTAGGTGTGTCCCTCACTGAGGTGAAACATGTGATTTTTACATCCATTTTGAGGGAATTTGTGAACATATTTTCTTAGGCCTATTCAGACATGCTATATTTAGACCCTAACTTGGTTGTGTATGATCTTATTTCACATCTTTATGCCAATATTTTTAAATAAAATTTGCATAATATGCATCCTCGTATTGTTATGCTAGTCAAGAAAGAGTTGGAGAAACTCTTAAACATGAAATGCATCAGGACAATCGACTATTTAGAGTGGATTTAAAACATTTTGACAATAATTAATAAACCATGAATCATAATTTGCATTGATTTTAGAGATATCAATAAATTTTGATTGAAAGATGGCTTTCCTTTGCCTAATATTGACATGATAGATGACTCAATGGCTAGCTATGAAATGCTCTCTCTAATGGATGGTTTTTAAAGTTATAATCATATTAGGATAAGAAAAACCATCACAAGATAGTTTTTACCACTATATGGGAAATGTTTTGTTATCAGGTGATGTCATTTGGACTTAAGAATGTTAGAGCCACTTACTAAATAGCTATGATAGTTATTTTTCATGACATGATGCATGACATTGTTGAGGACTATGTTGATGATATCTTGGGTAAATAAAATACCCATGTTGATCATATATTCATTATATTAAGAACCTTTGAGAGACTCCTATTGGTAATTGGGCCTATCAAGACCAAATACCAACCCTTATAATCTAAAACTTTTCTTGGTACTATTGAGTACATTCAAATTGGTCTAAAAAGAGTATTTTTAACCTAAAAGGGAGATTTTTGATCTTAAAATGTTAAAATTAGTATTAAAAAGGGTCATAAAATTATTAAAATACCTTTTACCATATTTAAATACATGAATTTTACCTTAGTTTAAATTTTCATACAAATAAAAGGTGATTTAATGTATTTTTAAGTCAAAAAAGAGCTTTTTCCACCTCTCACGTGCCAATTTTGGCCTTCTAAAGCATGAAAAAGGATTAATATTTATTTTAAAATGGTAAGAGACTCGTGAAATTCATTTTCATGAAAATAAAGTGGTGGTTCTAATCTTGAGTTATCTTTAAAATCCAATAAAACGCTTGTTTCATTCATTTTTCAAGAAGTATGGATCCATACATAATTTTGTATAACTAAAGCATGAAATATGATTATTAGGTCATGGAAAATATTTCATAAGAGTTTCATGGCAATTGGATGTAGTAAAAGTTGAAAATAGGTATCCTATAGTCACTTTACTCCTTTGCACATATAGACAGGCTTGCAAGTTTGATGTTGGTACAGATTTGAGAGAGAAGGTATAGGTGTAAAATTTTGGGAAAATAAAGTAGACTCAGAGGGATTCCTTCTAGATTAAGTGGTTTTTTAATTGGTCTCTTCTCCATCATGAAGAATCCATTTGAAGTTAGGATAAATTATGCAGTTTTGCGACTAGGAAGGCAATCTATTTTCTTCAATTTCTCTTCACCAAGGCATCATTACAAGAAAATTCTAATTTTTAGATCTTATTAAGCACCTAATATACATCATAATGACATTATTCAGGTCCTTTTCACATTTTTGAGGTTAAAATAAAGGATATTTGACAAAAGGAGTTAACTTCTATAATCTACATGCTAAAGAGGAATTGTACGGTCATGGAGAGAGAAGGCATCATCAAGTTTTTTTGAATTTTTTTATAGGGTATCCTCCATTTTTTTATGTTATCCAAGTAAAATTATCATAGTTTCTTAAAAATTCATTGAAAAAGACCATTCATATTCTCTCAAGCATTACCAAGAAAGCCTAATTTAGCATTATTTAAGGTTTTCTAACACATTTAAGGTAATAGTAGAAACCTATGTTTCATTTTCAGCCTATTTCCCTCCTCCAATAGCATCAAAATTGATATTTTGTGATAATGATATGTATATCCTTCTAGATGACCCTTTAGGTTACCCTCATCATGCTCACAAGTTATCTTTTCCACCTCCATCTCACTCAGTCCCATATCACTATCATACTCAGCCATTTTCCACTATGTCCCTTCTTCTTTCCATCTTCCATTCATGTTTCTTCACCATCCATCATCTTTATCACCCTTCCACCCATCCCCATTCCATAGTTTCATTTTTATAAATAGCCAAGGGTTGATTAAAGACCATTATAAGCATGAAAATGAGAGTTTCTAGGCCAAGAAAACATGACATATAACCATGAAAGGGACTTATAACAAGGTAAAAATACATTCATAAGAGTGTTGAGGTACAAAAGCCAAAATCATGTTGAAGAGATACCTTATTAAAGGTTTATTCCCAATGATCACTTCAAGATACAATGATTGTGAGACAATCATCTAGCTCATCATTAATGATCTTATCTTATTAAGGTATCTGTACAATATTAGACCATACAAAAGTTCTCTACAATAATATGGAAAGAATATACCCTTTTGAAGTTGATCTCATGGTATGTAAGTATCAATGAGGTTAACAATCAGTGTATATTCCTTGTTCATGTTATGTCTTCACTCATGTTCTCAAACCATATTTAAGCATTAAAGAGGATAACAAGGAAACCTATAGTTTCCAAGCATTCAATAAGGTGATATGTGATTTGAATGACCATTAATAGAGTTTTGATCACTTCAATAAGGTTATTGATGTTATAAACTAATCATCATAACATAGAGACAATCAATGACACCTTATTCTTTTTATAACAAGAAGAGGCTAACATGGAGACCTATAGTGCCTAAAAAGGATGCACCTACAACCAACTAAGGACTACCTACAATTAATAAAGGAGACAGTGCTTCAAGAGAGTTGCTTCATGATGTATAATTTCAAGGATAATTTGAGTTGTTAAATAATCATCATATAAATAGACAATTCATTGACACTTTATGCTTTGGTAAACTCCATAAGGCATACCCAAACCTTATCACTATCCATACAAGGACAAATCACCATATAAATAGTCAAGAACATGTGTGAAAATGTCTATTTCAAGGAGGGTCATGGTGAATTCCTATGGTGAAAATGTTTCATATAAATATGTAATGATAGATGAGGTCTAAAGGCCATAAAGGATGCTCTAGGAATTCAAGAGCTCATGTTTCTTTCTTAAAATCTAACCTATAACCACCAACAATCAGGGGTCTAAGAATAAGGAGAAAGTAGGTACAATGATGAATAAAGAGTCTTATAATCAAGGGAATTATTCAAGAATATTGTGATCATCAAGATTTTAACATGATGGTATGACTTAAAATTATGATAGTAAAATCCTTCATTTCTTCAAACATTTACACCTACAACAAGCCTAAAGGCAAGTCACAACCTACATAGATAAGGGTTTTAACCCCATCAAGAACCTATTTAAGGTGTAAGGAGACTTAATTGAATCACTAGAATGCATGATTAATAATAGAGATGATAGATTCAATACATAACTCAATCAAGGATTCATTTAAGTTCAAATAGGGCTTGACAAGGGAATAATGACCTATAGCCATACCTTCAAGTTTGCAAGGGTCAATAAGAATGAAGTGGTATGTAATTATTTTCTTAATCATAAAAAAAGTCATAATGACAAGTATGATAAAATAGAATCAGGAAAAAGGATAAATTGAGGGTTCTAAGCACATGGTGACAATCATATACCTTGCAATTTACACATACAGTCACTTAAGGACATAGCCCTTCCTTCAAAGCTAGCCATTATGAGGTTGAGGATGCTATGTTATAAGGAAAGTTGTCATGTTTATATTCAATTCAAAGGATGATTCAAATGGAAAGGAATAATAACCCAAAAATATCATAATGGTAGGGTTTCTTAACAAGATTCTATAGTCAAGTTTACCCAAAAAATGAGACCTATAATAATAAAAAAAGGAGCTAGAATCAAGAAGCTAGGAAATACTATGGAATACATTTTCAAGTTTTGAAAACCTTCAAGAAGAAATGTTGTGACTAGAGAGATATCATTTGGCAAGTTTAGGACCTATCATATTACCTTTTGTCCCCCTTTCAATATCCCTAAATCCTAAATCATTACTCCATTCTATACAAGTAACAAGTATAATCAAGTAGTATGGAGGAGAGGGATATGAAGTGATATTATTTTCCATGAATTTTATAGAGTTTTATAAAAATTTAGGGATATAATAGTGTTTATAAAGAGATATATCAAGATTTAAAGCTTAAAATGACCCAAAGACTCAATTATCTTTCTTGAAACTCACCTTATAGACACATGAAATAAAGGATTACCTTGAGCTACCATTCAAGATGAGAACACAGGCTCTCCTCAAGTTTGTATCAATATCAAGCATAGTGGTTAAAGGAGGAGTAAATATTAATGAATGGTTAAAAATGATAATATAGAAATTAAATCATAAAGTATAAACAAGGGATAAATAAGATTTATATAGTCAAGTTCACCTCAAACCTACACCTACAACCCTCTTAGAAGTCAATCCTACTTCTAAGAATGAGGAATGATCAAGCAATGACCTAATTGGATAGTCATATGAGAAATGGAAGTTCATGAAAACTTAAATACCAAGTATTCATTTCAAAATAAAATTTTATCAAGTTCAAAAAAAGTTACACCTATAACTCATAAGGATGATAGTACACAACCAAGTGTGTAGAATATGAGTGTGTGAAGTAAGGTAAACATTGTTTGAAGAGTCAAAACTTGCTAGTAGAAGGTGAGATATGGTATAAAGTGAGATCAAAGGATTATAAGTTACTAATTAATATGAAATATATCTTAGGCACCTCCATTAATCATGAAAACATAACCTCTTATCATGAAGATATAATTAGTGTGTGCACAATCAGCGTTTTAAGGCATTTTTAAGAGAGTTTTGAGGTTTTTTGGCATCTACAAGAAGAATTAAGACTTTAAATTTGGTATATATGGTCATAATTACTTGGGTAATATTAAATATAATCCTTAATTCCATTTCATAGGTGGATAACCTTGATATTTTAGCACAGTCAACTACTTATCTATAGGTAGTCTCAAGGACAACAAAGAGCAAAATTGAAATCTTGGTCTTTTGAGATGAAATTTAAAGTTTGGAAGAGGTATGAATCAATTTTTCATGATGATTTTTCATACCCATATCATATACATGTGACTCAACCATCAAAACTCAATTTTAGGCTAAAACTCAGTTTTAGGCCTTGAAGGCCTATAATACCAAAAGGCATACCCAAGCACTAAAATGTAAAATGACACTTTAAGATTGATATAATATTATGGTATATGTTTCATTATGATTATTTGAAGATAGGATAAGTAATGGATGGGTCATTTTCATCCCAAAGAGGAAATTTAAATTCTATAGTTTCAAACACCCATTCAAGCCACTTGATCAAATGCTCATATCTTTCACCACGTGAAGAGTTTGGCCAAACCATATTAGAATTATTAAATTAACCTTATTAACTCATAATTAATTTAAAATTGAGGGTGGATAAGTGTCTAATATTTATGAACAATTGTTAAGAGTGTAAGTAGCCTAGAAAATAAGCAAAACCGTATAGGCAAATTTCTTCATGTGGCTATCTTATCATATCTTTTTCATGGGAAAGCAATATTTTAAAGTGTTTAGGGGGTATTTATACTACACATTCATGTAAATAAGTTTTTATTTGGAGGTTTTTTCTTCATGAATCATCATTAAGAAGATTTAGCTCTAAAACCCTCATAGTGACCAATTTTGAGAAAAGTTGATTTTATTGCTATAAAAACCTCATGGATCAAATTTAAACCTATTAAAACATCAATTAAACTCAGAGATGATCCCATAAATTCCAATATTTTATATGGATATGTATAGATCATGGCATAAATCAAGTTCTTTAGATAAAAAAACATGAAAAATGAGGTACAAGGTAGTTTACATGAAATCAAATTCATGGATGTTGAAGTATGATACTTTTTATTCATCCTAAAATCATTATTTGGTAAAATATATACCTATAAGTAACCCTAATAGATCCTTCAAAATAGCCAGTCTATAGGGAAATAAGGTAAAATTGACCTAGTCAACCATGATGACTGAGTTGTAAGAGTTTCTTCATAAAGATCACCTATCTCATAGTGTGAGGATTTGTTACAGGTCAAAATTTAATTTTTTTCAACTTTAATGATTTTCATGCAAGTTATAGTGGTCTCCAAATATAAGAAGATAGGCTAAAAGGCCTAATTGGTCAAACTTTTGAGCTAAAAATGGCATTGAAAGGCTATTTTTGAGTTCATATAGAGTTACCAAGCTGAATAACTACCCTTTAAATGGATATTATAATGAAAATTCAACCTTCAAGTACCATTTCTTGTAAGGAGGGGATAAAGCAGGGTTAATTAGTCTTGAGCACTAAATCACTTCAGTTGATTACTTGACTAGATTCATCCATCTTCTTTGATTTTCATGTAAGAGAGGACTTAAAAACACTTTAAACTCAATTCAGATGAAGTTAACATGCTAAATATTGATGTAGCATTCATGCAAGGATTTTGACAGGTCAAATATGGGCCCACCATCCCTTTGTAATGACAAAAGGAGTTTCATGCAAGAAAAAGACACTAAGGAGATATATTGAAGGGTATCATTATCAAATTGAACAAAAATTTGACTTGAATTAATAGGAAGTTAACCTCTCTTCTATCTTTTATACAAATCTCTTGGCTTTCTATTCTCTTGAGACTTCAATATAATCAGGCTTTTAAGAATCACTCTCTTAGGCATGATCTAACTCTACCACTATTGAGATTTGTAACATTTTGAGATGAATAAAATGACTATTTTTAGATTCCATACTCTATTATAGTATGTCAATGTTAGTTGATTTAAACATGTGGTAGTATCTTCTCCCCTGTCATGTCCTGATTTCACCTAGCTACAAGTATGCTAACTTATGCATGTCATGTTTAATGTTTACTATCATTTGAATGAGATAATAATGGATATAATTTACTTATTAGTGCCTTTAATTACACCTATTATATCATTTAACTCATGATTTGATCACCTGATGAAACCTCTATATGAAATACTAATGCATAAGAGTCATTTGGGGTTGTAGATATAGTCATTTGCTTGTCTTTTCAGTGTTTTAGAAGCTCAAATAGAGTGGATAAGGCAACAGTATAGGTGTATCACCAAAAGTAGAGTATGATTTACATTTTATTTTCCTTCTAACCCTTTTCATCCCAAAAAATTAGTATTTTAGTAAGCAAATAAAAGTGATACATAGTTTACAAGGTAAAATTCAATCTATCAGATGCTTCATCCCATAATTAGATAAAAAATACCATCCAATCATGCACTTGATGAATAAAGGTGTTAAATTCTCATGGAATGAAGAGTATAAAAAAACATTCAATAATCTTAAATAATATATTCACAACCCACCTATTTTGTTGCACCAATGCCAAACAAGCCATTACTTCTTTACATGTTAACAACTGAGATTGCCATAAAAGCACTTTTGGTATAACATAATGAATAGGGAAAAAAACATGCCATGTATTATATAAGCCAAAAATTGGTCACATATGAGCATAAATACATCGATTGAAAAAATCCATTTTAGTAATGGTTTTCATATCCCAAAAGTTGTGTTATTATATTCTAAACAATAATACCACTATTATTGCAAAAGTAGATCCACTCAACTATCTACTTCCTAAATCAACTCTATAGAGCCATATGGAAAAATATATCTTTTTATTAAGTGAGTTTGAAATTTAATATGCCAACTAGAAGGCCATTAATAGGAAAGTACTGGTAGATTATCTTGTTGAAGCTCCTCTTTAAGATATTTAACCTATTACATTTGGATTTCCAAATGAGTCCATTATGATCACCAAGAAGCAAATGCATATCTTTTGGTTGAATAGTGGAACATATAATTTAATGGATCATTTATAATTCATTAATTAGGGGATATAATATTGTTTATTATGCCACAAATGGATCTCATTCCCAAGTCCTTTCATATTAGATTTCCATGTATGAATAACATGAAAAAGTATGAAGTAATCATTGTAGGGATTCATCAAGAAATATAGTGTAACATTAAACATTTATTTGTGTATGGTGATTCTCATTTAATCATCAATCAAGTCACAAACCAATACTAGACCAAGGATGAGAAGTTGGTACCCTATAAAGATATGGTCAATACTCTCAAACATCAACTTGACAATATCCAATTTGAAATAATACCATGGGCCAATAACAAAATAATTAATGCTATAGCCACTATTGGTTCCATGATTTAGATCACAAATAGAGTGAGGGATTATCAATTTCTTATAGAACATCTCTTAGCACTAACACATGAATAATCAGTTATTGATATAGTTGTGACATTGTTAGTTCCATGTATCCCTAGTACTTAGACATATATTCCTATCTTCAATACCAAACATGACTCCAAATTTATCATGTAAAAAAAATCCTTCATCCATAAAGCCTCTCACTATACCCTAACTAGGCCAACCTTGTATCATCAAAGTTATGATGGAGCATTACTTTATTGTTTACCTTTGGCAGAATTTGGATTAGTGTTGAGGGAAGTCGATGAAGAAGTGTGTAGAGTCCACACCAATAGCGAAATCTTAGACAAAAAGTTACCACATATTGGTTATTATAAGACAATAATGGAAGTAGATGAAATTATATATGTGAAGAGGTGTGCCAAGTTTTAGAAGCATGCTAATTCGATTCATGTTCCAACCAAGACACTCAAACCATTGATAACACCATGGTCATTCTCAATGTGGGGAATCAACCTTGTCAAGAATATCAATTTAGAATATTATGATGGCCATAAAAATGTCTTGAATGATACTGGATACTTCACTATGTGTGTGGAATCCATTCCACTCACTTACATCATTCATAATCAAATCTCCAAGTTCATATTCAACCATCTCATTTAACATTATGGCATCCCCTCTAACATTATATCTTATAATGGTATATCATTAAAAAACAAATATTTGAAATCACTTTATTCTCAATACCACATCAAACAACATTTCTCTACCACTTTCTATCCAAAAGGCAACATCTAAGCTGAGGCTTATAATAAAACCCTTATCAATATTCTGAAGAAGATTGTTAATGATGTTGGTCATAATTAGAATTTGAAACTATTTAATGCCTTGTGGGCATACCATACCACATTTTGTACTAGAATAAGATATACACCCTATTCACTTGTTTATGTAACTAAATCCATCCTTCCTATCGAGGTTGAGTTTCCTTCTCTCTAAATTTCATTACATCACATCATTGATGATGAAAATTATAGATTAGCTCACTTACAAGATCTATACCTACTTGATGGTAAATGCTTGGCCACCTTGATTAATCCTTAGGAATATCAGAATTGATTAAAATGCTAATAAAATTAACCATCATAAATTTAAGCTTGGTGACCTTCTGCTAAAGGAGAATAAAAAAATGTAAATGCTGAGACCAAGAAAAAAGGAAAATTCCAACCAAACTAGTTAAGTCCCTATGTAGTTGTTTCCAACTATAATTATGGAGCATATATGATCTCTACACTATATAGATATGAACTTAATGAACTAATGAACATAATTCACATCAAACATTTCTACACTTGAGGGAATCAAATTATTATCTACAAGGAATATCTAGGTTGTGCCACATTATACCTAGTATTTATATATACCCTTTACCACTATACCATACCCTCAACTCTTTGCCAGCCAATTATTTTTAACTAATTATACCTATCCCATTTGGCCTTGGTTCTGATTCATTTTTACTTCAAGCACATTTAGTGTTTAATGATAGATTTAATTCCAATAGTTGTTTCAGAATTAAATGTTTGAATGGAAGTATATGAAATTAGTATTATAGTGGTCTTGACAATTACATCCTTCATTTGTTATTATGTTCCCACCTTATAATAATAATTATAACATCTTATGGGAAAATTAGTACCACTGACCCTTTGTTTTTGTTTCCTAATTATAACTACCTATGGGAAAATTAGAGTTAACACCTTTACCATACATTACTACATCACTTTGTAATTACTATTTTCATTTACCTTTATTAGGAGATTTTGATTCATATTAATTAGGAGAATTAGGTGAGTTATTCTATTTAGAGGACTTTGGCATTATCAATCATTTCAACTCCTTGCCAACTATTCTAGATGATGGTCCTACACTTCTTATGGAGGATACTTTGGATGTGAACATTGGGACTCTAAAGGACCCAAAGTGGTTTAAACTAGGTGCATCCCTCATTGAGGAGGAATGTGAATCTTTTACAACCCTTTTAAGGGAATTCACAGACATATTTACTATTAGGAAATCTAGCTTTTTCATTAGTGAATCTAAGTATTACAAAGAGGTAAATAGAAGGTTTGATATTTACTATAAAGTAAATAGTACTTATGGTTATGTAAGTTAGTAAATAATATATTATTATGTAACAATAATATATTTGTTATTGTATTGTTTGTGTGAGATTTGGTTGTTAAACCAAACTCACGTAAATAGGTCTAAAGGATTTATAGGTGATATATTGGTGGATATTAGAATCTAAAATAATAGGGATTATTTCCCTATATGTTTATAATATGTTCATATTGAATTAATCAGAGAATAGAGAAGTGTGTGAAGAATATTTTAAGTTGAAGAATTAATCTATGTTCAGATCTGTGAATCCACAATAGTGGTATTAGAGTAAAACATTTCTATGATTTATTATATGGAATGTTAAATTATTAAGGGGTAGATCCACTATAATCTATGATTGCCCTAGCAGATGAGACATTATTTTATGTGAGAATTTGAGACTAGTTTAGAAAATTTTGGTACAAGTTTGGTTTAGTCTAGATTTGTATTTTCTATGTTGAAAAGGTATTATAATAAATTGATGCACTATTTTGATATTTTAAGAATTGGTAGACTTGTTGTTTTAGTTTTGGTTGCATTAACATAAGATATGTATTAATATAGATCAATGGTAAGATATACCTATCGATGTGTTGCCTACGCTTTTATTTATTCAAACACCTATGTAGAAAGATTCAATAGTCTTGATCTTGATTTGCATTCAATATGATACTTTCCATGAAGATCCCACATGCATAAAATTAGATCTATATTAAGACTAGAAAGGGTTTAATTGATTGTGAACTAGAAGTCATTGTATTTCATTATCATATTTGAGTGCCATATGCTCTTGAGTGTACTTCTATCAGATCATATTTTGTTGAAGATTAAAGTCAATTCCTTAAGTTGTGGTGTTACTTACCATAACTATCAACATTTCAAACATCTTACATCAGTTGTTTTTATCTTACACCATGATATGATTCGGATCAACTCAACATCTCTGATAGATCTCTATGTGCATTCATATTTCTATGAAAGTGTTTCTAATTTATCAAAACTCTTTTCATGCATATCTTATCATCCAATGCATTACGTCATCATCCATTTTGAAGTGTCTCTTTGTTTTTTAGATTTGTACTCAAAGGTGTAGTGTGGTAATTTTTAAAACCCATTTGGTATATAACATACACCAAGCTTCCATTGTATTGTTTGGTATCTTGTTATAATGGCTTTTATTTAGGAGTCTATCTTATTATATATAGTTATTTCATATGAAATTAAAGACCTTTAGGTTTAGTTTATTATCTTTATTTGATTCAAATATCTATTAAAGTTATTTAGGTTGATGATAAGATATCTTGCAATTATTATTATTTGTTCAAAAAATTTAAAAGTCATAACTTAGTGTCATGAGTCAAAAATAATAATAAGTCAACTACTTTATTTTAATATGTCTGTAAAATTCATTTAAGTTATAATGTCTATCATCAAAAGTATAGTCATTTGTAAAAATCCTTTATGTCATCTTGAGTCAAAAGTCAAATTTGTAAAAATAATAAAAATTTGCCTTATGGATGTATTTTTGATTGTATGTGATGTCTACATTATGGGGGAATTTCCCTCATAAAATTCATGTACTTGAGATACTTGTATCCCTACCTATTATGACCATCCTAGAAGGCCCTACCTAGCACACACATATGTGTGTGTGTGTGTGTGTTCCTGATGGCCTTGCTTGGCCTAAACCAACCTATATCATTGATATCATTATTGAGACAGGTTTTAGTATCATCACATATGACCCGCCATTTGGTCCCTAATATCCATCATCTATGTCTCCATCTCTGCCACTATCTCCTCCATCAAAGCTAACATCATTCTTGTCATCCCCAACCTCACTCTCCTACCAAGTGACTCTATTATTGCTGAAGATCTCAACATCCATATCCTCTATATCTATAGGTACCTGACCCCCTATTAGTGTTGGAGATATCAACCTTAAAGGGAACACCTATACCTAATAGTGCATGAAATCTAGAGTAACCCCTACATTTGTGACTCCTACAAAGGCCTAAACAATCCCTAGTATGTTGATGAAGCTTAATGTGGATTTATTCCTTGGGATCAAAGGATTATCCTAACTAATCTCTCATGTCACATGTGTAAACCATTATGGTCCCTTAGGTACATCCTATGTATAACTAAATAACCTAAGTACTTGATTAGGGTAGTACTCTTTTATAATATGGGAATATCTCCTAGTAATAAAGAATCTAGTGGTCATGAATCTAATGTACCATCTATCTTTAAACCACTACAATTGATAGATGAGGCATGAAATCCAAATGAATAATTGTGTTAGATAATCAAACATCTAATAATAAAAATGGATGTCTCATCTTTGTCCATACATGTCAGATACTATCTGATCCTAACCATATGCTATTAGATCCTCAGGATCTCATACTCGATGCATCTAAACTAGTCACTTTATCACAAGATGATCCTAGTCTTAGACCATGAGAAGTTTGCAAGCTCTGATACTACATCCACCATAGCTTGCTATTAGGTGAAAATCTATGTAAAACTATGATAGAAATATTGGTCCCTAGGAAAAATATGTAGAGTCTTCCAACATGTTCTTAACAATTCCACCCATTCCCATATAGAAATACTGACCATTATTTTTAGGTAGCAAGATGTCACTAACCTTGTATGCACTAATAACCTAGTTTAGTTTTAACCCTAGTCAAATTATGACCTAGTAATTTGACATTTTTAGTCTATCAAGCTATTAATTCATAATATTTAAAATAATTGAAAAAACACAAAAATCACTAAGAAATATTAATTACATAATTTAAAATCTTAATTAACTTTTCTAAACAAAAATTTCAAATCAAATTAGTGATTTCATTTACAAAAAAAGGATTTTTTAGCCAAATATGAAGTCAAAAGGTCAAAGGAGCTAATAAAGTGAATTCTTATTTCCTAAATATTCCAAAAATATGAGTCATAACCTCACAAATATCCAAAGTGAGTTGTCATTCCTCATAAATATTTGAAAAAGAGGTGTCAATATTCATGAATGCTTTGACCCAACCCAGGTTAGACGGGCTCAACCTAGATTAATTTAGACTCAACTCAAGTTAGAATTTAACCTAACCTCCCTAGGGTTAGAGTTAGTTATTAGAGATATAAATACAAGTGCCCACATCATATTCCGGCAAGATTTTATGTGTAAGGTTATTCTTTAATAATACCTTATTCAAGCCTTTGAGATTAGTGTTATAATTCCCAATCTATGCCAAGATTCACACCAAACCACAAGTGACTATTGGGAGATGCTACCACCATGGAAGATTATTTTTAGAAGACTCTAATCATCATATACTAAGCATGAACATCTTTATGCCAATAAGTAAGTATAAAATTTGACAAAGAAGGTAATAAATTTGTATTACCTTTATCTCTATTTTGTGATCTTTCTTATTGTGTTATGCTCTCCCTCATTCTTAGGTAAGAGTGTTTAGTCCTAGTGTATTTTTATTATTGATTTTTGTCATTTGGACTAACAAGGGACTAATCTACACTTTTTTTAATCTTCAAACACCAAGTACATAATGGCACACCTAGTGGGACAACACATCCCATATGACCAAGGAGAATGATATATTAACCTTAGTTTTTACTAATAAATGCATTTTAATTCTTTAAGTTAGAGTTTTAGCCTTGAAATATATGTCATTCTAATTTTTTAGTAAATGATAGCTTCACCCTATGTAATGGTGGCTTCATCATTTCCATGCTTATTTATGATCATTATTTGTGTAGAAATTATGGATATAACTTGCTAAGTGGTGGATTCACTCTATAGAATTTGAGGTTGTGCTCCTATTAAATGGTGTCTTTACTAGGTAAAATTGCTCTTTGTTTAAGTATTTTATAGATTATTTTTCCATCTTCACTAGCCATAATCAATGGCTTCACCCTAATAAATGACATCTTTGAAAAATTTGATCTCTATGTCTATGTTTATAAGAAATTAATAGGTTTTCACCAATAAATGGTGTCTTCACTCTATGTTTTTCCAAAACCCAAGAGATCAAAATGGAAAGTTATTTACTAACTTGATTTTTGGCTTTTAGGCAAGTAAACCCCCTACCATTTTATAAGACCTAAGGTGAAGGGAGAGAAGCTTAAGCATTGCTAAAATCTCACATGCATTTTTTTTGGTGTTACTTAGTCGAATTTATATTTTAGTTGTTTTCAAAGTTTTTATAAGTGAAAAAAAGGCCAAAGGGCCAAAATATCAATCACAATTTGATTTGGGGCTATTAAAAAAAACATAAATTTTAGTTAGAGATCTTAAGAGATTTTTCACTTTATGTTTGTTTTTTGTTTTAGCTAAATTTAAAAGTTCATAGTCATTTTTATTTGTTTGAAAAAAATAGAAACTATTATGTGTATGCTCTCCCCCATACCCTTTAGTAAAATCAAGTAACCAAAAACACCTAGTTTATTGCCTTGTTTGTTTGGTATTTTCAAAAAGAATGTTGTTTATGCTCTCCCCAAGCTCTAAGTGACTTGAGTGATCCAAAAATGACCTCTAAAATCTTTCCATTTTTTTTTATTTCATTTGGCTTGTAAACAAGATCCCATTTCTCCCTAAAAAATTCTCTAGGGGTGCATTGACATCGGGTTTCATCTCCTAGAATCATACCAATCCCACTCCACTATGGGGTATACAAATTGGAAAAATTGTTGGATGGGATAATGGTGACCAATTATCTTGACCATACCAATAGAGACCTAGCATATGTGAAAACTAGATATTAGAATTCACTAAGAAGTACATAGATGAATTTATTATACAAATGACTATATAATTACATAACAAGCTAGGAAATTTGGACTCAATTGACATGATTCAACCCTTATGTTAGCCATACTGGGGACCATTTAGTGTGTTAAAGATTTATATATTTTAGTCAAAACCCCACTTACCATAGAATTTATTTCCAAATTCCAAGCGTTCCTCACTTTTAAGTCCATGCCACATATAAATGTTTGAGAGACTGAGGGGGGCTAAAAATTCTACCTCCACATGTACTTTATTTTTTGGATTAACACTTAATTCATCACAAGTATTAGTATATTAGTTGAAACTTTTATAAGATACACACACCCATGTTAGTTTTATATATAGGATGAGCCATTAGTGATACTTCTATTTTTCTTTGATTTTCATTTGTGTTTTTAGACTAGATCTTTTTTTTTATTATTGCATAAAAAAATACAAAACTATCACATTATTTTCACACCCCTTTAGCCTAAGAGGTATTACTCTATCTATTTTATGTCACAATTTTGACTTAGAGATTTATTACAAAACCATTTATGTGTCACTTGTTTAAACAGGGCATCTTTATGCTTTCCATTTCATCTCAAACATTTTAATTGAATTTTTGAGTCCAAAACTATTTTCATGCCATTTTTTTTAAGGAGCATTGTTATGCTAACAAAATCATTCCAATCTCTCATTGCCTTTGAAAGTAATTTATAAGCCATTATTATACCTATCTTGTTTCAAACACATGGTTACATTTCCCATTTTGGTCTAGATCTTTTGCTTTAAAACATTCGAGTCTTTTTGCATTAAATATAAAACTCAACCTTTTTAAGTGTAAATCCTAAAATAATTAGGTTCACTCCAAATATTCATAATGTTTGGCATTTGGTTGTTAACCTTTGGTGTTTAGATTATGTTACTTGGGTTTATTTCCCATTTGATCTAAAAAACCCCTCACCTAGACCTAGCAATTGTTGTTTTTTTTATACCTTTTTTAAGAGTCCTTTGATCTAAGTTGTCACCACATGCCTTGTTTGAAGTTTTTTATGTTAAGTTCAAAAATTTCCTAGTTCTATTGTTTCAAAAGTCTATTGTGAGTCAAATATCGAGTCTTAGTTATCCAATTACCAAGTGTCATCTAACCTTATTACCTTAATTTAATTTGTTTTCAAGTTCTTATTTGAGTTATTTGTTTTCAAGTCTAGCCTTGTTTTTCATGCTAATGATTATAGACTCCTTTAAGCAAATCATTGCTATCTTTTGATCTTAGTTCACAATTTTTATACTTTGTCTAGATAATTTTGCCACTGATTATAACCACTTTTTGTAAAATCAATACCTTATCCATATATGAGTTTTGAGATTTTATGTTACTTTTGCCACTGATTACAACCACTTTGGGTAGATTAGTGTCATTTTGCTAGACTAGTTTCAAATTTGTTTTATCCTACCTTTGCCTAGTTTAATTGTTTAATCATTTATGTCTCTTTTACAGAGTCAAGGGTTCTTTATTTTTAGACCTCAATTTTTTGCTACCTTTATACCCTTTGTTTTTCATGAGACCTATCCTTAGATCTGAACATGTCTCGTTACACACATATCATGACCATGGATAATCTGGGATGTGAGAACTTTGTAACCAATAACCCTTTTATTCAAGAGTCATATGACAATGTAGCTCATGATATGGATCCCTATCCATCTTATAACATTCCATACATTAAACAAAGGTATGGCCCTTTAACGTAGTATTTGGTGACTATACCTCCTTATCTAGACCAAGAGCCAGAGCTAATGACATATTACCTTGCTCATAAAATGTTTAACATTAAACAAAGCCAAAAAAAGAGCCCTACTATGTTAAGACTCTAATATAGACATATTATTATCCATACTTATTTGAACATCATTTTTTAGAGAAAAAACATGAAGTTATTATTATATTTGTCAAAGTAGGAAATAAGTTTCTACCAAACTTCCCACATGAAAGTATGAGTAGTTTGATTAGAACTCTTATCAATGCACCTCAAATTTAATCATTTGAATAGGCATCAGCTAGTTATAGTCAAGCTTTAGTGCAAATGTTGCTATGATACTAAAGTACGCTTATGAAAGGGAAATACCCTATGGATAAACAAATAGAATAGGTATAACAAGCACACCAAAAATATCTAAAATTATATCACAATCTTAATGTAAAGGCTATTTATAACATAACACTTATTAAGATAACCCCATCAATATGGAAATAATATGTTATTTGAGATATACAAGCCAAAATGTATACCCATTAACCAAATTACATTGGTTGGTGACATGTATAATGTCCCTATTTATATGAAAGATACTAGTACTCAAATGAAAGACCTAACTAAAAATGTTGTGGATAATGTACAAGTGCATTTTAATTTAAACCAAAGTGGGCTGATTTTGCTGCCAAAAAATACATAGTAGATTCCTCTAAATAATACCAAAAGTGGATTGCAACAATAGGGCATATGTACACCTATTTCACAAAATCAATAAGTAACCTTCACTCCTTAACTAGTTACTTCCTCAAGTGTGCAACAAGGGGCAATGAACCAACAATAGACCAACGTATCACCACAACAAGTGCATAACACTATGCCACCTCAACAAGTGACAATGAAGGTTTGGCCACAACAAACACATACCAATATACCTTCTCAATCATAAATGTTACCTAATCAATGTGTTCTTATTAGTCAAAAAGTGTCAGTTGGTAAACAACAACAATTACTAACTACCAAAGGTTTCTTAACCAATATCAACTGCCTATTCAACAACAAGTGCCAATCCTATAATAGGTGTTCAAATAATAATAAGGTCCTTATGTACACCAAGTATTAAGTGCGAAGTAATAGTTACATTTCACCCAATTAGTATCACATGTGAAATAAGGATCCAACTATCAACACCTCCAATAGTAGGGATCTAATCAACAAAGTGTTCCCTATATACAAGATGGTTTGACAAGTAGGTATAAAGTTCCCTCCCAAACACAATACTACCAACACATTATATAGATCCAAATGCCATTACCACAACCACAATTCACTATCTAGTGTTATGTAGCCAATTTGAACTAGAATGTGCTTCAATAATAACATATTATATATCCAGAGTATAATCCCAATGCATGGATACATGAACTTAGTTATCTAACCAATTCAACAAACATTTCATAATATGCCTATCTTGATCAAGGCAATCCACCTTTGACCATGAAACCTCAACAATAATAGGCCACTCCTTATGGTTTCCTTACCCAAGAGTTACAATAGATGAAGGATGCAATTCAAGATACATATATATTAGAAAACAAATAAATAAATTCTAATTGGATGATATATGCTCTTAGCCATTCAACATGGAAAATGTCAGGATCCTTGCTCCTTAAGAGCATAATTGATTACCTTTGTATAAGCAACTAAACACAAAATTTAACCAGAATAATAAGTAACTAGAATTTAGAAACAATAGAGAATATGAGAGACAATACAATCTTGTATTAACACTCTTCCAAAAGGAAATACAATGAAGAAATCACACTCTTCCCACACCTCTTGGGTGTACCAATAATTCTCCCTCAAGAGTTCTCTCTCTCAATTACAAATAAAATCAACTCAAACATAGAGTTGTTGTTTCAACCAATCAGTATCAATACTGCCAGTACCTGTGAGTACACCACGTACTCCAAGTAGATCTCCCTGATCTTGCTCCTTGTTGTGTTGTTGATCTCCTTGATCTTGCTACCTCATAGATCTAACTAACCTCACACACACACACACCTATAGATCAACTAACCTTACTTACCATGTAGATCTCCTACCTGATCTTACACACTTGCAGATCAACCTGGTCTTGCACACTTGCAAACCTAGATCTTACACTCAAGAACCCTTGTCCTTACCTTACCAAGTCCTTATGATTCTCCAAATTACAATACAGCCCCATGGGTCTCTTAAATAGATCCCATACAAACAATAATTAGTCTTTCCAATTACAGTAATTAGAAACATAGACTCAAGACTAAAATTTGTCTTTACATGCAAACTGGCCATTCAACAAACTAACTATTCATGTAACTAATAGTTTTAGAATGCACAGGTGACCGATGTCAGTCCTTGTCTATCTAGAGATGACTGACATTAGCTGATCCATGACCGATGTATGGCAACTTCCTATCTACTCTTCCTATCTACTCTTCATTATTGATGATGTGTTCTGATAAAGGGTAGGTGAATAATGAATTTGAGGCTTACTTACCCTTTCAATCCTCCACATGGGCATTTGAGACTCTTTGACAACTTACTGTCTGCCTAAAATCCATTCTTTGGTTGACCCTCATCTACACTCGACTGATGTCGATTCCACTTGATCGCTGACACTAGTTCCCTGACCAATGTCAGTGTCTACCTGGTCATTTTCATTGGTTCCTTGACTGACATCGGTCTCCACCTACCTGACACCACTGACTCTGGTCTGCACATGACTGACATTGGTGCCTGCCTGTTTGACATCGGTTCCACTTGACCGATGTCGGTAACTATGTTTTCTTGTGAGTGATGAATTTTTAACTATGAGCTCACTTTGGATCAAAACCCTATCCAAACTGCCCTGCTCAGAATTATTTAACCCCTTGAGCTGATCTCTATCCATCATCTCCTCCATGAAAACCAAGGCTTTCCAGTTCTTAAGTTTGTCAAAGACATCTGACTTCCTCTTAAGAACATGCATCCCCTTCTTACTCATGTGACCAAGCCTATAGAGCCACATCTTCACATCTACATCTGAATTAGATAAACCAAAAGGAGAATTAGTAATACAAGTAGATAGATAAATAGTACCTCCTTTCTTACCACATGCTAATTCAAGTGTGTCCACTATGAGAGTTACTGTGCATCCCTCATCACCTAACTTTCTTGAAGAAATTAGACTCCTCTTCAGGACTAGGACCTGCATGACCTTCTTCAACACCCATGTGTTACCCACCTACAATTTTAGCTACACTTCCCCTTTGCCAACAATTTGACAAGGCTCACCAACCCCTAAATAAATCTTTACAAAGTCTCCATAGACATAATCATGGAAAAATACTCTATTTTGGGTTGCATGGAAAGAGGCAACAAAATCTATAACCCAAGATTCTGCTTTATCCAATGAACATACAAGAGCATCCTATGCAACAATACCTGCAACATCTGCTTCTTCATTTCCTTCATGCTGATCTTCTACCAACCAATAATCTTTCTTTACCTACTCTTTCTTTCCATAATTCAATAATTGATCATTCTTGCCATTGAATTCCTCTATTCTTAGTGTACTTTCTTTTACCATTACTTTACTCCCACTCAATTAGAAACCCCTAAGAGTGACCTATAATCAATAAACACTTAACACACTCTAACCACCTGTTAGTGTACCTAACCAAGCTCTAATACCAGTTATCAGTGGTATCACTTGGTGATCCTAGCTCTGATACCACTTATCAAGATCCCTTCTCCTTAAGAGCATAATTGATTACCTTTATATAAGCAACTAAACATGTAATTAACCAGAATAATAAGTAACTAGAATTCAGAAATAACACATAATATGAGTGACAATACAATCTTGTATTAACACTCTTCCAGAAGGAAATACAATGAAGAAATCACACTCTTCCCACACCTCTTGGGTGTACCATTAATTCTCCCTCAAGATTTCTCTCTCTCAATTATAAATAAAATCAACTCAAACACAGAGTTGTTGTTTCAACTACTCAGTATCAATACTGCCAGTACCACTGAGTACACCACGTACTCCAAGTAGATCTCCCTGATCTTGCTCCTTGTTGTGTTGCTAATCTCCTTGATCTTACTACCTCACAGATATAACTAACCTCACACACACACACACACCTATAGATCAACTGGCCTTACTTACCATGTAGATCTCCTACTTGATCTTGCACACTTGCAGATCAACCTGGTCTTGCACACTTGCAAACCTAGATCTTACACTCGGGAAGAACCCTTGTCCTTGCCTTACCAAGTCCTTATGATTCTCTAAATTACAATACAGCCCCATGGGTCTCTTAAATATATCCCATACAAACAATAATTAGAATTTCCAATTACAATAATTAGAAACATAGACTCAAGACTAAAATTTGTCTTTACATGCAAACTGGCCATTCAACAAACTAACTATTTGTGTAACTAATAGTTCTGAAATGCACAGGCAAATGACATCGGTCCCTATCTGTCTGGAGATGACCGATGTTGGCTGATCCATGATCGATGTTGGTAGCTTCCTTTCTACTCCTGACTGATGTCAGTTGGCCTTACCGATGCTAGTTACTGTGACACTCAGCAACCTCCTCCATGTTTGCATACCTGTGAAGCTTTTAGCTCCACAACCTAACAGAAAATATGTAAATACCATTTTTTCTAGGTTACAAACCACTTAAATTTGATAAATATAAAGGCAAAGGTGACCCTAAAGAGCATATAAAATAATTATTTATTACCTACTAGCTGATGGCATGTAATGACATATACTTACTTCTACTCTTTCCAAGAAGTCTAGCTGGACAAGCCTTGGAATGGATGTTGAAATTACTAAATAACTTTGTACCTTTAATTTGATGATCTTGAGGATAAATTTTTACAAAAAATTTCATATAATATCGAGCATGATATTAATTTTGTGTATTTAGGCTAAGCTAAATAGAAGATTGGTGAAAGATTCACTACATACTTGCAATGTTAGAGAGCACTAGAAAGCTTGTTTACTCACAATCTGCTAGATAAATAGTTGGCTATAATATTTACTAGGACCCTACACATTGAGATATCCTATAATCTTTAGTTGTAATGTGATCATACATTTTTAAAGATTATAGAGAAAGGATTAAAGATTGAGAAATCCCTTATCAATAAAAGGATAATCAAGCTATCCTATTTTAATCAGGGCTAGACCAGAACCAAAGACAAAACCATAATCATAACCCAATTAAAATATCAACTTTAACACCACCTTAGGCCAACAAAAATGAGATACATAAACTATATAATCACAATAAGAATATTTTTGACAATGGGGTTATTGAATCATGCCATGTTCAAATGGTTCAAACATTGACTATCGATTTACCTTTATCCACTTACCAACCACCTCCTCTATACATTCAACCAAGACCTCCACAAAACCAACCACCATAAAATCAAAAATAATTTTAAGCCCCTCCTCTAAGGAGAATATATCCCATTTACAAACCATTCATGCCCTTAGTGAGCCAATTAAATTTGTTTTTTAAAGATTTATTTAGGTAAATATGATTGGTTAGCTGATATCAAATCCATTTATTGAAGGGATTCCTTTTCTCGATTGATACAAGGAATATGAATTTTGTGAGTAACATCATGTCAAAGGTCATTCCATAAGACAGTGTATCCAAATTAGGTATTTGATTGAGAATATGTTATGGATAGATAGAAAGAGATACCCATTCTCCTATGACCAATCATATCTTGGGTATCTACTAGAATCCTTTTTCCCAACATAACAATAAAAATAAATAATATCAGTAGAGAACTCCATTGCAAGATCAACAAAAATAATGTTAGCCATATCAACAATAATAGAATGGTTGGAGCCAAGGGTAGATTGACCAAACCAACCAAAGAGGCCATCATGTTGTTGCATATACCTACAACAATGTTTTATGCCAAATTTCAAGTGGTCATGTTTCCACTATCACCATTAACCCTAGACCAACTACCAATTATTCTAGACCTATTCTCAATAATGCCTATTTTCCAACCAATACCTACCAACCTCCTTATGCCAAAGATTATTCTATGGACTATGTTGAAAATCAAGGTACATACCATCCAAGAATCATCATTCCAAGACTCATTACCTACCCAATCAAATACCAAATCCAATTTCTATATCAAGATTTCACAATTGTAACTCGATGAGCTAGGGTCACTATCAAAGGACCATAATAAAATACTATAAATGAGTGTAATCATCCCTCCATGCTTATCAAAAATAAATTAACTAATGAAACTAAAGGGAAGGCCTATGATATTATGGAACAACTATATAATATACCTATGCACATATCCATCATGGATTTATTGTATACATATACCATCCATAACAACATCCTAGATGAGTATTTGAACCAATCCCTCATACTAGATGACATTACTCCAAAAAAAATTCCAAGACATGGTAGGACACTTGGCTCTTGACCAACATCTTACATTCAACCAAAGTGATATGTTATCCTTGGGTCCTCTACATAATAACCCACTATACATTGAGGTTGTTATAATGAACCATAGATTTAAACATGTCCTTATAGATAATGCTTCAAGCCTCAACATTTTGTCTCTAAAGTTAGTTAAACATCTTGGATATATAGTAACCAAATTTTATAATCCATACACCATCATTATCAAGGCCTATGATAATGAATAACAAGAATCTCAAGGTACTATTAGCTTTAAAATGGTCATTAGGCCATTAAACGATGACACTCTATGCCATATTTTGGACCTACAACTATTTTACAATCTATTATTGGGCTGACCCTCAATTCATGAAATCAGGCCTATATATTCTACATTATATTAGTGTATAAAATTTCTACATTTAGGAATAAAAGTGACTATACCAACTGATCTTCAACCATATCATTATTGCAAATGCCTTGAGGATGAATATAAAAGTGACAACTACCATTTTAAGATGAATCCTATGCTCAAATTAGATGGAAAAGGAGACAAAAAAGGAAAATACATTGAATCAAGCCCAAAAGCTAATTATATTTACCTAGACAACTTAGCCTCTACCTTAGCCATGCCTCCCCTATAAATTTCCAACCACTTTTATATAAATGACAAAGGTCTCAAAGAATACAGTACCCATAATGTATTTCATAATTCTAAATTACCTAAAAATCTTAAAGACTATGGGAGACATAAGATCAAAATTACTCATATGGAGTGGCAAACCAAAGGAAAATCTAAGTTGAACAAGCTCATCATTTTCAAACTATCCTTTGGCCTAAAATAGGAGCCCCTGGTTGAATATGATTCAAGGCTCTACACTGATGAGTTAGCCAATTGTTACCAAAGTGAGAAGTATCTTATCCCTAATCAAATTATGGATCACCTAACTTATGAAGGTATAGGTTTAGGGATACATAAGGCACGATTGAACTAATCTCAATGACCAATTAAAAAAGAACCCATGGTATTAGATTTAAACCATATGGGGGTGACCCTGCATACTTCATTCACATTCTAACACCAAAAACTAGTGATTATGATGTTGATAGCGATGTAGGGTTTTATTATAACATATATAATGACCTAGATGCTATAGATTTATTTAACCCCATTCCATTTTCACCATTAACCTTATTTATCAACCTTCACATTTAACCCTTTACCATACACAATTGATAAACTAAGACCAACAAGAGTTAACAATACCATTAGACAAGTTTGAAAATGATGAGTCCCTATACAACTTTCTAAGATTGAGGACTCACTTTCCTCATAAAGACCGCAAGCATGGCTTTACTATTAGATTATATCTTGTTGCCTACTTTAGTGAGTGGGTGAACTTCCCTAGTCAAAAAAAAAACAAAATCAAACATTGAGGTCTAAAAGTGAAAACCTCTTTGAGGCACTTTCCAACTAGGGAAATGTAAAGAGAAAGTCAAGTATCTTGGTGAAAACTAGTTTTTTGTGCCATTAAATAGGTATGTTCACTCCTCTACCTATGAATCATAGTAGACCTATAGGCCATAATCTATTTATGGATCATATATAAGTACTAAGGAGTAGTAAGATTTTGCACAAATTATTCAAGAGTGCCCTAAGGTATTTATATTTGAGGTCCATTTGGACTATGTAGGCAACACTTGATTCACATTGAGACCAGCTCAATCACCCCTTTCACATTATCTAATCATTATGTGAGTGATTTAATCTTGAAATCTCTCGATATTTTGTAAACAATCTAAGCCATACTCTCACCATTTTGTGAGTCAGACCATTCTATATCTTCTAATTCTCAATCGAGTTGAGATACCTCAAAAATTCCAAAAACATTTTAAATGGTTTTAAAACCCTTAAACATTTGTAAAAGATATAGAAAACCCTAAAAATCATAAAATCATGAAAATTGTCTTAGAATTTCCATACGAGATATAAAACCATAAATTTTTTTTGGGATGGGCCATATTTTTTATTCAATTTACTTATAGACCACCTTGGTCTTTTTCCTCCCATTTCTAGGGTAATTACATAGGCCTAATGTTGACACGAACTATATAGGTAACACTTAGATACATGAGGTATATCGAGTTAGCTCAGCCATACCTTCCTTTCTTTTTTGACCACTTCTTTACCTTAAGGATCCTAGGACTCCTAACTATTTTATGAGTAACCACTTGTCATTTAGTTTTCCTATCCTTATTGGGATTAATCCATATGATCTCACCATTTTATGATTTCATGTTCTAGGCATTATGCATTCAAATTTGATACACTAATGACCACTGAGTTTTTCTTATGCTCTCATTATGTTGTGATTAGTTATTATTTGAATGATCTTGTTATTTTATGAGTAACTATTGCTAATGCTCTCATTGTTTTACATGATCATTCTCATTACAATCCTTAGATGTAGTAGATACTATGAATTATAATTTCATTTAATTATTGGAAACTCATCTCTTAGCTTTTAGTGTGGTTTTAACCTAAACCATAATCTCGTGCTTGTGTGATTTATTTGTGTTGACATTTTCATGATTGTAAAATGTCATCCCCTCTTGTCTCACAGACTCATGATTTTATGAGATCATTTCCATTTTCCTCTACAAGTAACTCATATTTTATTATCATCTATTTTATTATATCCCATATCTTGGGAGAACTACATTGAGCCTAAAGTTCATAATGGATATTGTGTCCATGGAATTATGTAGGAAACATCCACTTGCCTAGTGCATTTAGAGTCAACTCAGCTACCCCTTCCTTTACTTCTATTCCACCATTTTGTTTATTTTGTTTTGTTATCTCTTATTGGCTAGGTCAATGTTATTTTTTTTTAATCTTGTTTGTGTTGTTTCTCTATATCTTAGGGGAAAATTTATGCTTTTTATTCCTATGATATTTTATTGGTGTCATTACTACCTAGCTTAGGGATCACCTTTTTGCCAATAGTAACACCTCTATTACACATATACAAACAATTTGTTTTCTATTTTCACTGACGTTGTGATTAATCATTTTTGTGTATTATTATTTGTTTGGATTAGTTTATTTTTTTGTATTTAGGTTAGTTTGTTGATCTTTTCTTTACTTTAGATTGTTTAGTTGTTTTTATTGTTTTGTTCACTTTGATTGTTACATTGTTTGATAGTTTTGTTTGTAAATTTATTTATCTGATCTATTTTTATTTGTTATATTTGTTTTTTTTTGTTTGTATTATTTGGTTGAACCATGTTTTTTATTTATTTACTTTTTATTGGTGTTTTTGTTTGTGTGTTTATTATTATTTTATTGTTTATTATTTGTGTTTATTTAGTTATTTGTTAGCATTTTTTTATTTGTTTTTATTAGTGTTTTGTTTTTTTTTATTTCATTTGTTTGGTGAATTATGTTTATTTGAATAATTTGTTCATATTTTGTTGTTTATATATTTTTTTCATTCATTTTTTTTGTATTTGGTTATTTATGTTTGTATGTTGTTTCTTTTTATATAGCCTTGTTTGTTTATATTTTTATTTGTTTTATTTGTTTTTTATATTTTTATTTGTTATTTTCATTTGTTTTGTCATTTATTTTACCTTTTGTTTCTTTATTACCTAATATTATTACATTTTGTTTGCACTTAAGTATTGACTATCTATGTCATGTAATTTGGTTGTGAATTTTTATATTTAGCCTTACACTTGATTTATTTGTTATATTTACACTTGGGATTTGATTTTAATATTTTATTACTTGGTTGTTCATATTTACATTTAAATTAAGTTTCCCATTCTTAGGGTATATATTGTCATTTTAGTTATCCATAACTATCATGCATAATATCATAAGTTAAATCAAAATTGTGCACATGGAGTCTATTCTAGAAATGTGATGGAATCACTTATATAATATATAAAAAAACATCCAAATACCCAAACACATGATTAAATACATGATTGATAAACAAGAATAACATATGATTTATAATGTGTTTATACAAATGTACATCTCTGAATAAACATGCATGTGAATCAAACAACACAATTAGATGATAACCAATAAAAATAAATATCATAAACATGGCATAAGAATTAAATGAACAAATCATACATAATCATAAATAATGTTAAACATCCACAATGTTAATCAATGCTAAACATGAGATAAATAAGAAAATAAGCATGGCATCATATATATATATATATATATATATATATATATATATATATATATATATATACCATAAGAATATAAAATACATGTACATCAACCTCACAAGACCCAAAAATGAATGTTAATGTATCTCAAATGTAATATATATAAATGATATTTACATATCATGATGGTGTCTTAAAAATACTTAAGTATTTTGATACAATGATCACAATGCCATAAGCTAAAACAATGCCAAAATGAACCAAAATTCCAAGGTCCCTATGATCAACTCTAGCTCTATGTCCATGGGACATGTAGTTGGAGGAGGACATAATGGCCCTATTGGTCCTAGTGGTCATGGTCATGAATAATAAATAAACTAACCTGAGGCACCTAAAACATGAGTCCTAGTCTAAGCATGACTAGATCTACTATCGACCCTTTACACACTCTTGATCTCAAAAGTAATAACATGTTCATCTTGGGACATAATACACTCATAGGATCACCTATAATAAAATGATTTTTCATTATCCCAAAGGATCTATAGAATCATCTATGATAATCTAGCCTATGTACTAGCTTCTTGTGCCATGTCTCACTCTCATCCCAACCTATCCATAATGGCCAATGCATGATCCTATTCACTAATGGCTTGATATTTTTCTATTATGAGTTGGCCCTATATCTGCACCATCCTATCCATCTTAACCATTAGCCAAGTTCTCTCAATCTATAGCTAAGTCATGTCATCATCCCTCATGTCTAGGTTTCTCTATAACTCTAATAGTTAGAGTTGTAACCCTGTAATCTCCCATATTAAAGCACTAATCTCTTTCTCTAACATTCCAATATCCATACTTATTATGGATATTTGAGAAGGACCTACCTAGCCTATATCTACTTGTGTGTCAAAAGGCCCTACTTGGACTAAACCAACCTATGCCATTACCACCATTATTGAGCTACGATCTAGTATCATCACACCTAGCCACCCATCTGGTCCCTCATCTCCATCATTTATGTCTCTGTATTTTCCACCATATCCTTCGTCAAATCCATGATCATCCTTTTTATCCCCAACCTTACTCTCTTAATAATTGCCTCTAATACTACTCAAGGTCTCAACCTCTAGATCCTCAATGTCCTTAGGTACCTGACCCCTACCAGTGTTGGAACTATCAGCCTTAAAGGGCACACCTGTACCCACTAGTGCATAAAATCTAGAGTATCCCCTACATTAATGGCTCCTCTTACATAGGCCCATACAACCTATGGGATGTTGATGAAGCTAATTTTACCCTCAATCCTTTGGATTGTAGGAGTATACTATCTAATATATCAGGTCACATATGTAAACCATTGTGACCTATCAAGTACATCTTATGTATAACCAAACTACCTAAGTACCTAATCAAGGTGGTACTCCTCTATAATGTGGGACTATATCCTAGTAAGAAAGTATATTATGGTCATAAAGCTAATATTCCATCCATCCTTAAATAAATATAGATGATAGGTGAGGTGTAGCTTCCAAATGAATAACTATGGTGTTAGATCATTGAACATCTAATGATAAAAAGGGATGTCTCCTCTAGGCCCACACCTATCATATCATATTTGATCTCAACCATATGCTAATCGATCTTCAAGATCTTGTACTTGATTCATCTTTATTGGTAACTTGATCACAATATGATCCTATCCCTAGACTATGAGAAATGTGCAATCTTTGATACTATGTCCAACATGGTATGCTATCAGGTTCAACTCTATAAAATTATGCTACAACTATTGGTCCCTAGGCAAAACATGTAGAGTCCTCCAACATGATCCTTATAATGGTACCTAGGCCCATATGGAAATACCAGTTACTCTTTTTTGGTATCATGATGCTACTAATAATGACCATGAGAATAAAAACCTCTCAATAATTCAGGAATGGTGGTGAAGGATACCCAATAAATAGATCATTTGGTTGAATATAGATGTAGATCTCAATTAGGTCTATATAAACTTTCCCCTAAACCATGGGGATACCTTGATAACTACATAGATAATTGAGAATCACTTTATGCTATGTCAATGATTTCAACAAGTGTCTTCTACACATTAGTAGATTTAGGATATGTCATGTATCCTCAAGTGTGATGGTGGCCTCCCTAGTTGGCAAGTGAAAGGTGGATGTCTCACTATGCCAATGTTCTACTAGTGCACTTAGATAAGTTTGATCAACTTAGATAATTAGAATCCATACCACATCATAGAGGTCTAACATCTATATAAAATCAACCATATCCTTAGTCTAAATCTGTAGGGTTTATAGATTGTTTGATCATATCTCATGATAGATAAGGATAGCAAATCATTCTTGTAATAAAAACTATAGCATTAAGATAACTAAAAGCCTCTACCTTGAGCCTAATCCAAGTCTATAAATCCTAATGAAACCTCTTCCAAAGTTTGGACCCATTTTGGGCCCTTGAAATCAATTATATTTTACTTCTAAAGTAAATCCACTAATTTCCTCAAGTTAAAGCTATCATTTTGGCAAGTTTGCACATTTTAGGGCAAAAGCCTCATTTTTTGTTCTCATGAAAATGGAGACTTCACCTAAAAATGGGTGAAATCACCATTTCAGTGTTTTATACCCTTTTTTGGTGTTTTTACAATTTTTGGAAATGATGATTTCATTTGAAGTCACCAATTTCCTTGGTGAAGCCATTGTTTACCCTACCATGTAAATGGTGACTTCATCAATATTCAACCTACAACATATAATTAATGCTAATAAATGATAATTAATGACCAAGTTATGTTTAATTATGAGTGGCCCATCATGTGGTGGATGCATGTGCTCTCTCACTTGCTCTAAAACTTGTCTCTGAGCTCTTTTATGGACCATTCTTTCAATAATACATGCCAAAAACCATAGATAATTTTATCAAAAGGATAGGGTGAAAATGAATTGTTTTTCACCAAGGGTCAATATTTATCCAAAAATTTAAAATTTTTACCCCCCAAGGCTTCTAGTTCATTCTACATGGTCTAAGAAGTGTATTTTTCACGTTAGTGGTATGTTTTACATGTCCTTTAATCCTACACACCTTATTTTTCAATTACATTACAACTAGACCATCTTTTTAGGCCTCTCTTGAGGCCTATTTAACAAAATGATTCTTCAACCTATATCCCATGTTTATTTGAAAATGAATCCTCAAACTTACTTTTAGGCTATAAATGGGTTGTTATCTTTTTCCAGCTCATTATAAATTTATTTTTTATTTTTTTGCATAAGCTACCCTTGATAATTTTCCCCATTGTGACAAATTATTTTTACGATCGATCAACGGTGTATCTTGAATTTTTGGGACATTTTAATTTTAAATCACATAATTTAGCCATGCTAATTTTTATAACCACCTTTGGGAAAATCATTCTATTTTCATTCAATTTAATGATTATAACCACTTTTGGGTAAATCATTATTTGTACATCATATGTTAATGATTATAACCACCTTTGGGAAAATCATTATTTTTACATGCTCCACTTTCTCTTTTAAGGTAAATTATTATGTCATTGATTATAACCACCATTAGTTAAATTGGTGTTTCCCATTTTATATTCTTGATTATAATTGCCTTTGGGAAATCAATGTTTCCTATATTCCATTGTTGATTATAACCACCTTTGGGCAAATCTGTCTTTCCCATTTTCCATTCCTAATTATAACTACCTTTGGAAAAATTAGTGTTTCCCATTTTCCATTATTAATTATAACCACCTTTCAGAAAATCAGTGTTTTCTATTTTATTACGAATTATAACCACTTTTGAAAAAATTAATATCCATCTCACCATCCTACTAGGGTAATTATATGTCCCACTGCTTATAATTGCCTTTGGAAAAACCAATGTCACACCATTTTATTACTAATTATAATAGCCTTTGGTTAACTCAATGACTCTATTCCCATTATTATTTATAATTGCCTTTAGGAAATTTAGTAATCCCACCCATATTTCCATAGGATTGTGTCATTTTATTCATTTGGAGGGAACATTCAATGATTTTATTTTTCTACCTACTCCCTCGAGGGGGTATCAAGGGCTTATTAACTTCCCTTTAGGGCATAAACCATTTGAATTAACAAGTTTTGCATTCTTTTTAAATACATTACTATGTCTATGTTTCACAACACCTTCTCAAATAGGAGTAAATTGTAGACACTTAGTTTTGGCCACTTTCATGCCTAAATTGGGATTCAATTGAATTTATAGAAAATGACACATTTTAAGATTATAAATCACCTCAATTTCCCAAATTCATAAATTTAATGGATTTAATTACCCAAAAATGTGACGAGGATAACTTATTGAGCATATTACCCTGTATGTACAAATAACTTATTTTAGTTTTAACCCTAATCAGATTATGACCTAGTAATTTGACATGTTTGGCCTATCAAGCTATTTATTCATAATATTTAAAATAATTTACAAAAACCAAAAATTGTCAAGCAAGATTAATTACATTTTAAATCTTAATTAACTTGCCTAAAAAAAATCCAAATCAAGTTAATGAATTTCATTTACAAGAAAAGGAAATTTTAGCCAAATATGAAGTTAAAAGGTCAAAGTAGCTAATAAAATGAGCTATTATTTATTAAATATTCCAAAAATATGAGTCATAACCTCATAAATATCTAAATTGAGTTTTCATGCCTCACACATATATAAAACTAAGGTGTTAAGATTTCATGAGTGCTTTAACCCAACCTAGGGTTAGATTGACCCAACCTAGGTTAATTTAGACTCAACCCATGTTAGAATTTAACATAGGATCTCTAGGGTTAGAGTTAGTTCTTAGAGATATAAATATAAGTGCCCAACCATATTCTAATAATAATTTATGTGTAAGGTTATTCTTCTAGAATACCTTATTTAAGCCTTTGAGAGTAGTGTTAAAATGTCCAATTTATGCCAATATTCACACCAAGCCACAAGTGACTATTAGAGAGATGCTACCACCATGGAAGATGATTTATATAATAATATAATCATCATATTACAAGAACTAACATACTTATGCCAATAAGTAAGCATCAAATTCTACAAAGGAGGTATGAAATTTCTATTATCTTTATCTCTCTTTTGTGGTCTTGCTTACTGTGTTATGCTTTACCTAGTTCTTAGGCAAGAATGTTTAGTATTAGCGTATTTTTTTGTTTTATTTTTTTCATTTGGACTAACAAGGTATTAATATACATATTATTTACTTTTTGAACACCTAAGGTACCATAAGTAATTAATTTTAATAATATACAATCTAAATTAATATACAATTTATCCTATTAAGAGTTAACTAATCCAAATTATGGTAAAACATATTGGTAAAAACATTTATTTTCTTAACATAACCAAACTCTATATTTCCTTTAGGGTTTCATCCTTCTAATGTTTCATTTTTTTCTCTTTGGGTTTTAGTATTTATTTTTTATTTTTTCTAAAAATAAAAAATTACACATGGGTATAATGGATGCACATAGTTTATAATTTTGTATTAAATCTATGAATGTAATTAAGACATGTTATTTTTTTTGATATAAAAAATATATAATATTAATTTCATATCATGGATCAAATATTTGTACACTAATAAGGCTGAAATAACTAATGAAAAATATCAATCCTTTCTCAATTCATACTCTTGTAATATTCAATTTGAGTTGTTTCTTTTTACCAATTGACATCGAAGGGCATACATGACTCCCTTTTTTCTTCCTTTTATTACCCTCTTCATGGAACTTGTATGGTTATTAAATCTAACATTTCTCTTGAAATAAATACCATGGATGTTAATCAATAAAAATAATATGTGGACTCTCCTATTATATTTGAGGGCATTAATGAATGAAAATTGACTCAATTTATTGACATGAATATTAAAATATATGATTAATTACTATATGTAACAAGAGATGTTATAAATTCTTAACTAGGGATATCACATTTTTAAAATAGTATGATATTTCAATGATATCAATCAAAATTTTGGAAGTACCATTTTCAACATAGCTATTCATACCACTAATATTGATATTATGTATACATCTACACCTTTGGCTACACATGTGATACCCATTCAAGGTGTATGGGAAACACAAGGTTTCTATTAAATTTGCATGCATTTTTATACATAGCCAAACTATGCACAACTTATGATAATGATGCATATTGCATTATCAAGCTCACATTTTACATGATCCCTTGATCATAATTTTTCATTTCTATATTTTAATATGTTTTAGTTACATCAAGTTTATTATAGATCTTGTCATTCTACAGATTCACATGCTTTGCTTCACAATCCATTATCCCTACACATTTCATCTTATCCTTTACATATCAATTTTATATCTCCTAAGTTTCTATTATATGATGGAAAACGTGATCCATAAGAACCACTTATATTTTTTTATCTAAAATATTTAGATTATGCATCCAATGGAAAATTGTTGACTGAGTTATTTCCATGAAATATTAAAAAATATTCTTAGCAATGGTTCTATTATATCCCATCCAATCATTTAAAAAATTAAATCCTTTCACTAATAAAGTTTTATCATAATTTATGATCAAAATCAATGAGAAACTATCATATAATCAAATTATTAAACTCAATCAAGGATTCAAAGAGCCAATCAGTAACTATGTACTTTAGTATAAGACTATGTTATCTAGGATGACCAATCATATGGCTGAAAATTAGTTATAAGACATATTCAGTTAAAGTTTTCTTTCCCCACTCTATTATTATATTTTTTTATGAAATTTAAATCATTTTTTGAGCTATGACACATAGTATAAGATACATAATTCAAGCCTATAACTTTGAATAAACTCAAGTATATGCCTAGTGTTCCATTTACACCAAATTAAAAATTTCAAAGAAAATAAAACTACAAGGTTAAATCACATGATATTGATAATGAGGTAAAAATAATGTTAAATATAATATCACAACCTACAAATTAGTTACTCATATCCACTCCATAAAGGAAGAATTTTTCATGATTACCTAAACCTCATCATATCTTGTTATAGAAGTTACTTTAGTGCAACCTTATATCTCTCCTTCCACTAAAATAGGTTGATATGGGTAGTATACACCTAAGGGATATGAAAATATTAAATATTTAAAATATCATCAATGTGTTAGACATTTTAAAAAAATCTACAATCCAAGGCATAATATATAATATTTTATTGATGATAATATTATTGAGATTAACACACCTATATAAGATTTAGGACCAAAACCTAATGGAAATGTAAAGTTACAAATATTTTATAATCCTCTTCCAAATCATAAGGTAATGGAAAATAAGGATAATTTTGAGGTACATTACACATACAATGTACATCCTCCTCCTTTGTAATATAATCACCTGATGGAAAATCTTATTGATACAATTATAATAATATCAATAGAATGACCAACAATTGCATTTAATGACATTGAGATTTTGGATGATGATTATTCTTTAAATTCATTATTTGTATGAGCTTATGTTGATTTAAACCTAATTCATAATGTTATGATAGTTAATTGTTAAAGTGGGAATGGTTACCTAATGACACTCTTACATTATCTTGGATACATACATGAGGATTTTGAGAAGACAAAACCTCTTGGGACAAATTGTGTTACCTCTTTATGTATGCCTTGTAGTAGTTTTCACTCCATTCCTAGTCCTACCAATGAAAGTAATATATGACATATTGTTGGGATGGCCTTCGATACACAAGTTTTGTGTATTAATCTCTTTAGTTCATCAATATATCCAGTATATACATTACAATAGTGCAGTGAGAGTTACAAGTATTCCATATGAGTACCTAATTTAGCCACATGAATTTATGTCTCCCCCACCACCACCATAGTTGGTTGTTACACTTATATAGGATAATTATATATACATGGTTACTATACCTAATTAGGATTATACCATAGGAAATTCACAAACCTATATAGACTAATTGTATATAGTCAATATACAACCTCATTTGGTTCATTATATGAAGATAACCTAGAGGATATTAGTTGAATCTCCTATATGTATAGTAATCCAATTCCCATTACATAATATATTCATTAATGACTCAAGAAAACTAGTATTTACTCCACATCCTAGACTAAAGTCATTTATAGTTTAATGTGTTCAATAATAAACAAAAGAATAAATATATTCTCTTATTTTATGAAACATTCCACATAGTCCTAATAATCTTAGAGATACTCAACACACACAACATAATATGAGTAATGATTATGCGGGTGATAGTACAACACAAAATCATTTTTAATATTTAGATTTAGATACAATTGCACATACATATGACACTTTTCACTTGTGGAAAGTGACCATCACACCATATGATACATGTAATTCATGTGAGCATCCTACTTAATATATTATTGGTTAACATTATCCACACCCTAAAAACAATAAAAATATTATATATATATATATATATATATATATATATATATATATATATATATATATATAAACATTAAAATATTTTGAAAATAAAAAATTAAGACCTAAGCATAATATGATTACTAGTTTGCATCATTTACATATGTTATTTATCACATGTTTGATAGATTACATATCATTTTATATACACACAATAATTTCATGGTCTACATTAGTGAAATGTAGGACATTTAAATACATATGATACATGGGTACATAAATGTTTCACATTGTTATACCCAAGGGCCACACCAATGTTATGGGAATCTTATTCCACATGTTACATTAATACAGGTTATATATTTATATGGTCTTTCCCTTTAACATGTGTATCTATATTAATTTATTACACGTGCCTTAATATTACTCATACTTTATACAAAACTACATAGATATGTCATTTTATTATGTTATAGCATTGCCATACTTGTACAATGTAGACAAGCTTAATTATTCTATGCTTCATCAATTCATTGTTATCTCATGATATGCTTTTCATTTATCTCCCCTTATTTTCAACCCTTGGAATTATGTGTGTGTCATTTAATATATGTTATTTGTGGCCATTGTCTTCATGTGTGTGACATTTATTATTCCTTGCATGTGATGCTTGACCTTATATGTGGTATTGTGTGTGATTCTATTATGTAAATCATGGCCATGATAATTTTTTGGATCATGTTGACCTTGATGAGTTTTATGAGTTTGTGGGTGACATGATCCATGTCATGTAACTCCCCATTTTTTTATGGTGCCATGATACATATCATGCACATTTACTTCATATTTTTATTCAATGCTAATATCATTGATGGTTAATATTGCATTCCTAATTTATAAATACATATTGAGATGACACTTGTACTCCCACATTACATGTGTTTCATACATACTTTGATGATATATTCATTACCATGATGACATATTCTCCACTTTTTGACATGATTTTACATGATTACATATTATACATAACAAGCTATGGTTAAATTTTTATTTTAAGATGAGTGACATGCAAGATACATCCCTCATATCAAAATGGGGAAATTTTAGTGGGTTTAACATAAATACATAAGGATTCATGAGTAGAAAATTTATATTTTGACATATTTTATAGGATTCATAAATTTTAGATTGGTTAAAATATTAGTTTGGGATAAAGGTTTATATATTTTATATATATTTTTGGGGTATATACCATGCATATGTGCTTAATTTAAAAAAAAATGTGAATTACAAATTTATTTAAAATATATTTGGGTGCATATTCCATGTAGATGAACACAAGTTTACACTGACATGAGTTACATATTTTAAAATATACACAACTTCATATATATTTTGGGTCATATGTAATGAATATGTACACATTTATAGGATCATGAGATAAAGGTTCTAATATTTGATATTGAAGAGGACATATATATGTATAAAATTCTGCATAATTTTGGAAAAAAATCATTGGTTATGAAGCTTGTTCATGCACACACACATTGTTTCACTTTCTATTTTGAATTATTTTCAATGCTACCTAATAGTGAGCACCCTAAAATATATAAGCCTATATGTTGTGTTTGATCCATGTGTGAATGAATTATATAATTAATATCTAAAAAAATTCACATATACATATATGGTGCACACATAAGTATAATCTAGAGTGAAAGTAATTTAGATAATAATAATAATAATAATAATAATAATAATAATAATAATAATAATACTAATACTAATAATAATAATAATAATAATAATAATAATAATAATAATAATAATTGTACACATAGCATAAAGATAATGTGGAAAACCTCAAAAGGTAAAAAACCCATAAATGTTTATATTCACATATATGAGAAACTTATTAACCCAAATACACAAACTTATCCTTATCACTTCCTCTTTGTCCATACTCTTCAAAAAAACCTTTCCAAGATATTTTCCACATGCAAATATCACTTTGTCACAATATCATTGAAAAATTCCTTGAAGTATTTGAATACAATTACAACAAGGGTAAAACCTTAATGATAATAAATTTGAGGGGAGGAAACCATTGTAACCAACAGTTCTAACCATCTTGATAATATTTTAAACAATGGTAAATAGACGAATATGTTTGATTATTTATTTACATGATTTTTTCTAACCCATGTTAATAAATAATAAATCATTATTATTTAAATTACTTAAAATTTACTAAAGGTATATCATAACACCACTTAGACATTAAATGTTTTAACACTTCCCCTTAATGTTAAGTGGGGATAAATTCATAATCACCTTAATATATAATTATACTATGTACATAATTGAAGAATTTAAAAACATTCATCGTGCCAAACATCACCATTTTAAACAAAAGGAAATATAATCCATAAATTACTATAAAGTATGTCTAGGCTAACATGATTGTGAGACTACATCTCATAGTTTCTCATTAATAATTAACTAAGAATATTTGGAACCTTTTATAACATAAGGACCTCCACTAAAAGTAATGATTTTATATATTGGGGTACAAAATTAAAACTTCCACATGAAGTTTACAATGCTTTACAATGCGAATAAGTATAGAGAAGGAGGAGGAACATGTGGCTATTAGGAAGTGACATTGTCATGTACACTTCCCCTCAATGGAAAATTTTAGAGGCCTAACACTACATGAATCTGAAATTTTTTGGTAGTACCAAGTGGTTTTGTGAAGATATCCTCAACTTGTTAATTTGTAGGATAGAACTATAAATCAATATTACCATTGAGGTCTTTCTCTTGATTAAAATGAATGATCTTAAATATGTTTAGTTTGTTGGTGTTGCACTATATATTTATCTAGAGCTATACAACTTTGGTTATCATAATGAAGGATGGTACTGTGAAAAAAATCTAAATAAATTTTTCCTAACAACCTTTGAAACCACATTGCTTCTTTATCAGCTTCCATAACCCTTCTATACTCCACTTATGTAGAATAAATAGAAATAATAGGTTGATTCTCACTAATCTAAGTGATAGAACTTGCACTAAAATTAAACACATCAAAAAATATATTTTTGATTTATAGTATCACTAACATGGTCAGCATCACAATAATCATATAATTTAGCTTTATCAATGAAAGAATAAAACAAACCAAAATTAATAGTTAGTTTGATGTAATGAAGTATATGTTTATCTAATTTTCAATTATCCAAATATATATATTGCATGAATCTAGAAGCAACACCAACATCATATGAAATATTTTGGCCTAATAATGGTTAGATAAATCAAACAACCAACAAGATATCTATAAAAAATAGGGTTATATTTTTCACATGTAGGTTTTGATTCAAATTTAAAAACTTAAATAGGAGTAGATGTAGATTTACAATCAAGCATATTAAACTTAACAAGAAGATTATGTGCATACTGAGATTGTGATATAATAATTGAATTTTTATCTTGAAATATATCCATTCCTAAAAAATATGTAGATTGATTAAATCTTCCATTTAAAACATTTGACTTAGTTTATCCTTATATTTATGAATTAAACTAATCAGATCACCAATAATCAAAACATCATCAACATATAATATAATTAAGATTAAATGCCCATTTTCAACTTTAACAAAAAGATCATTATCAAAATAGTAGCTAGAGAAACCTATCTCTTTAAAAAAAGTAATTTTAGAATAACAAGCTCAAGGATCTTGCTTTAAACCATATAATGATCTATTTAACTGACACACATAATGTTATTTGTTAGGGTCAGTGAAACCTTTAGGCTGAGTTTTACACACACACACACACACACACACACACACACACACACACACACACACACACACACACACACACACCTCCTATTCTAAATCACCATTTAGAAAAGTATTTTTAACATTCATTTAGTGGATAATCCAATCATTTTGAGATGTAAGAGCAATAAGTAATCTAGTATAACTTATTTTTTATATAGGAGTAAGCTTTTCAACATAGTTAATCCCAAGTTTTTGAGTAAACCTATGAACAACTAATTTTTATTTAAAATAATCAATTTTACCAATTGAATTATATTTGATTTTAGTAAATCCACCTAAAAATAATAATATGCCTTTTAAGTGGAGGTGGGATAAGGTCCCAAGTCTGATTTGTAATTAAGGAATTATAATCTACTTTCATAACAACTTTCTATCTATCATCTTGAATAGATTCCTAAAAATATTTAGGTTCACATTCATACATAGTCACTAAATTATGATAAGAATGTTGACTTATAATTAATTTGTTAAGATTATCAAGACTTGAAGATTAGATTAGGGAATCTATCCATTTAAAAAATTTAGATTAAATATGAAACTTAGGGGGTAATTTAGACTCTAAGTTATACAAAAATAGATCAACTTCTTCTAGGGCATATATTTCTTCATAAGGAGAAATAGTAGATCTAGGTTCATCAAAAGAAGAACATTGAGGAGGTTTCATAGAAGGCTCACAAAATATTTTTTAGAATAATAACATTAATATTATTAATGGTCTATCATTTATATGGATCATATACTCTTAATAATTTAGTATTACCTCTATAACATAAGTAAATTCAAGAATATGAAGTAGTATCAAGCTCCTTTCTTTTAACTTTAAGAATAAATATGGAAGCAAGGCTACCAAAAATCTTAAGATGAGACACACTATTTTTTTAGACAACATTTCTAAAAGAGCATAAATATGAAAATATTTAATAGGGACTCTATTCATAATATTCACAATGGTATTCATGGCTTCAACCCATAAGAACCTAAGATCATTTACAAAATGTAACATTGTTCTAGCCATTTCTGTAATGGTGTAGTTTTTCCTTTAAAGAGTACCATTTTACTAAGGAAAATAGTGATATATTAATCCCATTTGAATACCATAACTAATAAAAAAATTAAATTCTTTACTAATGTATTCACCATCATTATCATATCTTAATCTCTTAATTAAAAAAATAGAAGCATTTTTAACAAAATCTTTAAATTTATATAAAACTTCAACTTTATTTTTGAATGAAATATGACTAGATCATTCTAGTATAATCATCTATAAAATTAAAATCATAAAAATAATCATTACGAGATACAAATTCAATATTTAATACTATATTACTATGAATCAACTCTAAAGGATGAGAGGAATTCACATCATGATTATTGTGAAAGGGATTAGTATGTTTCTTACCATGTAAGCAACCTTCACAACTTTCATGATGGGAAGAGATATAATAAAGACAAATAATAATACTATGAGAAGGCATATCATGTAAAATTATAAAATTAACATTTCCTAATATTTCATTCCATAGTTGATATTCATTATTACTATACAACAAAAGACAACATGCAGAGGAAGAAAAAAAATGTATAAACCATTTTTTTAAACACCTTTAGCAATCAGAGAACTAGATTGATTTATAATGGACCAATTATATTTAATCAAAGTTATAATGAAGTTATCATTAATAATTTGAGAACAAGATAACAATTTTTTCTTAATCTTAGGTACATAGAAAATATATTTAATAAAAATATTTACAAATTTTGTATTTTCTTGCCCACTTGCTTCTAAAAATGATTTATCTTATAAATTAATTTTTTTATAAATATCTATAGTATAAGATATTTTTTTAGATAAGAGAGTCATATGGTATGATGCACCACTATCTAAAATCCATTCATTCTTATTATAAGTAAACAAGGTGGCATATAAATCAATAACATTAGAATTTTATTCTTGGTTGTTGTTCTGATTGTGGTTCTTTTGATGGTTTTGATTAGATTTCTTCCCTTTGTTGTTTTTAGGTGTTTTATTATTAGTTTTGTCTTTGTTTTTATAAAACAAATTATTCTATGATTAAATTTACCACATATATTATAATTTCCATTAAACTTAGGTTTATGATTCTTATTGTCACATTTCTTATTCCCATTTTTGTTGTTAGTAAAATTAAGGTTATATTCCTAGCTTCTATTATTATTGGAACTAGGGTTGAGAGAAAGAAGTTATTTAGTGGCATTTTATGTATAATAAAATTATACATCACTTGTTCTTCTTGAATCAGAAAATCTAGAATGGTAGTGAGTTTAAGGATATCTTGCTCTGTTTGGTACTTTAAATTCAAAATTAAAATAAAATTATGATTTTTTTTCAAAATTTCAAGTTGAATAAGGAAATATAATAATTGATATTAAATTAGATTACAATTTCATCCATCTAATTGAGCTTTAATATTCTTAAATTTAGCAATAAAATTAACAACTTTTTCATCATATTTCATAGGTGTAGTGAGAAATTCAAAGATCAACTTAATAATCTTAGAGAGGTAAATACCTTCATGCATAAACTCAAAGAGTTTTCAAACATCACTAAGAGAGTCTTGATATATATTAATTTTGGGTTTGCTTGGAGAATGTTGCACATTCAAAGAATCTTCTAAATACAAAGTGTGTTGTACACACTCAAGGATATCTATTTATCTTTTTACTCTAGTATTTGTATTTTTTTCAACACTATAATGAATGGTGGTATTTTTAGATACTAAAACATGGTATTATATACTTGGAAATGTTATTTTTGACCTACCTTCATACCACATGAGTTATTCATATATATATAATAATAACATGATAATCTATAGATGTTTGAGTATGATAATTAACTAGTCTAGAATGCAGTAGGGGAATTATCATATATGAATGATAAAAATTAGAGAGTATCAGACCTATGGTAATCATGTGTATATGAGATAATGATGAAATATGTATATATATATATATATATATATATATATATATATATATATATATATATATATATACATATTTCATCATTATCTCATATACACATGATTACCATAGGTCTGATACTCTCTAATTTTTATCATTCATATATGATAATTCCCCTACTGCATTCTAGACTAGTTAATTATCATACTCAAACATCTATAGATTATCATGTTATTATTGGTATCTCTTAGATAGAAATGTTAGATTAAGATGGTATTAGAATTTTAGTATCCTACAAACTTGAAGGTTTCATCCCTTACCAAAAAATGATCAAATATAAAATTCAAATCATTCATATCATTTGGCCTATACCTTTCCCATGTTGGTGGTATGAGAAATTACCCACAGAGTCATATAAATACAAAATAAGTTTAATTATATTACCCATCTATCAAACATCTGTCAAGCATATTTAAACACTTGCACATTCAAATGCATGACCATATTACTAGTATTTGTATTGTATTTCAATACTATAATGAAAAGTGGAATTTTTAGATATTAAAACATGGTATTTAATACTTGGAAATGTTATTTCTAGCCTACCTTCACCTTACATGAATTATGCATACATATATGAATTATATTCATTTTTATTTCATATCCACATGCTTACCATAGGTTTGATACTCTCTAGTTTTTATCATTCATATATGATAATTCCCCTAATCTATCCCAAACCAGTTAATGATCATACTTAGATATCTCTAGATAATCATGTTATTATTGGTATATCTTACATAAAACTATTAGACTCAGATGTTATTAGAATTTTGGTAGCCTAAAAACATGAAGGTTTCATCTCCTACCAAAAAATGATCAAATTTAAAATTTAAATCATTTATATTATTTGGCTTGTATCTTTCCAATGTTAGTGGCATGAGAAACTACCCATAGAGTCTCGTATAAATAAATAACATGCTTAAGTATATTACTTATCTATAAAGCATATTGAAACACTTTCACATTATTTCTAATTATACCATTAGTCACAAGGAACATATATTAGCTAGGTTTGAAGCACCTCAATCTAAGCCAAAGTTACCATTTTCTAAGTATATAAATCTAGATCACATGTTTCATACATTAAATAAACACTATTGAAAACATTAACCTAATGGGGAGAACAACATGTAGTTTAACTTCCCTCTTAAAAGTATTAGATATGTAGGAATCAATAAATAATTCAACAAGGAGTGGTTGGAGCCATCTCAACCCAATTTTTTATCCATTTTGTAGGCTTAACCTTAGTGTTAATAGTTGACCTAGGGTTTCAAATGATGGAGATAGGTTTATGGGTATTGCACATATAGTCTAACCTTGAGATCACACATACAAAAATAAGATAAGTAGTATCATTGACCTATAATAGAATTAAATAAAAACATGTACATATACAAATCCATTAAGTTCAAAACATAGGGTCAAATGATAATGACTAGAGTATGATGTGATTGTCTAAATAATTTTAGAACTCTATTTCCTAATCTAAGTGACTCACAATCCACTTTTCTACCTTTTTTACTAGCTATCTTCATTATTAGACCTACATAGTATAAAAAATGTTAAACATCTTATCTTTTGTAGTATTTTTCTTATTTATTAAGTGCAAGTGTAAAATCAATTTCTATTTTTTTTACATTTAGATTAGTTCTTAATTGTAATATTATATAATATTAATTAATACACATAGTTATATCTTATTAGGGGTTAGCTAATCAAAATTAGATTAAAACATATACATGGATGACAAAAAATTAATACTTTAACCCACACATGAGTGTCAAATTTTTGATGTTTATGGCATTCTTCTTAAATTATAGGGAGTCAAAATTAATTATTTAGAAATTTAATTTAATTTAACCAATTAATTAATTACTTGTGTAGTTTAATTAATTAATTAAATTAAATTAACAAATTAAATTAAACTAATTTAATTAATTAAATTAAATTAAAATTTCATCTCATTAGTAGGGTAACCTATGTAAAAAATTCCATGGTTTTTCAATCAATAAAAGTGGGTTAAATTTTCCATTACCCTATTTATTAATATAACAAAACTATTACAATGAAATTCCTTTAGGCTAAAAATCCAAATTAAACCAAGAAAGAGACATTAAGGAAAAAATAACACACTCCTAAGGGTGAATAATTGATTCCTCCCAAAAGCATGACTACAAAACCTTAAAAAAATGTAGCATGGGATCTTTCATATAAATATAAACACCCAACATAAGCTTGTGATGGAACATAAGTGATACAGGAAAATAATAAATTGTTGTAACAACAAGATGGATTTTTTAGTACATGAAAATTTAATAAAAGGATGATTATTTCCAAATACATCATCATTTTAGCATCAAAATCCATAATCTCCTAAAAAATAGCTTAGTCACTTGGTAGGTAAACCTATGTCAAAACATATATGTTCATCCTAAAATGTTCATCTTATTGGTATGAAAATATATGTCAAAAGTTCTATCTTATGAATGTCTAAATTTAAATATTTATAGAAACTCAAAATTTCAACTAAGAATTTAGATGTTTTTAAAGTTTCAAAGACCCAAATTTATGGATGTTGACAAAATGCTATTTTTCCACTTTTCCTTGATGTTGTAGTGAAAAGCATATAAGCCAATTAGAGGAAGCTTACATGCTTGGGAGTTTTTTATATATTTATTCATTAGTTAAGAGTGAGGCAATCTTTTTTTTAGATTTACATTATATATCTTGAAATCATTGTATTCCCCAAGGACATTGTTTAAATAATAAACATGTATTTTTGCATGAGAGAATGGGATTATATATCAATCAGGGCATTCATAGCTAAAACATTTGAAAAAAATATGCTTTAAATTATTTATTGGTATATATATATATATATATATATATATATATAACCTATCCAAATACAAATTTATATACATTTTTATTTTGAGTAAAAAATTATAGTGTGTTATATTGTGAGAGTGTTCTAGAATTAATTGTTTGGATACTATTTTATATATCATTTAAGGTCTCTTTGTATAATCCATCATCAAGGATATTTTTTAATAAAATGGTGATGAGTAATGTATAGAGATGAAATTCATATTATAGATATAATTTGGTACAAATAATATGATTCCCAAATGGTACACCTGACTTATGAAAAACATTCACAAGAATAAGTGTGTATTTTGGCCAGATTTAACCACATTAATGAATTGGTAGGATATGAAATAAATCATGTTCCACTTCAATCCCAATAGATTTATACCATTTGGATTATATTAAACTTTCTTCCCATTTCATTTATGAACACTTATTAGACATTGTCTAATCATGAATAAGAGATCCTCCCTAATGGACTTTTGAAAAAAATACTTATGCTTATCTAAGGCAATGAGTATTTTATAGGAGTGTACCACTAATACAAAAAATTAGAAGTTAAAAATTGAAAATAATTCCATAATATAATCATGCATATAAAGTGAGGTTTTTCACTAATGACATTGAGTCAAATCCATACTAATTGTTGGAGTTCACTTAAGACACTAGATCAAATTAATAATTTATAAGATAATTACCTACTTTGGGGAAAAAATAATATAGAAAACTTTTAAAAATTATGAATTAAATACCTAAAATTATCAATAGATCAATTTTTATAAAGAGGAAATAAATTAGCACCCCATATCATAATAAGTTAATTGCTAAAATTATAGTCACCAGGGAATTAATATCTATGTTAGGATCAACTATTAGGATGGAAAAATATTTTTAAATAAGGATATTATGGTTAGATTTCCATTACATTAGGTAGTTATATGATATTCCTCAATATTATCCTCATCCTTATACCATGGGGCAGAGCTCCATCAAGTTCTAGATGTGATATTTATACTAACAAGACAAGGTATATGTAGTCATCATGGTTTCTCATCACTTATGTTTTTTGTAAGGTACATGGGTATTGTAATAAAAAAAATTATCCCTTTATTTTTCACTCCTATATGGTATTTTAAATTAATTTCAAAATTTGGGACTGTATTTGGCCTAGGGTGATCTTAGGAAAATCCATATTCCATTCATCACCTTTCAAAAAGAATAATTTAATAAACCCCTATTTTTGATAGATTAATAAAATAAGTTTGGAAAATTATTTTTCAATATAATATTATTGAAAAAAATACTATAATTAATATTTTGATCTAAATGTGACATTCTCATATTTCTATCTATTGATGATTTATATATACAAACCTAGTGATTGTATAGGTTTTTAGGCTAGTATAATGTGAAAATTTTATTCCCATGACATATCTAGGGTATTAATATCCAAGTTTAAGATAAAATTATATTATTTTATACCCAATATAATTTATTTAGTTCAACATTTACTCCATAGCATTAAATAATAATGTATGGCATATCTTTCTCCAAGTGAAATGCATTAAGTATGATGACACCTATAACAAGGTGGTGAAGTGATAACGTAGCATGACTTAGGTTTTGGATGAAAATAGTAAATTAATAATCTATCCTAATAGGGAGGTGACTTAATTAGAGTCTAATATGATTTAGTGCCATCGATGAATTATTGTCTCCTTTGAAATTAGATGATCATACGAACCTACTATAGTAGATAAAGGTTATATATATTATATTATATGGATAATGAATGCTAGAGGATTATAAGGTGAGAATGTTATCCTTGATAAAAATGAGACCATTAAATAAAAATTCACTCATTAAAATTATTCTTAGGTTACCATGTTTTACTTGACAGTTTTAACATGGTTTCCACCTAGGTTTAGCCTAGTATTGATCCTTTTAAAAAACTAGGTCATATAATTAAACTAATATCTAATCCGAAGTCTTTATTAATTTTTTTTTATAAGTTCAAATTTTATGTCCTATACTCATACATGGTTTAGTAGGGTTCCTAAAATAGAGGTAAAAATTTATTAATAAAAAGATCAAGTAAACCTTAAACCATATAAGATTTTTTTAAATAAAATTTCAAATTGATAACATGACATAAAAAAACTCCATTAGGTGCATATTGAGGCCAAAATAATTGTTTGAATATAATAAGGTCATGATCTAAATCAAGGTCTAATACCCTAACATAAATGTTAAAAATATTAGCCATGAATGAATTATTTAATATTCACACCTATAATAGTTGTAAGACATAGATGGATATGATGTTACAATTGATGCATTATGTCTCACATAAATTCCAATAAAATGCATATATGTCCATGCCCTATTATGGTCTGATATACTTTTACTCTTGATAAATACCAAACTTGTAACATATGCACAACTTATTGAGGTCACTTTGGAAATATGAATCCATTAAAATATCCTCTCAGTAATGTATTATTGAATTATTTCCATATGAAAATAATAATATAAGAAAATTATCAGTCAGGGTTTCTTTTTGAAAATCAACCCAAGGTCTAGTGTTATCTAAACCCAAAGTATATTTATTATCTAGTATAAAAAATAACATTTAATGGATTTTATCAAAATCCAAAGTTTGAATATCATTACATTTAGGAATATTATGCTCAAAAGTACAAGATTTAAAAAAAAACATATATATCATATTTATATACTAGGGTGGCTACCAAAATATGTTTAGAGTACACACTTCTAGTCTTAGAGATCATTATTTGGTAGGATAGGAATAAGTCTCACTAGATTGACATTTGTACTCTTAAAATAATAGGGTTTGTCATAGCCCAACTTATAAGATACATGAGGTGAATAAATTCTATGACAAGTAACATTCCATCGATATTTTTTGTGTGGAATCATGTATGTATTGATTTCTTAACTTAGCATCTTTAATAATCTACACAAAATTATTAGCTATATTTGACATGATAGAAATGGTTATAATTTCTCAAAACACTTATTCTTACAACAATATTGGAGATATATTTGGATTTAATATGGTAATCTAACTAATTTCTTCTAAATAATGAAAAAATAAAACCTGATTCTTTCTTACCACTAATCCTCTTGACATTTTGAATCTTGTTGTAGTGTAAATATATGTTTTTAATTTGTTTCACTGAGCATCATAATTAACATTTGAAAGAAAAAAATTATTATTTGAAATGACAAGAAATGATTTGCATTTATAACAACAATATCTCATGATAATGTTAGAGATAAACTTGGTTACATTTTAGTAGTGACCATATATTGTTAAGTTTATTTAAGACTCTTATAGTTGTTCAATAGGATGTGTTTAACATATCAAATGAATTTTCTAGCTTCTTTTAAATTGCATGTTGAATTCTTTAGTTAAAGTTTTTTTTGGGGGTTTTGTCAAGGTGAGCCTACATGTAATTGAACTTTGCATACATGTATACCATGGAACTTGAAATTATGACATTTGAAAAATGTCCCCTTTAAATCATGTTTTGATGGATGCCCATACCCTCTTCCAAAAAAAATATTTTTATATTCTTGAAGTATGTTACTTTAGGTAGAGATTTATTTTATAGATTTTTTTATGGGTTAATAGTGCAAGAAGAAAGGATGTGACTATGTCAATCCAACAAATTATAACTATTAAAATTTTCTCCCACATTGAAGTATAGTTTCCATGATAAAAATTTAAAATAGGACAACTTACTTTCTAGAATTATGTTTAGGTAAGGGTCACTACTAGGGTCATTTGATTACACAAAAATATCTTTCTATTTTTAAAAAGAGTATCAATAGACAATTTTAGGTATATAGTAGAAGATGGAGCCAGCCTAAATTATATGTATTTCTTCTTGTTATAGGATGGCACACTCCATAATATACCTTATGATTTTGTGAGGTTAAATAAGATACCTACGAACTCACTAAGATAACACCTTTAATTAATAGTGCGAGAAAAATAATATAAGGTATTTTGGTTATTTTTATGACATTATAAATTGATTTAAAAACTATAAACCTCCATGGAAGCATAGAATATTGTGCTAGCTTACACAAATGGTTTGGAAAATACTAGGAGGTTCTAAATTAAGAGAGTGTTCATGATATGGAAATTCAATGATGCCAAGACCTTCTTACATATTAGGGTAGAGTATGATTGTAGGAGAGTGATCAAGTTAGGTTTTTATTTTTCCATTTTACACAAGACTACAGTCGCATAAAACCTTGACTATGTTATCATAGATTAGTATTATTTGGTGTTGCCTTAGTAGTGATAAACTTAACTATGTAAGTGGTATCACCTAGAGTGGGTATAATACTACATTAAGTTTGTACAATCATCTAAAGAAAAAATATATAGTTATATAATCATCTCTCAAAATAACACTTTAACATATCAATTTATGAAAGAGAAACTTATACTTTCAAATAAACTTGAACCATATTCATAGTTGATAGCCAACTAAAAATAAGTCACAGATGTTTTTGATCTACCTTATTCTGCGTTTCACTATTTCATTTATTTAGGGTTTTACACCTTTTTAATCCTAGTAGAAAAATATGCACTATTTCATAATATTAGCCTCCATTTATGCATACATCATTAAGTTCATGTCTTATATTCAGATTAGGGAAATTATAAAACTCTTTCAATTCATAATATGGAGAAATATAAGTTGAGATTTAGACTTTAAAGAGTTAACAAGTGAGATAATTTGGATCATCAAAATGAGATAAAAGAATACAATCAAACAAGGTGGGTTTGAACACCAACACTCATTTATGAGGATTTGATCTAGTTCAACATATTTAATGTGGATACACTAATATAACCATTTGACATGGAATTTTATGGGATTTTAAAACAAAGTTCAAGGGTATGAATGAGGTTTATCAAGGCGATGAATAGCATAATCACCAAGTTCTCCTTCCATCATTCAGAATAATTCAAAACCAATAATGACTTCATAAGAACCAATAGTAATGTATATAATATATTTTGGTATCAAAATCTCTCTAATTCAAATATTATACCTTACATGAATCCCATTATAATAACAATTAGAATAAATACTTTTTTTTTACCATGTTTAAGTAAAAATAACCCAATAATGAACATCAAATAAGATTATAACCACACCATTATTTAAATAATATAAAAATGCAATATTAGAAATAATATTAGTTGAAAAAATATTTCCCAACACCCTTTCAGACTCTTCCAAAATGGGAGATTTGAAAGAGACTATGAGAATTCAAAAAAGCATACTAAAAATAAGATTTTTTTGATGTTTTAATTGTGAGTGCATTGATAGATATATATGTTAAATTTGGAAAAATACAAAAGTAATGAAACTATTTGAAAAAAATCCTAAAATAAATTTGGTTTCCTAGAATATGCTGACTATAGGGAATGCAAAAAATGGTCTTGTCAAAATGGCCTTGGATTATTTATTAACATTAAATTGTTAGGTATACTGGTAGACTAAAAAAAATTCTAGCATTTTCCTAAGAAGTTAAATTATAAAAAACAAGGAAAATCCCATAGGTTTTAGCATCACAATAATAACATTTTTAAGGCAAAATAATAACTATTTGTTAAAATGTGAATTTGATAATCATAGATTTGATTCTAAGAGGTCAAATCATATATATATATAATTTTATTTTTCTTCCCCATTTTGTATATATTAAAATCTAGTATTAAGTACTTGACAATGACAAGCTTGACATACATTTACCATGCATGAATTATGAACACAAATATGATCCTAACCTACTATTCTCTCACAACATGTTACCTTATGAGTTTGATCATTTTTTTATGTTATTATACATATAAAGGAACCTCAATATTTTTTTCAAACTTGCATATTATCCTACATAGACATCCTTAGAATTTTAGTATAGCCCTCTTGTACTCAAGTCAATAATGTTAGACTAGTAAGTATCTCCATTTGATATTGACTTAAATTGGATGTTATTGACCCTCTCCTAGTAATGAATAATTTTTTAAATAAATTTTTTCCTTAGCATTGACCCATCTACCTAAAATGTTAGTGGCATAATAAATTATGTAATTAGACTAAGGCCTCAATTGATGGTATCCTAACACTTATCTTGTACACATATATACAAAACTAAATATTAGGAAAATATAACATAATATTAATAAATTTAAAATTATTCACTAGAAGTAGTCATAATCCAAGTCTAAATCATATTAAATCTAATTCAAAATAATCATTTTCAATAATCAAATCTAAATAATTAGTTACATTAATATACCTGAAGAATCACAATTTTATAATCACACTAGGTGGGAGAGCTATGTGTGGTTTGATTTCCCTCCTCAAAGTATAAAATATGTATGTGGTGGTTAATCATAAATGGTGATTTTTTGGTTAGCTTATCCCACTACACTTTCCCCTTTTTTAGGTTTCTAGCCTTCACAATCACACCTAGGTTTATAATGTGAAGGAGGTTGATTTATGGAATTGTGTGCATCATCAAGGTCCAACATCACACTTATAGATATTTCATAGATGGGTGTATGTGAATGTTTGTTTTCAAACACATATTTTATCATAGGTCACTACTAAACACTATAATTCCCTATCGATAGTCGATACTAACCCAGATCTAATGAAACCAACCCTACATAACTAAAAACATTATTCCCAAAACTTAAGAATCACAAACCTACTTTAATATATTTTCTACCATAAAAACATAGTCAAAATCATAAAATATAAGGACTTATCTCTTTTCTCACTTAATATATTCCACATATGCCACTTGTCAAATCATTACAATCAATTTTAGTATTTTACATTTAGATGTATGCTTGAATGCCATATCTATCAACCTATGTTCATATACTAGTTTATATCCTATTAGGGTTAATAGAAACAAATTTAGGTAAAACATATTCATGAACCTTTACATTTATTGAACCATAAAACCTACATCTCCATTAGGGTTTCATCCTTTTAGGGTTTTATATTTCAACCTTATAGTTTTATTTTCAAAAGTTATTTTTGATTATCCACTAATTATACACATTACCCATGGACATAATCAATGAAAATTAATTATTAATACAAGTCATTAAGGTAATATCTTAATGTTGTTTAAATTGGCTATGTTACATTTTCATCAATCATATAATCAAATGGATCAAATCTAAGCATAGTAATAAAACTAAAATTAACAATGAACAATCCAATCCTTCCTCAATTACTCTGATTGAAACATCTAATCCAAGCTACCTCTTATTGACACAAAATAATAAAGGGCATGTATAAAATCCTTTCTTTCTCTTAATACCCCTATGGATTATATACTACATAAAACATTCCCCATTAATGGATTTGTCAAGAATATTAAGACTGATAATACTCATGAAACAAATACTAAGTATCAAATTGATGCCATTAATGACTAAGAATTCACTAAATATATTAACTTAAATCCATATTAGATTGATGAAATTTAATATATTTAAAGAGACATAAATGAAAATTGGGCTAAAGTTACTACATATGGGGAACAATATGCTTCCTTTTGTGATATCAACCAACCCTTTTGAGGTATTAACACAACAATAAGTGTTAAAATCTATTATATTGGTAATGATCCTACATTTATACACCTCTAGTGACAAATGTGACATTCACCCAAAGTGTGGGGGAAACACAAGGATTCAAAAACAAATCACACATATTTATACATAGGAAATCTTTGCCCCTCTTATGATGGCTACATATGTTACATCACCATCCTTGCCTACTATACATTACATTGAGTAAACTATTATATATTTTCATGCTAAGGTGTTTTAGTTAGAGCAAAGTCCATATAGAGCTAGTAATTTAATGGATTCACACAACTTAATTCATAACCCATCATCCCTTGAGATAACATCTTATACTTTACCAATAATTATTTTAACTGTCAATCTTCCACTATATGAAGGTAAAGGTGACCTAGAATTAAACATTTGATCATTTCATGAAGTATGTTTGGAATAATGATAAAATTAAAAACTATTAAACAATATATTATAGATAAGTCTCAAATCCTATGCTTTGAAATGGTTATATTACCTTACCCTCCAATTATTTATATAATTTAACCTTTTGGAAGATTAGTTTCTAATACATTTTACTATCAACAGTGATGATAAACTATCTTATGTACAAATTTATAAACTCATGAAAGGGTCCAATGAGGTAATAAATGATCATGTAATTTGGTACAAGCTTATGATATCTAATATGATTAACATTATGGTTAAAAATAAGTTACAAGACATATTAAAATAAAGCATAAAAATACCACTCCATGAGTCAATTATCTTCAAGATATTCAAATCATATGCTATATAGTAAGATACAAAGACGTCAGGATTATGGATTTGAACAAGATTAAGTATATATCTACTCCTATAACTAGTTCAACAACTAAGTTTCAAATCAATCCAAACTACAAGGTTAAACTAAATAAAAATAATAATGAGGCCAAAAGTTAGAGTTAATTTAGTATCATAACCTATAAATCAACTTCAATTCTCATCTCCACCAAAGAGGCAATTTCTTATATTACCATCACTTACTCATATGTTATCATAGATGTTATTTGATTACATCCCTATCACTCTTCCCCCTCCACAATAGTTTGATCCATATATTCCTATAAAAAATAAATATGATAACAATATATACTATTACTATCACTAATTTACAAAATTTTATATGAACAATTAATTTAAATTAAGATATAAGACATAAGATCTATTGATGACAACAATATTGAGGTGAGCATCTCTATAGAACAATATAAACCACAAAAAAATGGAAATCATAAGTTGAAAATATTAAATGATCAATTTTTAAATCCTAAGATGACAAATATTAAAAATACTTTATAAGTGAATTTTACATGCTCTACATATAGCATATGATTACCCAATAAACATGATTATTGGTATATTTATCAAAACTTCAACAAAGTGTCTGATGATCACATATGATGGTAGCTATATTATCAAATATGATTTGGATTTTCATGCAATATCCTTATGATCTTATATCAATGGACAACCAATAAATAATGTCATGATCAAGAATGGGTAAAGTGAGAATGTTTGCATGATGACACTTCTTCACTTCCTTAGATACACAAAATAGGTTAGAAGAGATACATCAAAATTAGTTAATGGATTCAATGGACATAAAAATAAGATCCTTTTACATATAATGTTACCTATTTAGGTTATATATGCCATACTATCCACATCATTCTTAGTTTTATAGAGTAACAAGGTATTTGACAAGTTTTTAGGACACCCTTGGATGCAAAAGGTTTATGTAGTACCATATATAGTTCATTGATGTATCAATTAAATACACTACAACAAGGTAGTCATAGTTACAAGTGTATGATATGCGTACCATCTAAAAATAGTGGTATCTCCTTCTCCACCCACACAACCACTACATTTGGTTGATACACACATACATGATCAATATATAGCTAATGGTTACACATATGTAATACATTTATATAACCAAAATTCATAGGAAATTATTTGGTTCTACTAGACAACCATATATTCACTACCCATTAAATTAGAGGTTATTCATGGCACCCATAGGCCATCATATCCTAGAACATGTAAGAAGTTAGTAACAAAACTATTTTAGTTCAATGTGTTCCATAATGAACATAGGAAATGAAACATTCTCATACTATATAATATACCCCTTATATACCTTAGAATTTTATAGTCACCTATCATGCATGGGATTATATGAGAAATGATCATGAAAATTACCATACATGTAATTTATTATTAGATTAGTATATGCCTCCTTCTAGTACATTTCACTCACAACAAGTGACCCTTAAATTATTTTATACAAGAACTCATCATGGCTCTCCCATTAATGGGATAATTGATTATAACTTTTCAAGGTTAACATATTTCATAAAAATACACAAAAATCAAATATTAAAAAAATACAAAAACATTTAAAATATTTAAAAAATCAAAATTAGGACTTGAGCATGACATGATTACTAGATTACACTATTTACATATATTATTTATCACATGTTTGATATATGTCATATTATTTTCATACACACATGCATTTCATGGTATATGAGTGCAATTTAGGACATACGAGTTACACATGGACATATAGATGTTGGAATTTCGTCTATCCACTAGTTATTCCAATTCTTATGTCATCTTATTCCAAAAGTTTCACTATTACAAGATATATCTTTATATGACCTCTATACCATGTTTAACTATCTAGATTGCTTACACATATTTCTAATTACTCATATATTACATAGTGTTACATTGATATGTTATTATACTATGATGTGATATTGATACATATGAATGATTTAGATGAGTATTAAGTTGTTCTAGACTTCACCAATGCTGTTAATTTATTAAATGATAGGTTAGTTTGTGCTTGTCTATCATGTGTGGCACGTTGGCCTTGTTTGATGTGATATCTTTGTATCCCTTGTTTATGAAATATTTATGTCCCTTTCATGTGGCCCTTAGAATCATTTGATATTATGTATTTATGTCCCTCATTTATAAATTGTTTAAGTCCCTTATTTGTGGCCCTTGGGATTGTTTACTATGACATCTTCATATACATTATATGCATCCTTTGGCCTTATGTGTGACACTACCTGTTGAGCTTTTATATATGTTTGTTCTTTTTGAGATTTATTAGTTCCATGATATATATCATGCACCTTTAATTTATAGTATTATTCAATTAACTAACAATGATGATTATTATTTCATAATTCATTGATACATCCATTTAGACATGACACTTATATGCTTTGCATTACATATGTTTCATACATGCCTTGATGACATATACATTAATATGATGACATAATTTCCACATGTTAACAATGTTATGCATGATGTTATCTTATACATGAAATGATATAGTTAAATATTCTTTTGAGATTAGAAACTTATAGGACACATCCATCATCTCAAAAGGGTTACATTAAAGTGGTCTTCCCATAGAGACATAATCCTAAATGAATAGAAAATTAGATAAAATTATACATTTTAAAGATTCATAATGGTTCAACTATCAAATGGTTTTGTCACATGATAGATATAGGCACATCATTGTAGATTATGGGGGCATATGTCATACCTATGCATCCAATTTATAGAGAATTGAATACAAATTAATACATACTTCAGTGCATATGATCATGAATATGTACAAAAATGATGAGAACATGAATTACAAGTTTCCACATACACATAAATTTTAAATACAAATTCTCAAATTCAAAAAATAGATGCATAACATTCTATATTGATCAATATAGATTTAAGGGGCATGATATTGGTTAATACACATATAAACACTCCTATATTTATGAGGCATGATATTGGTTCATATAATACATATTGTGATAATTTACAATTGAAATAATTCCAAAGAGGTGTGGTATTAATTATTTCACATTTACACATTTTACAGTAATCTCTATCACATTTGTTTATTTGAAAATCACTTTTTAAATATACAAGTAGTGAGAAACATTGAATCTATAAATCCTTTTGTAGTGGTTGATTCATGTTTTTATGGTTAATGTAAATTGAGTTTTAGTGACTCTCAATGACCATATAATTACTCTAGAAAACACATCATGTGGTTTTCATTCTTTATCAGATCTAAATATTTATTTGGGTTAGTACATCACATACTTATCCCCAAATTTATAAGGTTTTGGGAATGTTGTCTTCCAAACCTAAGGGATTATATAGTTATAAAACTTTAGGCATATTCAACCCAACTCTCCATGTGATTTAGCTAAGAAGCATAATTATTGAATGTTTCAACATGGAAGCATCATCTCCAACATGTTACAAGGGAAACATGGTTTTCACCAAATAATATGTGTACTCTTTATTTTATATTTAATTTTAAATATTCAAGTTCAAATTTCAAATTTAAATCTATGTGCATTGACTTCTACATGTTTTTTTACAAGTTTTTATATTGATTGACCTGCACAATTAGAGCTTCTTACCAAAGATAAAGTGTGTTGTATACACTTAGGTATAACTTTTAATTCTATGCTAATATTTAAATTACTATAATGAAAGAGGGAAGTTTTTGGATACTAAAATATGGTATTATGTACGTGATAATGATTAGACTCACATACATTAACCACATGTGACTTCTACACACAAATATAGTCCTTTACCACTATTCTCTCACATCTATGTGTAACTTTATGATTTTTATCCTTTCATTTTATTGTTACACACCTAAAGTAACCTTATTATCTATTTAAAACCTATATATTATATTTCAAAGACATCCCAATGATTATATTACAATCCTCCCATGTATGGTTAGTAACATTAGACTAGGTCAATACTGCTAGTCAATATTAACCTACATATGAAGTTATCACACCTCTCCCAAAAACAATTAACTTTTAAAATAAAATAATTATTTCAGGTTGGCCCATATTCCTAATGTTTTAGTGGTGTGATAAATCACCCAATTTGACTCTTATATATAAAAATCAAAGTCTCACATGATAGGGTACTTATCAATTATCTGGTACACACCTATAAACTAATACACAAATAAAATCTAACATATCCTTCTAAAATTTTATCACTTACCTTATACACACATATAAACTAACACAGACTGAGAAAATCTACCATATTCTTCTAAAATTTTAAATCAATAACTAAGAATAATACCAAATTAAGTCTAAAGAATAACGAGTTAAACTCAACTAAAAAAAATTTAATTATCAAAGACAAATAATTAAATACATTCATGTAGAGAAGGAACACATTTTCATAATCACAATAGGTGGAATAATTATTGTGACTTTAATTCCCTCCTCATACCATCAGATATATATGAAATAGTCAATCATCAATGAGGGTGATTGGGTTCATTTCAACCCATTACAATTCCCAAGTTTTACAATATCTAGTCCTCATGATCATGCTTAGATTTTCAAGGTGAAGTACTTTGATTTTTGGAGTTACACACATCATTAGGGTCTGATATTACACTTATAGATATATCAACGATAGGATAATGTTACCATATGTTCATAAATGTATATTTTGGCATAGGTCACTACTGACCATTACAAGTCAGTATTGATAGTTGATACTCACCCATATCTGATGGAGCTAACCCTATATAGATAAAAACATAGTTCTCAAATAATACAAATCATAGGCCTACTTCAATATGATTTCCACCAAAAAAACACAAGCATAGTTAGATAATTGATTGAAAATTTGAAGTACTCATCTCTCTATTGTAATTAATATATTTAGCATATTCTACTTGTCAAATCATTGTAATTAGCTTTATTATTTTAAATTCAGATCTATGATTGAATTTCATACCTATAAATATGAGTTCACATATTAGTTTCTAGACCATAAGGATTTATAAAACCAAATTAGGGTAAAATACCTTCGACAATATGAGTGTTTCTCTCTAGAAAAATATAATATAAATTATTTACATATTAGGGTTTTATTTTTAAATATTTTTTGGATCAAATTACTAACTAGAAAATATTATCAATTACTTACCCATCAATGCCATTGTTATCATCAATGAATTTTCTATTGTGATTCCTCACTTTCAAAACCTCCATGTTTTCATTAGTATGTCTCTTCCCCTCCCCCTTCATCTTCCATTTTGGTGTCTTCTTATTTTGCTTTTCTCATAATTTTCTTTATAATGTCCTCTTACAATGTTAGATACATAGAAAAAAACATAGTTATCAAATAAGATAAATCAGATGCCTACTTTAATACGATTTCCACCAATTAAAAACAAGCATAGTCAGATAATCAGTAAAAAATTATAAGTAATGATCCCTCTATTATACATACTATATGTAGCATATTCCACTTGTCAAATCATTATAATTAGATTTATTATTTTACATTCAAATCTATGCTTGAATTTCATATCTATCAAACTGAATTCACATATTAGTTTCTAAACTATTAGGGTTTATAAAACCAAATTAGGGTAAAATACCTTCCACAATATGAGTGTTTTTCTCTAGAAAAATATAATTTAAATTATTTAGATATTAGGTTTTTATTTTTAAATATTTTTTGAATCAAATTACTTACAAGAAAATATTATCAATTTATAACCTTAGAAAATATTAGTTACATCAAGGAAATGATCCTTCTATCATTTATAACCCATGATTAGTGGTCAAATTGAAGATCCTCATTATCCTACTCCTACATTCAATACCAAATTTGGGGGTACCACTTTATTTAATTCTTAGCCTCTTCCTTCAATTTTGAATCATTATTATGACATGAAATCTTCTTCTCTAACCTCTTCTACCTCCATGCCTAGTATCTCAACTAACATGGCAGGTTCTATATCTAGTGGGCCTCTCATAAGATCCACTATCCTTAATACTTACACTAGTGCATCATTTTACACCAAAGGCAATCATGATTCTACTTCTTCTTCTCAACCATTCACTAGTCCATCTTTTGCTACACAAACAAATTTTTCCACTAGTGCCTCACATTTTCATAATTCATCTCAAGCTCATATCAACACTAATAGTGATACCCAAGCCACCAATACTAACACAAATACCAATACTAATGCTTCTAATGTCAACCAAACACATCAAATTTTATTGCAAACTCTCAATCAAATGAATACCTTTCAATCTCATAACACAAATCAAATGATGTGAATGCAAAACCACCTTCATAATCTTCAATATTCCCCACAACTAATGGCTTGGGGCACACATAACTACAATATTCCCCGTCCTCCTCTTTGATATTCTCAAGGCAATCTCATTATTCAACCTCCTTTAGTTAATAAAACCATCAAGAATCTACAAAATAAACCTCTCACTACTTAAATTATCAACATTGATATATGACATATAATACCTACAATTTCTTATAATGGGTTAACTGATAGTACCCTTCACCTCAAAACAATTAGAAATATTTACAAGGATTGGGTCAAATTAAACACCTTTTATGCTACCAAGCTCCTAGCCAAAACCCTCACAAGTGATGCCTTGGATTGGTAAAATCAACTTAGAGCTCATTCCACTTCTAGTTTGGAGGACTTAGTAAATGATTTAATTCAAGAATTCCAAACTAATAATCTTCTTGAAAACACTTTGGTCCACTTCATTAATTACAAACAGCATGAAAATGAAACTACCCAAGATTTTGTTAAGAGATGGAAAAATTTGTCAAATAAATGTGAACATAGCATGGTAGATGAAAATATTTTTCACCTCTTTACAAATTCTCTCTTTCCTAAATTACAATATCATGTCCGCACACTCTCTCTCTCTCCATGTACCTTGAAGGAGGCTATTGACCAAGCTAAAAGACAAGATTTATTACTGTGTCAATTGGAGCCACCCCAACCTTCTTCATGTCCTCATCTCTTACTCAAAAAAAAACCAAAATATCACAAATGATGGTGTTACCAATTATTATGACACCATTCACAATGTTTAAGTTATCATTCCTAATCCTTCTTCAGAACCAACTCCTTCTCAAAAATATACCAATCCTCATTTTTCTTCACCAAATAACATCAATGTTCACAAACCTCTATCCTTAGTTGAATTTCTTAAACATCTACCTAGGCCTCTTCTAAGAGAGCTTGACCTTACTCATCCTATGAAATCCTAGTATGATCCTAAAAAGTTTTGTTGGTTTCATGCTAGTTGGGGACATTCTCATAAGACTTGTAGATAACTTCATAATTTAGCTATGGATTTTCTTCTTAGCCCTAATTTTGATCATGATTCCATTATCCATAAACATTAACAAGCCTATGAAATTGATTTCAAGGACTATAAATCCCAAACTCAATCCTTGAATCAAGCCAATGCTCATTTAGCTATCTATAAATATCCTTTACCTAATCATCAACCTATTCAAGACAACCAAGATAAGACCACCCCTTCCACCAACAACATAGAAAGTCTTGTTGAACCAACTTCTAAAGATAATGTGGTTAACATGAATAATATGTGAAGGGTAGTGGATTTAACTGATTACCAACCTATCTACACTCCTTCATCTAAGACATATCATGTTATCCAATATTCTTCTCCAAATCATTTAAACGAGTTAGGGAAAAATGACCTTATTAATTTTGACAATCTAATTTTTTATTCTTCCTTGGATAACACATCCTATAATATTTCTACCACTCTCCCTCAATCTTCCAATACTAATGATAACTAAGATTCTACTACCACTTCTTATTCCAATTCTAAAAATCAACTTGAACCAACCACTTCTTTATCACCACATGATTTACAGCCTTGTTACAAACATCCTCCTTATTACCAACAAATATTTCAATGTATTTCATATCCTCCTTCTGAGGATATCCTTAACCATTACACACCTATTTATAATAACATTTTTATGGGATATGATGTGTGGTATCTCATTATGGATCTCACTCATTTCCCATCCCAAATCCCATTTCTTGAGCTTATGAGGATGTCCCCATGTCATAGAAACTACCTCATGCAACTATTATTCAATATGAATTTCCTTCATCCTCCCCTAGTAGGATGGGAGGCAACTTTATCTAGTTTTAAAGATAATATTTTACAAAAATTTGAAGAGATGTATATCAACATTGATGAAAGTATAAACACTTCTCTTTCTTTAAAATTTCACATAGCTTATATCATTCTAGACAAGATTCTACTTTGTGTAGATGATCCTCCCTTATTTATTAACATCTAAATAGGTGATATCCAAGTCAAGCATGAATTTATTGATGAGGTTTCTATCACATGTGTCACTTATCTTGATTTTATTAAGACTCTTTTGTATTTCAAATTTAATCTCAAGTCTACATGTAACATCTACCAAGGATACGATAGAAGGCAAATGCCTCCTCTAGGTTACATGTGGCTTTCCATTACCATCCCACCTACCACCATCCATGTGAAGGTGATGATATTTTATTTCCCCCTTTATTATAACATCTTGCTTGGTAGGCCATGGACTCACCACATGAGAGATATCACTTATTTTTCTTATAAATGCATTAAATTCCAGCGTAATGGAGCCATTTACAAGATTTAGGGTGACGTTAACCCTTAGAATTATAAACAATTATATAATCATGGTGTCTTAAAGATTATTACTCTTGAGCCTTTTACAAGTGTTCCATTTCAAGAGTCTCAACACCTCAAATTTATCATAAACTCCACTCATGGTTATAGTGGGCATATTGATCTCATTAGTAACGTTCCTTCCAACATTCTAGACTTTGATGATGATGAGCTTGATGAGAATAACTTAAAGATCAAAAATTCTGATCTCTCACCTCATCTCATCTCACAACTTCCTTCTTCCTTGAAACCTCATTCTCAAAAACCTCCTTGTGATGACATTACCATAATCTTGACTAAGACTAGGAATTCTATTCACCATGTTTCATCAAATGACATGGTTATCCATACCTATGTTATTGATCTTCATACCCTAGATTATGATGATGGATATTCCTTAAAGGATCCATTATTAAGTGGTCTTGTCTAAGCCCGTGATGTCAATATTGTCCATTATCATTATTCTTTACTTGAGTATTTTCATGCATCTCATCATTTTCCTTCACTTATAGTTCTTTATTTTTGTAATTTCCCCCTTTATCATAGGATAAAGATGTAACTGACACCTCTAATTTCTAAGGAGCCACATAGGAATATGATCATGGATCATGCTATGATTGGGCCTTACCACTTTGTTAGGTACCCTAACCCTCATAGTTGGTATATTTCTAAGGTTAGTTTAACTCTCTTTAAACCTTCTATAGATCCCATCCCTCACTTAATAGATCATATTATAGTTGAGCCTCTTCTCATGCCTACTATAGTTTGTCATGTTTCCACTCCTAAAATTGTTAAGCCCATCCCTATTTCTAATGCTATCACTTCTTTCATTGAGCCTAGTTTCATTCCTCCCTCAACATCACCCTCCCTTGGTGATGGTTTTATTACCTTACATAAGATGGCTCCTCTACCCATCAAATGGGTTGATGAGTGCTCTATGAATTATTCCACTCCTATTACACCTCCTTCTATATGTGCTTATATAAAAACCACTCATAGTTCTATCTATTTCTTCCATGAGAGAGATAATCATTCTTCCACCCATTATTGTAAGTTGAGATAATATATTGATAACTTGCATCCTTATTCCCCATCATTATACAAAGTCATACTTTCCCCAAAGGTAATTATTGAATATCTACCCAAGTACAATGAGGTATATTATCTATGGCATCTATGTGGCACCCATCATACTAATTGTTATTGTATCTTACAACGTCTCAAAGATCATCTCATAGCCATTCCTAAGCCTTCTACCACTCTTCCCATATGTCATTCCAACAAGAAAAATCCTCCTTCTCTCATGTCTCCACCCATAGTGGTTCCAACCCCTCTTGTGGTCCCTTCATCACCTTCTATGACTCTACCTATGATTCTGTTACCTATGGACTTTCCCTCACTCATGGATTCTTCTGAACTGGTGATTCCTAAATCTCTAGTAGATCCCACTCCTATGCATTCTCATAACCAACCTTCACCTAATTTTACTCCTTAGCATGATCCATAGAGTATTCTTAATTTTTCAATTGAGGAGATTAGAAAAGAAGTGTTTTCCTAGTATTCATTGAAGATTGATGAAACTTTAATAGCAGTATGTATCTAGCTTCATAGAGACTTATCTAGTGTATTAGATAATGTGTGTGTATAGATTTACCAATATTTATGAGTGCATGCATGGTTATTTAACATTTATATATTTTATTGGATGTGTGATCTAATATTTTTTCTATCTATTATGTCATTTGACACTATGTCAAATTTTTGTTTATCTTATATCATGATTTCTTACCTGTTATACTATATCTTACTTATCTTATCATTTAAATTTCACGTATGATTATATTTCTTTATCATTTATTTCTCTCTCTCTTTCTGTATTTTTACTCAAAACTCTATTTCTTGTATCTTTATGATTGTTTTGATTTCTTATCCATATTTTTCATAGATAATTTATCATGATGACTTGGTTATACAAACCCTATTCTCTTTGGTTATTATCTCCCTTTACCATGTGATTAGTTAGCAAACAATCTATCTCATTATTACCTCCTTTTCTTGGTCCACTTTAGATCTCATTTTCCCCTTCTTCCTTTTTTCACAAACTAAGCATATGCATGGTTGAGACTTGAGATCACATGCTAGTTCATTGTCAAGCCTAAGTGTCCTAGTCAGTCTTTGTCTTTGGTTACTTAGCTTCCTTTAGCCTTAGCCTATAGCTCATTCATGTGTATCACTATCTTTCTTATGATTGGTCATTCCAAATATGTATGGAGGAGGAATCTTAAAATGCCTTCAAAAGAAAGTTAAAATCCAAATCATTTAAAAAATGCAATGATATCAAAAGGTAAAAATATTCTTAAAAATTCAAATCATAGTAAAAGATGTGATTAAAATCACATCTCCTTCTTCTATTCAAAGCTAAATCTCCAAATTTACACTCACAGTAGAGACAAGGTCCTTTGGGGTGTGGTAGGCTAGTGGATTAGAAAAGGAGAATAAAAAAATCTTGTAGTGCTACCTACTTTCTCATGCAAGTACCCAATCTTCATAGTAGACTAATGACTTTTTAAGAGGTTATAAAGAATGAGGAACACATCATGGGAAGGTAGGTCCATTTTACTTTTCCTTGTAATAATTTACCTTCATGATTTGATCTTGTTAGCACACAGATTTTCCTACAAAGCTTTGTTTCTATAACGAATAGGTTTCCTTTGTACATAGATGACCACTGTCACTTAGTGTCTTCTCATATCCTTAATATGTCTCTTACCTCCTAAGGTCTTATCATAAGATGCCGAAGTCTTGATTTTTACACTCCATTTTTCACTCCCCATATCCCTTATATTTCCTCTTGATAAATATTATTTGTCTATTGATCACTCCCCTTGGGATTTCATTTGTGAATTACTTTGCAATACTATGGATATGACCCAACCATACTCACAAATTACCATCTTTTCCTTCATATTACCCATATCCTTGATTACCTAATTTTTCCTATTTATTCCACTTTAGTAGTGTTATATTTGTTGAGTTGTAGTGTAAGATCTTGGATAGGACCTGACCCTCCTCATAATTTTTTATAATACTCAAGTCACCATCTAAATTGCATGTGTCAAATTTGAGATAAGATTTGATTAATTAGGAAGTTACACAACATTTTACATGTTTCCCATCTTGATTTAGTATGTTTTATGCTTAATTTTTATTTTGCCTTTTTATCTTCTTATTTTTGAGCACATGTAATATTTCAACCATTTCTTAAATTTTTCATACTTCCCAGCTTGAATTAGTATGACCAATTTAAGACCAATCTTTTACAATTTTGTTTTTCTTTCATACTTTTCAGCATGATTTAGTATGATTGATTGACTTAATTTAATTTATTTTTATACCATTTATTCCATTTTACATACCTTCCATTTTATTACATTATTTATCATACTTCCTAACATGATATTAGTATGATTTTACTTGTTTTAATTTGGTGCAAAAATCTTTCACATTGGTTTAAGAACAAATTCCTTTTTACCATCTTGTTTTGCCCTTTCTTGATTCTTTATACTTATTCATTTCTTTTTATTACACATTTCCCATCTTGAAATAATGTGTAGTACATTTTCTTGATTGATTATATTTTACCAAATCCTTTTTGCTTGTTTGTTTTTAACCATGCATGTGTTTTTCATAATGCTAGAAAAGAAACCATATCTCATATATTTCCTATAGCATATACAACAAAGCTAAATACATATGATAAAAATAAATATATCTTAAGAATCCAAAACCTCAATAATAATGAACACACACATAAAACATAATTATAAAATACACATCCAATAATAATATGCCAAAATGAACCATATAAACATCTCATGAGTTTGTTACAACATATGCAACTAAATATAATGCTCCATTTCTATAGAGGGGCTCCATCATGTATATCTCAAGGCCTAGACATGCTAACCAATAAATACTTGCTATAACTCCTCTAAATATTATGCTATAAAGAGGTTGTTTGATATCTCATTCCTTCTACATGTCCCTTTAGGTACACTACCCACACTTGTGACTCCACCAGTTGGGTTTGAATCTCTATCATCTATGCTACTGTCTAGATGTGTAACTCTCTCATCTACTAGGGCCTTCCATTCCTACATCTCCCCTACACCCATCATTTCTAGTAGATTTATCCTCCCTCTCTATGCCAAAACTACCTTGTTACCTCTCTAGCTAATTTAAACTAACTCACCTAAGCTATGGAAGATGGTACACTCAGATCCTCTAGTGTTATGGGGTTATATGGATATAGAGTCTAATCTAGGACATCATGGAGTGCTCCCCTCACTAGGGATCCATATCTCTCTTTTGCATCCTCAATTATATCTTAAAAATCTCATAAGATGGATATTAGATCACTATTATATCTAAAAATATTTATCTGTCTCTATTTTCAAATAAAAACTTAAAGTAATAATATTCAACTACCTTTTCTTACATATCTATATCTTATCTATTGTGGTCTCACCATCTATGCAACCACCTATTACAGTCTCTCTATCTATGAGACCTCCTAATACCTCCTCTATAGGTCACCTCCTTAGCTCAAACCCAACTATCATGGCTCATGTCTATCTATACCTACATCTAAGTAATCTCTTTTCTATCTCCTCTAGCTTACCTATGGGGTTATTCAAGATGGAAATAGTCTCCACTCTCTCCTACTCCTCTTGCCTCCATCAATGTCATGTCTTCAGTGGTCACTACTCATCTCATAATAAAGTTGGTATTGGTACATTTGGTATCTATGCCTATGCATCCCTATCCTCTTTCTCAACTCTTCATCATGCCTAACTAGTCCATGTTCAATCTTAATATGGCCTTAATGTCAGCTTCACTATCTATGGACCCATCCCTCTCCTCCCCAGTGTCTCCCTCACATATTAATCCCACTATTTGGTAATTATTATTGATGTCCCTAGAGGAGCTAGGCCCATCTACCCTGACACCCATGTCATTATATGTGGCTCTCTCTATTAGAAATAGTGTCTAATAACTAGTATCCTCTCTATCACTAGTGCAACTATGTCCCAACTCACCCATGTAGTTTTTATGTGCTTATATGGATACCACATGATATTTGTATATCTAACTAACTATATCACTATCACATGGGGCATGGCCCATTCTATCTAGTCCTCTCTCTATCTCTATACTTGAGGTAACTTATCATTGACCACATGGGGCAACCTAGCTAGTCGATACATAGGAAACCTCTCATATATCCAAGCTATCAGTAATATGATCAATCTCATATATCTCTACCCTCTAACTATCATCTCATACATATCATGTATAGCTAGACCTAGAGCCTAGGTTATATAGAATTCAATCCTCCATGATCATCTTGCTCAAGGCTACCATGAATATTATTACCTTACCATCTAACTTGTGAGATAGCACCTACTATGTCACAAAGCCTATCATAGCCTTTTAGATGTCCAAAATATATGATGTATAGACATCAAACATGCTAACTCTCTTTATTAGTAATATAATCTCTAAGTTTTTAGTCCACATGGCTAAGTCTCTCCTCTCCTCTAGGCTATATGGTATCCCTATGTTCACCTAATCTCATACTATAGGTAGCCTTGGGATCGTAAGACATCTTATAGCATGATAACCACCTTTATTGTATCCCCATCCACCTTTCATATAAAGGTGTTAGTCAATCATTCCCAATAATCATGGAACATGATTAATAAATTAGCACTAAGGGGGGTCCAACACATCTCAGCTATCACACCTAGACTTATGGATCCTAGTTTAGCCCTATCTCCATTTGAAACCTATCTAACAAATTTGGTAATCATGTCACATCCACAAGTATCCAAAATATTATTTATCCCTACACCCAAGAAATAACAAAGAATGTATCAGTTCTTCCATGTCATGTCTAGTCATAATACATTCTTTTTACATTTTAAAAGTAAAAATAAGCCTAAATTACTTTATTTTATTCTCTTTAGCCTACTCAGTCCTTCTTGACCTTACTTGGTCATTTTGGGCCATTATAGCCTTCTTTCAACCTTTTGCATAATTTTCCACATCATTTTACCTCTTTGGTAAAACTTATTTGACCAAAATTTTCCTATCTTTTTACCTAGTTAACTCAAAAATATGAGTCAACCGCCTTCTCTTCCCCTCCCTAGTGTTGAGTTTCCATTCTAGACCTTTTAAATCACTTAACAACTCCAAATTAGGCATTTAACTTGTAAAATATATAAGTTAAACCCATACCTATTTGGTTAGCATTATGGATTCTACTCATTCCTAGCCTATTGGGTTGACTAGGTCGACTCAGTGCTTTATGCCTGTTGACCCCTTGTATTTTATTGCTTTCTTCCTAAATCCTCTAAACCCATTTTTTATCTTCCTATTTTCTACCCATTTAATCTAATTTTATTAAATTTTGACATCTATAAATGCTTAAAATTAAATTTTACTAAAAATAAACTTAATTCAAAACAAATTTAAAAAACTAGTTTGAGATTCTTAGTTGCATACTTGTAGTGCACCTAATGCCACCTCTGGAGCCTCTCTATGTCTAGTATGTCATCTCATCACCATCATAGCTTGTTTTAACTACATATTTCTATTTTATATCTTATCAAATAATAAATTAATAAATTAATTATCTTTTTCCCTATTTACAAACACTTTTCCAAACTCAAAATCTTTTAACTATTGTCCTGCAGATTCCTTGTTTTGCCTATAACTTTATTTTTACTCATCTATTTTGTAAACCATAAAATGTGTTAGATTAATGATGATGTATAGATTATTTTCCACTACCATATTATTATCTTCTACAATTTTCAAATTTTGGCTATTTTTTACACTAACATTTATAGGTTCATCAAGTGTTCTCTACATTGGACACCTTTACATCTCTTACAATCTACTTATTTATCTATGACACTAAGGTAATTTAAAGTTTCATGTTTTTCAATTCATTCCTTTCATTTATATTATTCATTAATTACTACACTTTACTTAGCATGAGTGTTGTGTGTTATCATGTTCTATATTGAAGCACATCCCATGTTACACTTACATGACACGTGATGAGTTTTGAGTGGGGCATATGTATACACATAATATTTACAAACTTTTATTGATTACTGACACTTTTTATCTTGCCAGAATATTTTGAGTCTCAACCTCTTTAAGTGCATGCCTTAAGGGGTGCATCAAGAAAGGGGTGGGTAGACCATTGATGTTTCATAAGATGATTATCCCTTTTGCCACTTATCATCTACACACTTGTCTCCTAAAAACCATTTACCCTAAAATTATTCTTCTTACTCTTTAATATTTTCCTCTTTCCATCCCACTTTTTCTTGCCTTAAACCCCTTTTAGTTAGTTATCTATACTAGATCAACTAGGTCAACCCAGTAAAATTTATAGGTATTTTTCACTTTATTATCTTGTTAGCCTTTCGACTGACCTAGCTCAAACTGAGTGAATTATCCCTAAAAACACACTGGGTCGACGGGGTCAACCATATATAGTTGATGTTTTTGCGAGGATTTAAGGAAAGATCTACCTATATATACAAGTTCATTTCCCACCATTTCATAAGAGAAGAATTAAGAGTGAAGAAGTGAGAATGAACATCTATTTATTGACCATTCTACTTGAGGAATAAATCTTAGGGTTCCATAATTTCTTTAGAAATATGGATCTTATATTCTAGAGAAGTTTATTATATTCTTAGATATGTTGTGTAGCCTAGTTCTAATTTATCTTGGTTATCATTACATACCACAATAATATCTTGTGAGGTACCTTGGCCAAGGAAGATATTGAGGCTCAATGGGTTCATCTTCAAAGATAAGTATTCTTTATTTATAATTTGTAAGAGTAGATATATAATGCATTTGTATTCTTATACCATGTATTAGGATTACATATACATTGACATGAGTATATGTCTTCTAATACATTTTTATTTTAGTTTATTTTATTATTTTTAATCACCACTTTTTACCACAAGCTTTGGTGTGCACTAGATTAGATTTATTCTATTTTTATTAGAATAAGTGGATTCTTTAATCCTTAGGAATCCATTAGGGTTATTATAAAATTATGTTAGATTTTAGGATTTATAACCCTTCTTAGCATGATTTTTTGTGACAAGTGATCCCCTAATCAGGTTTAGTGGATCCCCATATTGGTCATGATCTTGCTTAACAAGTGTATCCCCAATCAAAAGTGTAGGTATGTTATATCTTCTCTGAACCAAGATTGATTTATAGACATGATGCATTTATAATTTCATACATTAACCATTGCCTAATATTATGTTCTCACATGATCAAGCACATCCATTCATGGCCAACATACAACTCTTGCTCTCAAGGAAGGTAAATAATGGGTGTTTTGTCTTCTAGTCATAGTTACTTGTATTTTTCTCTTGTTCCTTGAGTATCTAGGATAGAGGTGTTAGTTTTATTAGTGTGTTTTGTTTCATTTTTATCATACTAAAATGATACTAATATCCCCTATCAAAATTTTATTAATCACATTAGTAGCTTCATTGCTAAAAGACTTGAAAAGTTTCTCATCTAGGAAGATATTTTATCTTCCTTAATGTCACTAGCCAAATTATTTAGAGTACAATTTTTGATCATAATCCTACCATCCTTGACAATGGTTGAAATAATAATAGGGTTCCCATCACATTTAATTATAATGTTGACTAGGTTCATCTAATTGGATTCTCTGGTAAAATTCAATGTAACTAGAATTCTTGCTGCCCCCAAAAATGCTCAGAATACTTATGAACTCAAAGTATCTAGGATAAAATCTAACTTGAGAAAGTGGATTAAATATTAATTTTATTTTGATAATACCAAACTCTATCCTTCTCAAGATCAAGAAAATTGAAGAGACTATTGATTTATAATATTGAAGCTCTTAAATCTAAAAGAGACTACATTCTATTGGTGTTGAATGAAAAATACATATAAGAAGAATAATTTTGGAGGCTTGAATCTCATATGAATTGGATTCATGAAAGGGATGATAACACTAAATTTTTTAATCTCAAAAATCACCATAGGTATCGGATAAATAATGCAATATAATGGTAAAACTATATCTCAAAGTGATGATAATAAAGAGGTTGTTCATAGGAATTATTAAGCCCTCTTTTAGAATTCTACTGGAGACCCTACCACTCAAACTTCTCTTCTTAGCAACATTACTAATGTTGTCTCTCAAGACATGAAAAAAATTATTTATCAAGTTGTTTATTTAGAATATCTTAGAGAGGTTATTTTTAGATTTACTAAAGAAAATGCCCCTAGACCTAATGGGTTCTCCAACTCCTTCAATAATTAGTTATTTGATCTCATTGTGGATGGCTGTTTACAACTAGTGAAATATGTTGGGAAAAGGTAAGCTCATAGGTTCCATAAATTCACCTTTCTAGCCTTGATCACTAAATAAAATAATGGTGTTTCCTTTAATAAGATCATGCCTATTTTTATTTACATATATTTTTATAAGTTCATGAACAAAATCCTTTCCAATCAAATCAAAAAATCTTTGAGTCTCATTATTTGAGAGGAGGAAGGTGGTTTCATCTTGGGTAAACAAATTTATGACAATATTTTGATTTTTCATGAAGCCTTACATTTCTTAAAGTAAGGAGAATAATAAGTAGATTTCCATGAATCTATACATGGCTAATGATTTTAATAAAATGGATTGGTAATTATTAACTCATGTATTGTAATCTTTTGGACTCCCCCTTTTGCTTTTTAAATATGACTTAGGTTACATCATATACCATTAGATTACTCTGATTATTAATGGTTTTCCAACATGAATTTTAAAGCCAATAATTGGTCTACACCAAGGCTATCTTCTTTCCCATACTTGTATATCATTTTAGTAGTGGTTTTGGGTAGGTACCTCACTACAGAGAGGAGGTATTTGGACATTTACAACATTAATGTTGTTATTGGGATCAAAGAGTTTACTCATGTTTAGTCTATGGATAACACCAGTTTTTTGGGGGAAGCCATTAAGATGAATGTTAAAAGTCTTAAGTGTTGTTTGTAAGAATTATTTCTTGCCTCTAGGGTATCTATCAATGATAAAAAGTGCATATTTTACAACATTAACTCTTTTACTACTGAAATAATAAAATCCTCTTAGATCCTTCAATTTATTCATGGTGGTTTTAGCCCATTTAATTATTAGGTTGTCCCTATGAGCTTCAAATTTAATCACTTTTACTATTGGCATAATCTTCTCAAAAAAATTGACAAGTGCATCCAAAATTATAGCAATGAGTGGATGAGTCTCATTAGTAGAGTGGTTCTCACAAAATCCATCATCTCTAATCTTCTTATTTATCATATCATGATCTATCATGCTCTCATTTACATTCTCAATGATTTAGATAAAAAATTAGTTTTTTTTGGGCAATGAGGTAAGAAAAATAACCAAGGGAACATTTCATCTTGTTGTCCAAAATAAGGATACCATGGAAAAAACTCAAAGTGGCTTGACATTAGATCTTCATTTACTATAAGCTCTGCCTTGGGAGACAATATTGTATAGATCTTGATTAATCATATTTTGACTCTGTGGAAATAAATTATTGTCTACAAGTATGATGATGAAAAATAAGGCATGATCTTAATTTTTTCTATACTTAAAATTCTTGACACCTATAGAATTTGGTCTTTAGTGGTTAGGGAGGCTAAATTAATGAAACATAATTCCTCTTAGTACCTTAGTAATGATCGCATCATTAAGTGTTGGGATGATCCTATTAAGGGCTATGAAAAACTTTGATTTCACATGCTTAGGGACCTTATTTAATCAAAGAAGTACTTAGTTTTGATAAAATTGATCAGCTCATTGTTTGGGAGGGAAATCTTCATAAGTGGTCCCACAATATGGGTCTTTCTAAGGAACAAATAAGAGATCAAGATCAAATAAAAAGAAGTTGATGGGAATTTTCCCTATAGATCCTAACATCAAATAACCCTTAATTTGGGGTAAGATATATTCCAATGGTATCTATATGATTCATACTATTTCTCTCCTTCCCCTTTAAGTGGAACCTCCCAAATCACCTCCTTAACAATGTTTAGTCCTTTAATATAACCCCTAAGATAAAATGTTTCTAGTGGCTTGTTAGGTAAAATAATATTCTAACCATTGAAAAACTCATTAAGAGAGGTATCTTGGGTCCCCATATTTACATCATGTGATTCATGTAATTCCCAAAATTTCACCCAAACAAAATCCATAAAAACACTACTAATTTTTTTTTCTCTTTTGCAACACTAACTCCACATAAGTAAACACTTCAACCATTAATACAACCATGCCAATACACACAATAACTAAACACATATTATATTCCCATATCCAAAATTAAAGGAAGCCTTAAGATTATACAAACATAATCAAGGTATGTTTTATGAAATATAGATGCTCACCCTCTATTTCAAAAAACAAAATGTATAAAGGCATTTGACAAGCTAGATGTGACTAAGTTATGTTAACTACACCTGAATCAGTGTGCAAGAATACACTCAAATTGATTACTTAATGTAATCAAGTATAGTTTGGATTAATGAAATGAATATTGAATCTCATCCCAAACAGTATGGAATGTGATCCGTCAATGGTTTGTTGACACATTATTTCTATAACTATAACTGTAAGGCATTAAAACTAAGTAAGCAACTAAAATCCTAATTATACTAACCTAAAATAAAACAAACATAATACCCATGAGTATACTATTCATGGTTAACCATTCATGTCAAATTGAAATTACCCAACCATGGTGCATTCAGACTTAACTAGTTCACCTCACAACTAAGTCACATTTTCATTAAATCACCTATCAAATGTGATGGATAAAATATACCCACAAGATGAAAAGTATTTTCAAAAATTATTATGTATTTAATTAGCTAAAATATACCACTAGGTACCTATAAAAACAATCTCTATAAATTTAAATTCTAAAACATATTGGCATTCTAAATGGGTTTTAACACAAAAAACTATTCTGCTAGGCAATTTCCTACATAAACAAGGTTTGGAATTAAATTACTAAAAATAGTAAAAACATACAAAAATATTAAAATAGAAGTCTTATATAAATTTAAGGGTAAAAATAATTATTATCAACCTTTATTTTTTCTTAAAGACCCCTCTATCTATTTTTGGTAACTTGATTTTGAAGTGACTTCATAGGTTGTAAAAGAACACGAGCTATAGAAATTTGCATAATGTCTCTAGAGTTGGATCCACCAAAAGGTATCATATCGAGGTAGAAACATAATGATTATATATCCTAATTAATGTAAAGTAATTATATATCCTAATTTATTTTGTTTTTATAAAATCTTTAGTTTTGATATTAATTCGAACCCATTTCTAGAGTGACTCTACATATAAATTCTAGATTTAACCAAAATTCTATAGTGAACTGAGTTGGGAATGTGTTACCTAAACATAAAAAATGTTAAGTTAAATTAAATTTTAATATTTATAGGATGATTAAAAACTAATAGATAAGGTTACAAACTTATTTTTCATAAAATCCGATCTCCATCAAAATAGATGGAGTTGTTTCTAGAGCAACTTCAAATGTCATAAACATAACAAAGTGAACTTCTATTAAAAAAGAATTGAAAACTAAGATATAAAACATGAAAAAAAATAACTATATCTATTTCCATTGATCATCAATTGTCATAACCAGAGAGAATTGGTATTTAAGCTCAGTTTTGGCATTGAACAAGTTTATCTATTTTTAAAAGTTAGATTCCAAAATGAATTTAGTTGAATTTATGCATTTCTTAATTACCAAAATGAATATTTATTTTACCAAGATTGATTAAGAATTACATACTATTGACATGTTATCAAAATGTTGGTATATGTATAATATTTATTCCTTCATATTCTTCCTTGATGGCATGACAACAAAATCAAAACTAAATTGAAACCTACCACATAAAACAACTTATATGCAAGTGGAGTTGACCTAGTATCATTTAGATTAACTTTTCCACTAGCTTCCATAGTGAAAATTTTTATTGTATTTTATTTTAAAAATTATTTGTTTACTATGATTCAATTGCTATGTTATTTAAATAACACCATGTCATGGTAAATTGTTACAACTTTTCCTTACACTTACATCTAGATAATTGTATAACCAGATATTAATTTCCACCCATATAGTTTAGGTAGTGATATTTTTGAGCTTGAGATTACTACAAGTTTAGTTATGATTTTACTTTAGTATTTATTTACTAATCTCTTATATAATTTCAATTGCAAATTATTGATAACCTATATTATTTTATCTATATTTAATAATGTTCACGAGGGTCAAAAATCATGTCCTACTTGTTAAAAATTATGATAATACAAAAACTAAAGGATGCCAACTTGTTTAAAATATGGCTATGATCTAATTTTAGGGTCGTTAACAAAAATTTTAAGTCTATATATTCAAAGGCTAGAGAATTATAGAAAGAAATTTAAATAATGGACTTTCTTGTTACATCAATAATTACACTCTCATTATATCATTACTAACACTGATAGCATTACAAATGTATTAAAATATGTTCTAACTATTTACACCATAACAAATACAATATCAACAATGAATCAAGTAATCTCATGGTAGTGAATGACTATATCAACAAAAATGTTTCTAGAGTACAAGATAATATTATTGGTTTCACATTAACACACAATAAATATTTTCCTAAATAGACAATCTTTCAACATAAAAAAATTAATAATTTGTACTTTATCTACCAATGGTAACTCTTTATCCTACACTAAACATAAGCCATGATGGATCAAATTACATTGAGTAAGTGAATTCTTATTTAGAATTAACTTACTACTCAAAATAATAAACATCTTAAATTTACCAAAACTAGAAACTAAAAGTTGATTGCAATAATTCTAGTATGATATACAATGTAAGAGGAGTAAACACCTAAATCAATAACATTTTAAGATGAGGATTGATAGATATATAGGAAACTTGTTAAAATAACTAACCCTACAACTCCAAAAATGGAGTAATAATAAAATCATAAATAAAATCATTTTAAAATAATTAAGATAAATTATTTCCTAGTCATTAATAGTATGTTCCAACATTTTTTAAATTGACTTCAAGCTCCCTCAACACATGCAAAGTTTTTATTTTCATTTCTCCTTTGAGAGACATAACCTTCATCCAACTAGATCTGCTAAAAGAGTAATTTACAAAAAATTTACTCTCTTTAAAATTGACAATGAATACAATCAATTATATATATAATACAATTGATTCAATTATTTTCATAATAACTATAAATACAAACCATCACCGATATGCAATGATAAAAAATATAAAACCACACTATAAATATACATATACATATAAATATGTATGTACACACACACACACACACACACACACACATGTGTGTGTGTGTGTGTGTGTGTGTGTGTGTGTGTGTGTGTGTGTGTACACACACACACACACACACACACACATATAAATACACACACACACACACACACACACACACACACACACATATAAATACACACACACACACACACACACACACACACACACATGTATGTATGTATGTATATGTATATGTATGTGTGTGTGTGTGTGTGTGTGTGTGTGTGTGTGTGTGTGTGTGTGTGTGTGTGTGTACACATACACACACAAATACATATATACATACACACACATATGTATGTATTTATACATATACATACATAAATACATAAATACATACATACATACATACATACATACATACATACATACATACATACATATATATATATATATATATATATATATATATATATATATATATATATATATATATATATATATATATATACATATACATAGATACACACACACATGCAAATTTCATAATAGACAAAATACATTTAAATAAGTTTTAATTTATTAAATTATATATATTTCATTTTTATTTTTATTTTTTTTGTTTTAAACATTTTTTCTTAAATAGGCCTAGCCTTGGCCAGTGGGCATTAGCTGAGGGCTGGGCTTAAGGCCCTGGCCATGGCCATTGTCAAGGGATAGGGTGTAGGGGGTGCATGGGGAGATCCAGTTGGCCCATCCCCTCCTCCCTCCCTACCATGGGAGGGGCTGGGGATGGCTCAACGATCACCCCACCCATCGACTTTTTTCTATATAAATACTTTTTTATCTTTATAGAAATATTTTTTGATCCTGATCAACACTATATAAAATGTTAAAAGTATTTTATTTAGATTTATAAATTAGGGTGTTACTATTGATTTTGGATATAAAGAAAAAAAATGAATTTGATTCACATCACTATCATTCCTCAAACTTCAAAAATATAAAATCAATAACCCAGTTACATGGACTACTAAAACAAATCATAGATCAAGACAAGAGATCATGGCATGCTCTACAGAGTAAGGTTTTAGAATAACAAAAGGAATAAACTACCAATAGAGATTTAAGGCTAAATAGAAGTAAAATTTGATCTGAATGAAAACTAACAAGAACAAAGAAAATAAAACTAGAATTCCTAAATGCAAAAATATAAAAAATTAATACAATATTTATATTAATTCCTAAATTTGGAAAAAACAAACATCATTAATTATTTTTCATGGCAAGATTAAACCCTAGAATAGATTCACTTGCTTGGTGAAAACTTGCACCTGCTTCTTCCAGATGATCTCTCTTTCCAGCATCATCATTAATGTATGGAAACCATGTCAAGGAATGATGCTTAAAAAAATGCAATAGTAGATGCAAAGACTTGGTAAGATAATGCAACTCCAAATCCCTAGTTTGGTTTTGGCCAAGCTTTGATAAAGCTTTGTTCACAATCCTTTATTGTTTTATTTTATTTTTATTATTTTTTTGTTTATTATTTTATTTTTCATAATCTCAAAACCCAAAAGCAATGACTAAGGTTTTTCTAAAAAAATGAGAGTAGAAATTCACTTTTCAAGGATAGCCATCAACCCTTTAAAAATAGAGTACCCTTTCTTACATGGGTATTTTTCATGTCATAAAGGACTTATACTTTTCTTCCACACATAGAGTTTCTTACAAGCAAAGTTTTAAAATAAATTCTCTTACATGTCCATATGGGCAACTTAAAAGAAAGAAATTTTAAATTACCTTGAGAAATACTCCACCAAGTAGGTCAATGCCTACTAATAAGGCTATGACCTAAGGGAGTAGGTTTTCTATAAGACCTATGGGATGGGGTTCATAGTCCCTCCAGGAAGGCTATGACTCTTATTAAAATAATAAAGGCCATTTTAGGAATTAAAAAAATCATATGATAAATATGGGAAGTTTTAATTTAATTAATATTTTTAAACTTTTAAATAATCATCTATCCATTAATATACAAGGAGGAAACTATAGTTAAAATTATTAACAACCACATAATTACACTATTAAATGTTTTAATTGGTAAGGGAAGGAGGTATCTCATGTAGGGTATTACATATTCCCCCTCTTATAAAAGAATCATCTTTGATGCAAAAACCACAGTGAAGAGTAATACATTAATTACTAGCTCTCAAAATCCCTAAAATCTCACTACAAGCCACTGATACTCAAAGTTTCACTAGTAAAGTAAATAAACCCAAATGATCACTGATATGAGTATACAAATATAAGTGTCATTATATGACCATACTATAGTGAGAAAAACTAAGCAATGCTAAGTAATATTAACCAATATTAATAACCATTATGTCACACACTAATTGATATCACAAAACACTTATATCAAACTCTAAAGTTACATATGCACAAAGTATGAATTTTTTGTATGACCATAATAAGCTTTTAGTGACATCCATTGAAAAACATAGCAAGTGACAAATAAGTTTTAAACCATGTTAATATAATGTACTACTAATAATTCTAGACACCACTGAGCTAAATTATCATACTAAGTCATACTATCCAATATGAGTCACATTATCTCGTTGTACCAATTGAATCAAGAATATCATGTGTCTATAGGAATGAGAATAGCCTTTGGAATGAGAAATTGTGCACCAAATTAATTATAATATAATTCATGATGTCATACATATTTGACATCTACCCCAAAATATTTTGATATAATTATGAGAGCTCAAGTACCCATCTAGTGTATAAATAACACTGAGAAATAATTACAAGCATCAATCATGGAAACATTACCTTGATAATGTAAGTATCCCTCCATGGAAACACCCTTATAATAAAACTAAATAATATTAGACAATATTATATCATAAATAAAAATCTTGGCAAATTTGAGTCCCCATATTAGTGTCATCTGGAACACATGAGTACATACACCAGCTTGTAATTTTGAACCAAGTTAAACCATACTGACCATACAATAGCATACTAGGTCCCAAAATCTAGAATCATCAAAATACAACATTCCCATAGATGAAATAACTAATGAATCACCATGTTATATCATATAAAATCCTTATACCTCCCAAAATAATCATATCTCCATGAAAAGACCACACACACACACACATACACATATAATCCCCCCATGTCTAGTAGGGTGGGAAGGATGGTATCATAAACTATCATGACCAGTTCCCATCATGACCCACTAAATGTATTCCAAGATACTTATCCTCCACTATACCATGCCATTGGTAGAATAGTTATACACATTATGAGCACATGTGAAAATAATACCAACAATCATCTGAATAAATTTTAAAATTAAACTGACATGTAAAAGTAAAATCAATAAAAAAATGAGTCTAAGTGGCCTTAAAATGGAAATCTCAATCATAATATATATATATATATATATATATATATATATATATTATGATTGAGATTTCCATTTTAAGGCCACTTAGAATCAATTTTTTTATTGATTTTACTTTTACATGTTAGCTTAATTTTTTAATTTATTCAGATGATTGTGTGTGTATATATATAATGATTGAGATTTATATTTTAAGGCCATTTAGAATCAAATTAAAATAACGTATCCAAACAAATTAAAATAAATTAGACAAAACACAATGAAAGTAGATCACATCACAATCATTGTGTGACTTAAAAATTCACCCAGGGGGAGAAGGAATAAGGTAAGAGGGAATTAGGTGGTCCATTATCCATCATAAATAATCAAAATATGTAATTAGGCATAGTAAATTGGTCCACCTACCATTACCATTATAAAAATAATTCACTATCTATCTAGAGAATCAAACTACGTCATCGACTAGGGTGTGGTCCATCATAGCAACTAGATGGTATAAATTAAGAAGGATAACAAACAACAAATCTTACACATGTCATCATAATGCCATTTTATCACCAAATGATACTATACTAACTTACATATATGACTATCATCTAACCAAACTATTGTCAAATATAATTACCTATGGAGAGTAAGCATGTTGAAACATATCATAAAAAAATCTCATTAGTCTAACTAATGCCCATCCCTGATAACATTTCAACATATATCTATAATTTTAGTTATAATCTCATGAGGAATATCTTATTCTCTTTGTGTATGATGACATATAAGGTGAGATGTATAAATTATGTATGTTATCCATCACTAACCATCATTGAAAGGCACTAAATAAACAACCCATATCATAACAAAGTGATAATGTATCCAGTGACATTTGATCATAAAAGTCCACCATGGAAAACCAACTGATACAAATGAAGGATAATAACAACTATCCACTCCCACACATGGCATCCTAGTGCCACATAAATACCAATGCAAACATATTGGCTCATTTATATGATTATCACTACTTTCAAGTAGCATATCTCATAGGGAATGTTGTTATCAACCATAACTCACTGATGTTCTATCGAGTGAAAACTGTATGTATGTTTGAGTATTGACCACTAAAAATAACTATCTATTGTAAAACTAAAAGTGTCAATATGGCCTAAGAAATCATCACTGAGATAAAATATTGCATCAACTACACTACTCATCAAGCCAAATCCTAAATGACCAAGATTTCACCATTCTCAACTAGGGCATGATAAGACAAATAAAATAGGGTTCTACAAACCTTTATTCATACATCAAATATAGTACACATGCTACTGTATTTTGTATGAATTATCATAACTTGAACTATTAAAAGGATGAAATGGTCAATACAAAAGATAAGGATCACCTAAAAGGTCATCATCCATAACATTTTGGAAAACATAATCAATTCTAACTATATTCTCTAGGAAAATAACATATACACTACCAGATCAAGGTTTACTCATATCACAAGCATGTTTAATAAAGGAGAGGTATAGTCACTTAAGTTGACCACTACCTAAAGCTCTAAAATAAATTATTTTACGTTAATGCTATCAACAATCATAGACCACCTACTCAACTAGGTGCCACTACTAAATAATTAAACTAATATAAATAAGCATTCCATCAACTTTAAAAATGTATAATAGACCTATCATTACCACCTTTATTTAAAGACTGTAAGGTTATTTATGGTTTTGAAATTGGTTAAGTTGTATAAGATTAAGTTTGGATTAAAGAATGAACCATTTCAAGTATATTTATTATAACTTCAAGATTCATCTATGTAATACACATGTAGTAAAATCCTTATAAATATTATTAGTTTATTTTTACATACTATCAATCACTATAGCCATTAAAGGTATATAACACTTCCATACCACTAAATAACATTATCATCTCTATACATCATGAGAAAAATAATAATAAATAAGAGAAAATACACTATATAGAATTATAAACATACCAAAACAAAATATTAAGGAAAGTAAATCCTTTATTCCCCTTCTAAAATAGGGAGAGTTAAGTATACTATAATACTAAGGAGGTGCATCACGATAATAAAATACCTCATGAGCACATATGTATGAAATACACATTCGTAAATAAAATTAAATACACTACCCTATATAAGTAAATATATTAAAACAATAGATATTATACAAAAAATTAACTTGAAGTAGAGATATGGCAATGAAGTCATGATCCAAACTCACGCTAACTTTACCCAAACACTAACAACATGGTCACACAGTTTAATTTATGATCTTAATTTGTTGTGAGTATAAATAAACATAAATATCATGAAGATAAGTTTCATAACTGCATCACAAATACAAAACATAATTCTTCAGAGCTCTTGGTGTTGAACCCAAGATCTAATACCAAAATTTAAATCCCAAAATTACACCCAAATAAAACCCATAAAAATACTACTATTTGTTTCTCTTATGAAACACTAACTCTACACAAGTAAACACTTTAGCCATTAACAAAACCATATCAATGAGTGCATTAACTATATGTGTCTTCTAATCCCATGCATATAGTCATATAAAATGTCCAAATTGGTAGCTTAAGTGTGGCTTGTGAGACCCCATCCATAGGTCCCTTTTGCATACTCTTGTGACCCTTCTAGACACCTTCTTGCTCATTACCAGTCATCCAAAACCTTCTAAATAATCATTCCACCTTAGCCAAAGTATATTTCCTAGGTCAATCCTATTCCCCTAGGTCTCGATCTTATAGTATAGGACCACCATACTTGTACTATAGCACCAGACCCTAGGTTGTCCCATTTTTGGCACTCTTATCCATTTACATTTTGAGCCCCAATGGTCATTTTCATCTGATTCCTATCCTTCATTATGCCATCTTAGTGAAAATACATCTAACCGATGACCAATGGTTCCCTATAAAATCATATCCAAAGCTAATTTATAAGGGAGGTGACCAAACTTACAAAGCAAGCAAGAATACAAACAAAGCATTAAGGCAAACTTCCTTATTCTCTAAATACACTCACCCAACACAACTGTAATCATATTTAAACCCTCATACTAGTCCTTAGCCACCTAAAACTCTATCAAAATCAGCATTTTGCATCCATATCACACTATTGCATAAAGCACACTATGTGGGAGAACTACATATGACTTGATCCCTCTTTAGAGTATTGGTATGCAGGTAGCGTGCCCACACAAGGGGTGTGGATTACACGTTTAGTGTATCTTACATACTAACCCCCCATTTATCAAGTGGTTCAATATTTATTAATCCATACCCTTAACTAAAATAGGAATCAAACTCTATTAATCCCAAAAAAATTAAATCATTTGGTGAACCCGACCTACTTCCTTTATGCACAAAAACCCTAGAAACCCTTGGAAAAATTCCTTGTTATTTTTTCTAGTATTTTTATAATTTTTCATATATATTTATATAAAAATTTCATATTTAATTTTTAAAATTCACCATAGTAATTTTAAAAAATTATTTTCTTTCAAACCCTAGTTGAATATACTAGGTCCCGTTGCCATTGAGGTATCACCTTACACATAAATCAACTTTCACATAAAATGAGAAAAAATAGATCTTACTCATTTCAAAACATTTATTGAAAATAATAAGGAGTTCATACTTAGTTCTATCATGTATATGAATGATGAAGTTTACTATATGTTAATATAAAGATTTATTGTTTTTATTTAATGCTTACTTTTTATAATATGGGATGATATTAAGAAATTCATTTCTAAACATTTCAAGATAGCTATTGACTCACCTCCTTTGGATCCTCTATCCCATGCAAAATCATGTTGCATGGTCCATTTTACTCTTCCCTAGGTCACTACCCATTGCTATAGATCCTAGTTGACACCCTTTATCCCTCCACCACCTTAACTTGTCAATTATCTTTGTTCTCCTCCCATAGATACTACTAGTCCTATACAGCTAGTAAATAATGTAGCTAGAGCTATTACTCAATGTGACACCATGCCTCCCCCACCTAATCAGGAACCCCACCACCCTCCTATTCCTTCACATTCTAGGACTAACCCACCTACATAGGCAAATTTTCATAGGGCATATGATATTGTTTATCAGTTAAGAAACACACTAGCTAATATTTTCATGTTAGAACTACTTTAGAAAGCAAATGTGTTGAAGGACATTCTTTATTAGGTACTTACATAGACTTCTATGCCCATCTATTTAAATCCTTATTATTTTTCATCAATGGTCAACACATTAAAAACTATAAAATGTTTTATCTCTTTTTATCATGAAGACATGCCTTTTTACACAATAATTGATCAAAATGTACCACATTCATACAAGCTCAAGTCAAAACCAATGTAGTTAGGAGAGTTTTAGTTGATAGTAGTTTTAGAGTTAATATATGTAATATTACATTTTTATAGACCATAGGCATAGATATGGCATCCATACAAAAGTCATATAAGAACATTAGAGGGTTTGATGATATAACATGACAAAAATTAGGCACCATTGCTTTGGATATCATGGTAGGGACAAAAACCCTCTATACATACTTTCAAGTCATGTTATGTCCTCTTCATTGTAACATTTTACTTGGATGAACTTGGATACATACTATGGGGTAGTTCCCTCTACTCTTCATTGATGTGTTAAGTTTCTTCATGAAGGATACCTATACACATGCCCAATAGATAACCAACTATTCATATATTATATAATTATAGAGTCATCTTCAACTATTTCACCAAATGAGACATCTAATATAATAATTCAAGCACCACCTCATCACATTTGTCTTGACCAGATACATACATATGAGGTGGGAGAGACTAACACATCTCACACTCTCCCACTTACAGTTATTTCTTCAATTCTAAATACCCAACTAGTTATAGTAGCTTTAGCCATTCTAGCTACTCTAACAATCATAATTCCTACACATATTACAATTACATAATCACTAATAGTAGTTATAGTAACCCCAATTGATTCTACATATATATATCTCCTTAGGCAATCATAGTTACTCCACCAATTATAGATACTCTCATAGCACCATTGTCTTCCACTACTATAGTTGATGAGACTCCCATATCACAGTTACCCCTTATAGTAAATTTTGAGTTACCATATGTGCATGATGTTGATATAGATTCCTAGGCTACTTCAGATGATGATATGACACCCACACTTACAGATGAATATTTGTGTGGATTGAGATTTACACCAATTAGCCCAAGAGAGTACTAAGATGACTCTAGAGCCCTCATCACACATGTTACATCACTCTTAACATCTTGTATTAAACTATTAGGATATACTACACATTCATATCCATAGACATATCAATTGGTACATACTATTCAGATGGTTACCTCTATGGATAGAGAACTAGTCATTTAGATTCAGGTAGGTAAAACACAACATTAACTATAGATTCTGCTATAGATGTTACTTAATCATGGATTATTCACATTACCTATAGTATGCCACATATTTATTAACAGGTTATCATAACAAGATGGTCACCCATTTTGTCTCATTCATATAATCATAGGCCATGACATAGACTCATGTATAGATTTATAACAGAGATTGGATAAACTAAAAATTCAAGGTATTATTCAGAATATATCACCATCACCACAAACTCCACCACTTCTTATGAAGCCATCTACTACCATAGCTAAATGCCCTGGAGAAGAACTAACATCTTCACCACCAGATTAACCCTTAGTTTACCTTTGATAAGAGGAAACTATTATGAGTGATAGATCTCTGACTACACAAAGAGCATAGATCTTTGTGTCACTTGAGGAGATAACCACCATTTATAAAGATCTTGTGGCATACAATGATGTTTATGATGATGATCTTGAGCATTTGATGATGGGCATGATCCCTTCCTCCATCTTCATCCCTAATGAGTTCTATTTTTGAACCCTTTACTCCCTCTAGCTTAGTTTTTTGCATCATTGTGTACATAATTTACTCATTTACTTGAATATAATTTCTCTTTGCTTACTTGTAGATAGTTTCTTTCAGCTTACTTGTATATAATCTTTTAGCTTTCTTGTACACAGTTTCCTTATGATTGATTATACATAGCTTATTTCAAAAATACCAAAAATAATATAAGATTTCAAAATATAAAAACATTCAAATAAATAAAAAACACCAAAAACATTTCAATTGTATTCATTATACATGTTTTACATTTCTACTACCATGCTAGACTTACATTTTATTATTTGTTGATTTTTCTACATTACCATGATTAACTTGATATTATTTGAGTGTGTGCAATGACACCCAAATTATTGATTGATTCAATCTACCCATTGAGGGGGCATCCGACATCTACATTTGAGACATACATCCACATATATACCCATAAAGGGTATCTTCTACATGACTACATCATCTAGGTTATGTCATTCCTAAACCACACACTCTAGTTATCATGTTGATGTACATTATTTACTAACTTCCACATATTATTATATTGACACTCACTAATGTATAGCACTTGTGTATTTCTTAGCATCTACCTAGTCTTGTACTCCATGATTTGCATGATTTCACTTCTTGCTTTGATTAGTTATATGCGATAATATTTACAACATTTACATGCCTTCCTTTCTTTCTTTGAGTAGCTAGATGTGATTGCATTTCTCAATTCCTATTTTGTCTCTTGAATGTGCCTTAGGAAATTTACCAATGTCCTTTTCTTGTACTCTTCTATGTACTTATGGCCTTTGTTCCACCCTTGCTTGTTTTAATTTGTATATGTATGTGGAATTTGAACATGCCTTGTATACTTGATTTCCTAGTTTGAGTGACATGCACCCATGTCTCTTGTTTTCTTGGCCCCTTGGCCTCTTTTATAGGCTTCTTGCTTCCTTCCTTGTATGTTTATTTTCTTCTCAATTGTTTGCAATTCCATGATCCACATCATGCATTATCTTGCTTTCTAGGATGCCATGATGAACATCATGTTCCATCCCTCCTTGATAAATAAAAACTAAAAACTAACAACTAACCATATTTCTAATTTTAGTTAAGTATACTACACATGTTATTACATTGTTCATATATCTAACTATACTCTTGTTGATCTAATAATCTTCAATACAAACTATGCTATATCTTGAGACATATTTTCAATTATCATTGCTATATCATGTATTCCATAGAATAAAACACTTTAAGGGTTATTTATTCTAAGGGAAATCATTATGGGGTATTCATTTTTATCCTTCAAAGAGGAGAAAATAAACAAGGGTTTTGTCATAGAGATCAGAGCCTTCTATTAGTCAAAAATTAGTTTTTATAACACTCAAAACAATATTCAAAATTGAAACCAGGTAGAATAAATTAGAAAGAGAGATGAATATAGAAAAATTATCAAAAATAGTAAAGGAAAAGAGAACCATACTTGGACTATAGTGCGAGATAATAAACTATTTTATATTTGGTGCTCTTGTCCAAATAATAAAAAAATAAAATTTCTATAAATAAACAGAAATGTAAGGTCAGTTATAGTTTTGTCAGCTAAAATATAGTTTAGATTGAGTAGTTTCAATATACTTAGAGTATCCAGATATATGGGGCATCATGAATGACATGATGGATCCCACTTCCAATTTTAGATTGGGTAGTTGATACAAGTTCTAGATCAGAATCCATGTTATAGACACCAATGATTGGGGGCAATGCGTGTGGCACATTTGACTTATTTTCTTTCCAATTCATTGTATTACCATGTATTCTTAGTAGTTGCATGCCTTATTCTATATGTAGGTGGTTGGCATCATTTTAGAGTGGATTTGATATAACCCTAGTTCTTAATTTTGGATTGGCTTTGATATAAGCCTAGTATCCACATTTTACAGTGGCCAAGATTGTCCTATTTTTTAGAACACATTTAAATATCCATGCCACATTGTTAGATATAGTGCATTCATGAGCTTTGAGAGCCATCTCATATGACTCAAATTCATAATGGTATCAATTTATAGCTTCACTTAGTGGTAAATGATGGAGCCAAGGACTAGATAGCCTTTATATTCTTGAGCCACATACTCAAAGGGATTGGACACATATTCCAAACATCTATTAACACACACATGACCACATATCTTCACTCAGTAGGTGATGATGGAGCCAAAGGGTCAGCCTTTATATTCTTGAGCCATTATTAGGGAATTAAGCACTCGCCTCCATTTTTTATATTAATTTAGGTACAACACATACCCAAAATTACTCAAGATCACACAACATCATTCATTATCACTCAACATCACACATCTTCATGGGCTTCACTCTTATAGGTAAGTTTAGGTACACTTTTTACTTTTCCTTTATCCTAGTATTTCACTTTGTTGTATCATTAGAATAAAGGGGGGAAAATATAGTTATATAAAATGTATAAATTGGTAGTTTGAGTGTGGCTTGCAAGACCCCATCCATAGGTCCCTTTTACATACTCGTTTAGCCTTTCTAGACACCTTATTGCTCATTACCAGTCATCTAGAATATTTTGAATGATCATTCCAACTTAGCCAAAATATATTTACTAGATCAATCCTATTCCCCCAAGTCCCAAGCCTATAGGATGGGAGGTCCATACTTGGATTCTAGCACCAAACCATAGGGTGTCCCATTTTGGATGATTCTATCCATTTACATTTTGATCCCCAATGGTAATTTTCATTAGATTCCTATCCTTCATTATGTTAGCCTAACATGAATACATCTAACCCATGACCAATGTTTCCCTATAAAATCCTATCCAAAGCTCATTTACAAGGGAGGTGACCAAACTTACAAATCAAGGAAGAATATAAACAAAGCATTAAGGCAAACTTACCTATTCTTTGCATAAAGTCACCCAACATAGCTACAAACATATTCAAACCCTCATACCAGTCCCTATTCACCTCAAACACTATCAAAATTTCCATTTGTATCCACATCACACTATTTCATAAAGCACATAAGGTTGGAGAACTACATATGGCTTGATCCCTCTTCAGAGTATTGGTATGCAGGTAGAGTTCCCACATAAGGGGTATGGATTACATGTTTACTACATATTACACATTAATCCCCCTTTCTCAATTGGTTCAAACATTGTTTTATAAAGCATGATGGAAGGTTAGGGTTTGAATATTAAATCAACTTTATAGTGAGTTCTATCGATAATCAACACTCAAGATTTCACAAGCAGGCTCACATAAGAATAAAGAAAAAAACCAAAAGGTTTTATGCCTTTGTGACTAGTTTGGACAATATCAGTAGGAGTGGACTATAGTTTCAGACCTTGAAGTGTCCTATTTTTGATGCTCCTATCCTTTTACCAAATTAAATCTAGATCTAGGATGATGACACTCTCCTAGTACACTATCCTAGTCTTACATAGCTAGTTTCAGCCTCTATTTCACCCATCTCAATCTAGTTTCAAGCTAAGTTATATTCTCTTTATTTATTTCTATTCTTAGAAATGTAACAAAATATAAATAAACTATACAAATCAAGATTGTATTTGTTGTAATATTCTTTACTAATTTATTAATCTAGACCCTTAACTAAAATATGAGTAAAACTCCATTATTCCCAAAAATAGTAAATCAATGTTCATAATCAAAGGAAACCTTAAGTTCATAAAAACACACTCAAGGTATGTTATATGCAATGTAGATTCTCACCCTCTATTTCAAAAAATAAAATGCATAAAGGCATTCGACAAGTTAGATGTGACTAAGATGTGTTGGCTATACTAGGATTGGTGTGCAAGACTACACTCAAATTTTATATGCAAATGATATAAATTATATTTTAGACTAATGAAACCAATACTAAAGCTCATCCAAAACAATATGGAACATTATCTGTCAATAGTTTGTTGACACATTATTTCTATAATTACAACTGTAAGCACATTAAAACTATGTAAGCAACCAAAATATTTACTATACCAACATGAAATATAATAACCATACTACCCATGAGTACACTATTCAAGGTTAACCATTTGTGTTGAAGTGAAATTATCCAATCATGGTGCATCTAGGCTTGATTAGCCAACCTCACAACCAAGTCATATTTTTGTTAAATCACCTATCAAATGGCAATGGATAAAATACCCCCATGAAGTAAAGATTATTTTTAAAATTTACTCTATATTATATTATCTATAATATACCACTAAGAACCTAAAAAAAGTAATTTATATCAATTTAAATGCTAAATTATCTTGGCATTCCAAATGGGTTTTAACGTACAAAATTGTTCTGCTAGGCAATTTCTTACATCAATAGGGTTCATAAATGAATTACTAAAAATAGTAAAAACATCCAAAAATATTAAAATATAATTACTTTATAAATTTAAGGGTAAAATAAACCATTATAACCCTCAGGTTTTACTTAAATACTCCTCTAGATATTCTTAATAACTTGATTTTAAAATGACTATGTAAGCTATAAAAGAATATCAACTACAGAAAATCACCTAATGCCTTCAGAGTTGGATACACCAAAAGGTATTAGAAATAGGTATAAACATAATGATTGTATATCCCAATTCTTGTAACATCTTATGTAGCCTAAAAGTTTTAGTTTCAAAAAATCTCTAGTTTTGATATTAATTTGAGCCCATTTTTAGAGTGACTATAGATAATTTCCAAATTCAACAGAAATTCTAGAGTGAACTGAGTTTGGAATACGCTACCTAAAAATAAATTTTTTAATACAAATTAAATTCTAAGATTTATAAGATGATAAGAAACTAAATGGATAAGGTTACAAACTTAATTTTCAAAAAATTTGATCTCCATCAAATTAGATGGAATTGTTTCTAGAGTGACTCTAAATGTCAAGAACATAACATAGTAAAATTATGTTACAAAATCCTTACAAAAATAAGCTATCAAACAAGAACATAAAATAACTAGATCTATCTTGGGATTGATAATCAATTGTCATAACCATAGAAAACTGGTATTTAGACTTAGTTTTGGCATCGAACAAGTATATCTATTTTTAAAATTTGGATTCTAAGATGAATTTAGTTGAATTTATGCATTTATTAATTACCAAAATGAATATTTATTTTACCAATATTGATTAAGAATCACATACTATTGACTATCAAAACATTAGGATAGGTATAATCATTATTCATCCATATTCTTCATTGATGGCATGACAATAAAAGTAAAACTTACTTGAAATGTACCACATACAACTTATCTACAAGGGGAGTTGACCTAGTATCATTTAGATTAACTTTTCCATTAACTTCCATAGTGAAGTTTTTTTTTGTATTTTATTTTAAATATTAATTTTTTACTACGAATCAATTCCTATCTTATTCACATATCACCATGTCAGGGTAAAATCTCACAACTTTTCCTTACACTTGTATTTAGATAATTGTATAACTAGATATTAATTTCCACCAATATAGTTTAGATAGTGATATTAATGAGATTTAGATTACTATGGGTTCAATTCTTGCTTTAGTATTTATTTTCTAATCTCTTATATAAATTTAACCACAAACTATTGATAACCTATCATATTTTACCTATCTTTAATACTATTCACAAGGGCCGAAAATATTGTCATATTTGTTAATAGCTATGATAATACAAAAGCTAAAGGATTTAAAATTAATTAAAATATGGTTATTATCTAATTTTATGGTCATTAATAAAATCTATTAGTCTATTTATTTAAAGTCCAGACAATTCAATAAATAAATTTATATAATGGAGTTTCTTTTTGTATCAATAATTACACTCTCGTTACATCATTAATAACAATGATAACATTACAAATGTATTAAAACATGTTCTAAATACTTACACCATAACTAATATAATGTCTACAATGAATCAAGTAATCTCATAATAATGAATAATTATATCAACAAAACTATTTCTGGAGTACAAGATAATATTACTAGTTTCATATTAACACATAATAAATATTTTCCTTAAACAGACAATTCTTTCAACATAAAATAATTATATCTCCATACTTTATCTACCACTGGTAACTCTTTCTCCTACACTAAACATAAATAATTATGGATCAACTTATGCTGAGCAAGTGAATTCCTATTCAGATTTAACTTACTACTCAAAATAATAAACATGTAAAATTTACCAAAACTAGAAAATAAAAGACAATTGTAATAATTCTAACATGATATAAAATGTAAAAGGAGTAAACATATAACTCAATATCATTTTAAGATGAGGATTGATAGATATATGAGTAACTATTAAAAAAACTATCCTTGCAACTTATCCCAAAATGGAGTATTAATAAAATCATAAATTAAATCATTTGTAAATAACTAAGACATGTTATTTCCTACCCATTACTAGTATGTTTTGGCATTTTGTAAATAGGACTTCAATCTCACTCAACACATACAAATTTTTTATTTTCATTCCTCCATTGAGAGACATAGTCTTCATCCAACTAGATACGCTAAAAGAGTAATTTTCAAATTTTAGCTCTCTCCCAAAATGATAATGAATATAATCAATATATATATATATATATATATATATATATATATATAATTTTCAATATAACTATAAATACAAACAATCACTGATTTACAATGATAAAAATATAAAACCACACTGTAAATATACATACATACATACGTGTGTGTGTGTGTGTGTGTGTGCGCGCGCGCGCATGCGCATGCATGCGCGCGTGTGTGTGTCTATATATATATATATATATATATATATATTGTGTATGTAATAAACACACACACACACATTTCATAATAAACAAAACACATTTGAACAAGTTTTAATTTATTAAATTATATATATTTTATTTTTATTTATTTTATTTTTTTGTTTTAAACATAATTTATTTTAAATAGGCTAGCCTTGACCGATGGCCATTGGCTGATGATTGGGCTTAAGGCCCTGACCAAAACCATTATTGATGGAAAAGCTATAGGAGGTATATGGGGAAGGTTAGCTGGCCCATCCCCTCCTCCCTCCCTACCATGGGAGGGGTTGGGGATGGCTTAGCTACTGCCCCACCCATCAATTTTTTTTCTATTTTTTCTATATATATATATATTGTTTTAAATACAAATATTTTCTAGATGGATTTATTTGTATAAACATATTTATTTTATATTTAAATATTTTTTTATTCTAATCAAAACTATATAAAATGTTAATAAAAATTATTTAAATTTATAAATCAAGTTGTTACTGTTGATTCTGGATATACAGGAAAAAATAATGAATTTGATTCCCATCACCATCATTCCTTAGAATTCTTCAACAAGATAAAAAAAAACCAATTACATACATAATTACTATAATATCTATATTAATTTCTAAATTTGGAAAAATAAACATCATTTATTCATTTGCATGGCAAGATTAAACCCTAGAACAAGATTCACTTACTTGGTAAAAACTTGCACCTACTTCTAGCTAATCTCTCCTTCCTTCTCCTGCCTTTGATTGGTTTTCCTTCCAACATCATCATCAATGGAGGGAAACTATGTCAAGAAATGAATCTTTAAAAAAATGCAATAGTAGAGGTAAAGACTTGGTAAGAGAATGAGACTAAAAAGCCCTACTTTGGTTTTGGCCAAACTTTGATTAAGCATTATTCACAACCCTTTATTTTTTTTATCTTATTTTTATTATTTATTTTTTTGTTATTTTCTTTCCCATCATCGCAAAACCCCAAAATAATGACTAAGGTTTAAAAAAAAAAAGAAGAGCATAAATTTACATTTTAAGGATAGCCATCAACCCAATAAAAAAAGAGAGTGCCCTCTCTTATATGGATCCTTTTCATCTCATAAAGGACCTATAATTTTCTTCCACACATGTATTATCTTACATGTCCATGTGGGCTCCTTACAACAAATAAATTTTAAATTACCTTACTTGAGAAATACTACACCAAGTAGGTTAATGCCTACTAACTAGGCTAGGACCTAAGAGAGTATGTTCTCTAGAAGACCTATGGGATAGGGTTCATAGGCTCTCTAGGAATCCTATGAATCTTATTAAAATAATAAATTAAATTCTAGGAATTAAACAAATCCTATGATAAATATGATAATTTTTAATTTAATTAATATTTTTAAACTTTTGACTAATCATCTATCCATTAATATACAAGGAGGAAACTACAGTTCAAATTCTTAACAACCACACAATTGCACTACTAACTATCTCAATTAGTAAGGGAAGGAAGTATCTCATGAAATGTATTACATAACCCACCTCTTATAAAATCATCATTCTTAATTCAAAAACCATGATGAAGAATAATACATTAATTACTCATTCTCAATATTCTTAAAATGCCACTACAAGCCATTGATACTCAAATTTCCACCAGTAAAATAAATAAACCCAAATGATCATTGATATGATTATAATAATATAAGTGTAATTACATGACCTAATTATATTGAACAAAACTGATCAACACAAATAAATATTAACTAATACTACTAACCACTATGTCACACACCAATTGATACCACAAAATAATTCTATCAAACTCTAAAGTTACATATGTAAAAAATATCAATTTATTATATGACCATACTAAGCTCTTAGGGACATCCATTGAAGAACAACCAGGTGACAAATAAGTTTTAAACCATGATAATATATTGTACTATCAAGAACTCTAAACACCACTAAGCCAAATTGTCATACTAAGTCATACTATCCAATATGAGTCACATTATCTCCCTGTACCAATTGAATCAAGAATATCATGTGTCCATAGTAATGAAAATAACATTTGGAATGAGAAATTATGCATCAAAGTCATTCTAATATAAGTCATGTTGTCATACATATCTAACATCTACCCATTAGAACCCAAAATCCTCTAATATAATTATGATATCTCAAATACCCATCCAGTGTATAAATAATGCTAAGCAATAATTATGAGCATCAATCATGGAAAAATTACCTTGATAAGATAATTATCCATCCATGACCATACCCTTATAATAAAAATAAACAATATTGAGCCATATTAAGTCATAAAGAATAATACTAGTAAAGTTGATCCCCCATATTAGTGACATCTAGAACACATGAGTACATACACCAACTTGAAATTTTGAACCAAGTTGAACCATATTGACTATGCAATAGCATAATTGGTATCAACATCTAGAATCATTAGAATAGAATAACCCCACAACTAAAATAATTGATAAATCACTATGATCTATCATATAAAAGCCTTAGATCTTTGAAAATAATCATATATCCATGTAATAACCACACACACACACACACACACACACACACACACACACACACACACACACACACACAACCACCACATCTAGTGGGGTGGGAAATATGGTATAATGAACTAGAAAGACCAGTTCCCATCATGACCCACTAGATGTATCCCAAGGTAATTCTCCTCCCCCATACCATGCCACTGGCATAGTAGTTATGCACATAATGAACACATATGAAACCAATACCAATAATCATTCAAATAAATTTTAAAATTAAATTGATTGTGTAAAATTAAAATCAATAATAATAGTGAGACCAAGTGGCCTTAAAAGAGAAATCTCAATCACAATATATATATATATAATGAACTAGCATGACCAGTTCCCATCATGACCCACTAGATGTATTCCAAGATAATTCTTCTCCCCCATACCATGCCACTGACATAGTAGTTATGCACATAATGAACACATATGAACCAATACCAATAATCATTCAAAGAAATTTTTAAATTAATTTGATCATGTAAAAGTAAAATCAATAAAAAAAATGAGACCAAGTGGCCTTAAAAGAGAAATCTCAATCATAATATATATATATATATATATATATATATATATATATATATATATATATATATATATATATATATATATATATATATATATATATATATATATATATATATATATATATATATATATATATATATATATCAACAATAATTTCAATGATTAGTTAAAAAATTAAAAAAGAATAAAATATTATTGGTTTCAAGTCAAATTAAAATAAAGTATTCAGAATTTTTTTTTGACAAAACATAGCAAAAGTAGATCACATCACAATCACTATGTGACTTAACAAGTCACCCAAGGGAATAAGGAATAAGGTAAGAGGGCATCAATTGGTCCACTAGTCATCATGGGGAATCAAACTATGTCATTAGGCATAGTATATTGGGCCACCTACCATAACTAATATGAAAATAATCCACTATCCATCTAGATAATTAGACAATATCATTGACTAGGGTGTGGTCCAGCATAGAAACCAACTGGTAAAAATGACAAAGGATAGCAAAGAAAATCTCTTGCACATACCATCCTAATGCCATATCATCACCAAATGATGATATACTAACTCAAATCATTTAATGTCATGTAACCAAACTATTGTCAAATAATATTATATTTAGAGAATAACCATGTTAAAACACACACACATATATATATGTATATGTATGTATGTATGTATATATATATATATATATATGCACATATAAATATACATATATATATATACATATACATATATACAGATATATATATATGTATATGTATATATATACATATATATACATATACACCCACACATATATATATGTATGTATATATATACATATATACATATATATATATATATATGTATGTCTATGTATATAAATATATATGTATATATGTATATAAATATATATATATATATATATACATATATATACATATACATATACATATATACATATATATATATATATATGTATATGTATATATATGTATATGTATATATATGTATATATATATATATATATATGTATATGTATACATATGTATATGTATATATATGTATATACGTATATATATATGTATATATATATATGTATATATATGTATGTATATATATATATATATATATATATATATATATATATATATATATATATATATATTACATTGGTCTAACTGATGCCACATCATCATCCATGATAGTATTTCAATACATATCTATAAGTTTAATTATAATCTCATGAGGAATATCTAAGAATCTCTGTGTACGGTGACAAAATGTTATAAGGTGACATGTATAAATTATGTATGTTATCCATCACTAACCATCAATAAAGGGACTAAATAAATAACCCATATCAAAATAAATTGATACTAAAGAGAATGTATCCAATGACATTTGATCATAAAAGTCCACCATGATAAACAAATTGATACAAATGAAGGGGAATAACAACTATCCACTCCCACATATGGCATCCTAGTTCCACATGAATACCAATAAAAATATAGTGGCTCATATCTCTAACTATAACTAATCTCAAATAACATATCTCGTAGGGAATGTTGTTGTCAAATATAACTCACTGAAGTTTTGTCGAGTGAAAACTAAATGTATGTTTGAGTATTGACCACTAAAATTTAATATCTATTTTAAATACTAGAAGTATAAATATGGCCTACGAAATCATCACCAAGATAAAATAGTGCATCAAATACACTACCCATCAATCCAAACCTGAAATGACCAAGCTTTTGCCATTATCAACTAGCATGTTATAAGATAAATAAAATAGGATTCTATAAAGCTTGACACATGCATCAAATATAGTACCACATGATACTAGATTTTGAATGCATTATCATAATGTGAACTATCATAATGATGAAATGGTCAACACAAAAGATAAGGGTCACCTAAAAAGGGCATCATCTATAAAACTTTGGAAAACACAAATAATGTTAACTATATACTTTAGGCAACTAGCATATACACTACCAAATCAAGGTGTACTCATATCAAGAACATGCTTAACAAAGGGGAGGTGCAGTAATTTAATTTTACCACTACTTAAAGCTCCAAAAGTAATTATTTTATATCAATGCTATTAACAATCATAGACCACCTACTTAACTAGGTGCCACTACTAAAGAATTAAACTACTATAAACAAGAATTCCATTGACTATAAAAATGTTTAATAGACCTATCATCAGCACCATTATTTTAACACTGTAAAGCTATTTATATTTTTAAAATTTTGTTAAGTTGTATAAGATTAAGCTTAGATTAAATAATGAACCATTTCAAGAACATTTAATATAACTTCAAGATTAATCTGCACAATACACATGTAGTAAAATCCTTATAAATACCATTAGTTTACTTCTACATACTATCAATCACTATAGTCATTAAAGGTATATAACACTTCCATACCACTAAATAACATTATCATCTCTATACCTTGTGAGAAAATAAATAGTAAATAAGAGTAAATACACTATATATATATATATATATATATATATATATATATATATATTATTATTAACATACCACAACAAAATCTTGAGGAAAGTAAATCCTTTGTCCCCCTTCCAAACTAGGGTTAGTTAATTATACTAGAATACTAAAGAGGTTCATAACGATAATAAAATACCTTATAAGTACATATGTAAAAAATACACAGTCATAAATAAAATTAAATACACTACTTTATATAAGTAAATATATCACACAATAGATATTATACAAAACATTAACTTGAAGTAGAGACATGTCAATGAATTCAATGATCCAAACTCAAGATAACTTTACCCAAACACTAACAATATGGCAGCATAGTTCAATTTATGATCTTAATTTGATGTGAGTACAAATGAACATAAATATCATGATGATAAGTTTCACAACTTCATCACAAATAGTAAACACAATTCCATAGATATCTTGGTATTGAACCTAGGCTTTGATACCAAAAGTTAAGGCTTAAAATTTCAACCAAATAAAACCCATAAAAATAGTATTATTGTTTTTCTCTTTTGTAACACTAAATCTACATAAGTAAACACTTCAACCATTAACAAAACAATACCAATGCATGCACTAACTATACACATCTTGTAATCCCATGTCCATAAGCAAAGGCAACCTTAAGGGCATACAAACACACTCAATTTATGTTATATGCAATGTAGACACTCACCCTCTATTTCAAAAAATAAAATGCATAAAGGCATTTGACAAGCTAGATGTGACTAAGCTATGTCGACTACACCAGAATTGGTGTGTAATATTACACTCAAATTCGATGCTCAATAGATAACAACTATATTTTGGACTAATTAAACTAATACTAAAGCTCATCACAAATGGTATGGAACGTGATCCGTCAATAGTTTGTTGACACATTATTTATGCAATTATAATTTTAAGAATGTTAAAACTATGTAAGCAACCAAACTCTTTATTATCCAAACCTAAAATAAAATCACCATAATACCCATGAGTATGCTATTAAATTTTAACCATTCA
>JARHVA010001440.1:1725000-1990000 GCA_037957365.1 Torreya grandis | reverse complement strand
TGCAATTGAAATGTTAAATGTCTCAATTGATAAGGGAAGGAGGTAACTCATGTGGGGAATTACACTTCAAGCCATGTGAAACTCAATCTCACCTTATTTTTTATTGTGAGGAAGAAACACCTATTTGGACCTCTATTTATCTTGACTTTCTGGTTAAATTTAGAAACCTTCTCAACTTATACACATGCACTCAATAGTGGAACTCTTGCTATATCATCTCTCTCCAAAGCAATCCCCTCTTGCATGTGGTTTATTTAGATTGACAAATATAGGAATCTTTGAAAATGCTACCATGCTAAAAGAAATACTGATCTTAAGGATTCAACATACTATGGTGAAAATGCCAAAACTCACTTGAAGAAAAATCAAAACATGAACTCATTATCTAGAGATGAATTTATTTGTATTAAGAAATATAACCTTGATGGGTTTGATGGGTTTATCATCAACTCTCTAAGGCACCACCCCATTATGAATATCCACTTTAGATACCCCACTATTTTCTTTTATAGAGCCTCAAATTTTGACCTAGGTATGGTCACTGTTGGTGTTGTAATTTGGTTTGGACCTCAACATGTTCTTTTAGATTTTATTTTTAATGTTTAGAAGGCCTCAAACAAAATCACTAAATTTATGGGTTGCAAGGATGACCTTATTTTAGATTCAAATAAAAATCAAGATGGCTAATGTAATGGGGTATATAAATTAGTAATTCAATATTTCATGGGTAAATAAGTTATTAGATTTTTCTAACTTCACCTTTTGATAAATTATATATTTAAGATCCTTAATAATTTTGATCACATTAGCTGGTAGCATATCCCCAAAAATATCAATTCACAGGCTGACAAAAATTCCAATGAAGGTATTTAATTATGTCACATATATACTTGCATAAGATACTTGTGATATTATGGATTAGTTTCCTTTGATGTCTCTTTTGCATCTCTCTAGCTTCACGGGTCTATCTCTTAGGCTAACTTCTTGTATCTCTAAACTTTCAGTGTTTGAAATATCTTTGTATTATTGTTGTGTTTAATAAAAGATTTATTTTTATAAAAAATAAATTAAGATTTTTAAATTTTAAAATGTAAAAAAATTCCAAAGTAAAAAAAGGAAAAGAAAGAGGTAGGTACATGAAAACAAGAAAAACCCCCAAGGGGAGGAAAAATAAAATCCCCATAACCATAGGGGAAGAAGCAACATAAAATATAAAGAGGTATAAGAGACTATACCATAGAGTGAATATCAAAGTAACCAACCCCCCCAAAAAAATAAATGTAAACAATAATTAGGCCTTCAACACTAAAAGAAGCTAATCTTATGATTAGATGTTTTCATGAAATTCATTAAGGTCCCATAGACCAAGATCTAGGTGCAACCCCTCCCTGGATAGTGAGTCAACATCAAAGTTTAGTTCTTTATAGACATGAAAATGTCAGGAATCTAGAACGACAAACATGCTCTAATTCCATTGTCAGGATCTAGGAAGCACAATTGATTACCATGTACAAGCAACTAAATACAAAATTTAACCAAAAGTAACAAGTAACTAGAATTCAAAAATAACACAAAATATGAGAGACAATACCCAATTGTATTAATACTCTTCCAGAAGGAAATAAAACAAAGAAGATGCCACAGTCTTCTTCCTTACACACCTCTAGGGCTCCCACACCTCTAGGGCATAAACAATAAATCTCTTCAAGAGCTCACTCTCTCTTTTATGGTCCCAACAAGCAACTCACACATAGAGTTGTTATTCACCTCTAACTAGTCAGTATCATCACTACCAGTACCACTAGTCAGTATCACTACTACCAATACACAAGTGCTCCATGCACTCCAAATCTGAGTACACACCATACTCTAAGTACACAATCATACTTCAAGTAGATCTCACCTGATCTTGATCTTTGATATGTTGTTGTCACCTTTAATATTGCTACCCCACAAACCTCCTTTGACCTTGCACACACACACCTATAAATCAATGATCTTACTTACACATGTAGATCTCCAAATGTGGCCTTGCACACTTGCCGACCAAGATCCTACACACATGAAGAACCCTTCTAATTCTCCAAACTAGTACCCCTGTGGATCTTCTACCAAAACTTGCACAACCTGTAGCTCTACCTGATCATACACACTCAACACCCTTATGAAACTAGGAGGAACACACCTTGCTCTCTTCCCTCTGAAGGAGCAACCTTGCTCTTACTCAACTAGCACACCTTATAATACAGCCCATGAGTCTATTATATAGATCCCATGCAAAAAATAATTAGACATCTAATTACAATAATTAGATCCATAGCTCCAAGACTAAAATTAGCCTTTAACATGCAAACAACTGATTTGTTAACAAACTGTCTGTAAAAATTGTAGTTCTGAACTATACAAGTGACCAATGTCAGTCCCTGTTTGGTTGGAGATGATCAATGTCAACCGATCTTGATCGATGTCGGTTGCTCTACTCATTAGATATGACTAACGTCAGTTAATCAGACTGAGTCAATTTCTCTACAACTCAGCAACCTCTCAACAACCTTCTCCATGTCTACATTAGTGAAGCTTTTAGCTCCACAACCTAACAATCTTCCACTTGGAGATAAACAACTACACTATACCTATACCTATACACCATTTAATTTGTTTCTTGGCTTGTATCTATCTTCAAGCTCAATCTTGAAGACCAACCACCACACATCCTATGGTGAAACACCTGTCATCCAATTAACCTACCATATCCAAAGTGCCTAACCCTGCATAGCATGAATCCCTGTTGCTGGTCCCTCTCGGATACTTGAGAACCCACTGAACTGCTTTCCAGTGCTGCCTTCCTGGATTGGCCACAAACCTGCTGACAATTCCCACTACTAGGGCAATATCAGGGAGTACACATGTAATCAAACTCATCATGTGATTGGGGACCCTATTCTATGAACTTTCCATCCATAGGCATGCTTGCCATTCTGCATCTTGCACTACCTTCACACAATCATCCTGTGACAACAACAACTTGTGATCTTCCCTGTCTTTAGGATTACTAATGCCAAAGAATTTTGCTACTCCCAAATTCTTCATGACATACCACTAAAATAAATTTACCTTTAGTTTAGCAAAACCATGCATGTGTGACCCCACTACATATACTAATAAGATAATGTAAAGAAACACATGGTTACAATGACATTGACTAAAGCCATGCTTTGTCATCCACCTATCAAACTTGTACCACTATCCTGCAGCTTGCTCAAGACCATATGACCTAGCCTTCCATCTCACGTGTCCATTCTCTCTATTCTTTAACCAAGGAATCCATTTGTCTCTCAGTGCTTTTATCCCACCTGGCAACTCTACCAAATCTTTTGTTTGGTTCTTCTCCAAAGAATTCATGCCATGCTCCCACTATTTCCTAGATCCTTCCTCCTCTGTAATGAGAAATGAGTATAAAGAAGAGGAATAATTAATTTGAGGCTTAATTAACATTTTAGTCCTCCATATGGGCATTTGAGACTCCTTGACAGCTTGTTGTCCACCCAAAATCTATTTTAGTGACCAACCTCAGTCACCACACAATCTGCATCTGACCGACATCAGTTCCATGCGACTATCCTAGACACTGACGTTGGTTATCATACTAACGTTGGTCACCACCTGCTTGACACCACTGACTTTGCCTATCTACACATGACCGATGTCGGTGCCTATCTGTTCGATGCCAGTTTCCCATAATCGACGTCGGTACCTATGTTTTCCTATGAGTGATGACTTTTTAACCATGAGCTTTCTTTGAATCATACCCATGTCTAAACTACCTTACTTAGAATTATCTAGCCCCATCCACTAATCTTTGTCCATCATCTCCTCCAAGAACACCAAGGCTTTCCAGTTCTTAAGTTTGTCAAATACATCAAACTTCTTTTTCCTGCAATAAACACACTCCTTTCTTGTAACATCCCTCTGCTCATAGAAATCTTAGTCTATTCTCTCCGAAGCTGAACTCTTACCATTTGACTTAAGAACATCCATTCCCTTCTCACTTGTGTGATGAAGCCTATAAAGCCACACCTATGCAACAAAAGTGGAATCAGTAATACAAGCAAGTAGATAAAGAGTACCTGCTTTCTTACCACATGCTAATTCAAGTACATCCTTGGTAACATTCTAAGAATCTACTGTGAGAGTTCCTGTGCATCTCTCATCACTCAACTTCCCTGAAGAAATTAGCTGCATCTTCAAGACTGGGACCTGCATGACCTTCTTCAACACCCATGTGTTGGCCGCCTGCAATTTCAGCCGCACTTCCCCTTTGCCAATACTTTGACAAGGCACACCAGCCCCTAAATAAATCTTTCCAAAGTCTCGAAAGACCTTAACATGGAAAAATACTCTATTTTAGGTTGCATGGAAAGAGGCAACAAAATCTATAAACCAAGATTCTACTTTATCCAAGGAACATCCCAGAGCATCCTGTGCAATAACACCTACAACATTAGCTTCTTCAGTTCCTTCATGTTGATCTTCTACCAACCAACAATTTTTCTTTACCTACTCTTTCATTCCATAACATCATAATTGACCATTCGTGCTTTTCAATTCCTCCATTCTTAGTTTACTTTCTTCTACCATTGCTATACTCCCACTCAATCAGAAACCCCTGAGAGTGACCTGTAATTAAACACAAACTTGTTCCCTACAACCTTAGCTTTGATACCACTTTGTCAGGAATTTAGAACAACAAACATGCTCTGATTCCACTTTTAGGATCTAGGAAGCACAATTGATTACCATGTATAAGCAACTAAATGCAAAATTTAACCAAAAGTAACAAGTAACTAGAATTTAGAAATAACACAGAATATGAGAGACAATACCCAATTGTATTAATACTCTTCCAGAAGGAAATACAACAAAGAAGATGCCACAGTCTTCTTCCTTACACACCTCTAGGGCTCCCACACCTCTAGGGCATAAATAGTAAATCTCTTCAAGAGCTCACTCTCTCTCTTATGGTCCCAATAAACAACTCACACACAAATTTGTTGTTCACCTCCAACCAGTCAGTATCACTACTACTAGTACCACTAGTCAGTATCACTACTGCCAGTACACAAGTGCTCCATACACTCCAAATCTGAGTACACACTATAGTCCAAGTACACAATCATACTTCAAGTAGATCTAACCTGATCTTGCTCCTTGATATGTTGATGTCACCTTTGATCTTGCTACCCCACAGACCTCCTTTGACCTTGCACACACACACCTGCAAATCAATGATCTTACTTACACATGTAGATCTCCAAACATAGCCTTGCACACCTACCGACCAAGATCCTACACACATGAAGAACCCTTCTGATTCTCCAAACTAGCACCCATGTGGATCTTCTACCAAAACTTGCATAACCTGTAGCTCTACCTGTTTATACACACTCGTCACCCCTGTGGAACTAGGAGGAATGCACCTTGCTCTCTTCCCTCTGAAAGAGCTAACCTTGCTCTTACTCAACTAGCACACCTTACAATATAGCCCATGAGTCTATTATATAGATCCCATGCAAACAATAATTAGACATCTAATTACAATAATTAGGTCCATAGTTCCAAGACTAAAATTATCCTTTAACATGCAAATAACTGGTTCATTAACAAACTGTCTGTAAAACTCGTAGTTCTGAACCGCATAGGCGACTGACGTCGGTCCCTATCTAGCTAGAGATGACCGACATCAGCCAATCTTGACCGATGTCAATTTCTTTGCTCACTAGATATGACTGACATCGATTGATCAGACCAACGTCAATTGCTCTGCATCTCAGCAACCTCTCAACAACCTCCTCCATGTCTGCATCAGTGAAGCTTTTAGCTCCACAACCTAACAAAAAATAATAAGAGGCATTGAAGGAGTGTGACATGTTGATAGTCAGAGATAAATGGGGGGGCAGGTAGGCATAATTTTTCCATTTTACAAACCACCTTTAAAAAGTGGATGAAAACCATAGAATCCCAAAATATCTAGAGTGTACCCACTCTTCTATCAATTTCAAGACTAAGGATAATATTTATATCCATAAACATAGAAAACTTATTTTTTCCATGTCCTAATCCTACCTTGAAATAGAATAAATGATTAGAATTTAAATAAAAAACACCACTAATACCACAAACAAGAGGAGTGCCTTGATAAGCACTATCAAAGTAATGCCAAACACCAAAATGATCAATGGGAGGATGTAACAACAAGAACCATTTTAGGGTTTTGGAATGATTTTAAAATGTTAAAAAATGAGTTGAATTTGGGATATACATTGAAAATTAGGGACATGTTTTCCTTGAAAGATGAAATCATTCCTTGTAGTCTAAATTACCCAAGACATAATCAAAGGTAAATCCTTGAATAATTTTATCTTTGGCCTCTTAAACTAGTTCTCAAGAAAATCATCCATAGTAAGACCTACCAACAATATTTCACCCTAATCGAAGCCTGTATCTTTGTCCAAATCTTATTAGCATATGGATAAGTGACGAGAAGATGATATAGAGACTCTAATCCTTGAAAACAAATATTTTATCACCCTAGGCCATGTTAGCTTATCTTTTTAGATCCTCCCAAGTAAGTTATTTATTGATTAAAACCAATCACATACAAATTATAGTTTTATGAGGATATTCAAATTTATAAATTTTTTAACAACACCAAAAATTCATAGTAGGGTCTACATTTAGGAATTTTGATTAATACCATAATCACACCTTATATTCTCTAAGATTAGAGTTCAAGGACCAAAGTATAACATCATCCTCTATAGTGAGTATAATGTGACTCCATTTTAATATCTTAACATAATATTCCCACCTAATACCAACCTCCACACCCAAATTCAATAAGAGATCAATTTTCCAACCCAATCACTGAGTGTTTGTGATGTTTTGGTCTACATCCTAAGCTAAAAAAGATACCCTCATATAATTTTTAAGCGGTACCACAACCCACCCATATATTAATCCTCACTTTGATTTTAGTAACATACCTCACATTCTAAATAAGCCAACTATAAATAATTGGGAAGGATAGAACAAAGGCTTTCCACATAATAAAAAAATTGTGGAAATTTTTTAATGGAATTCAGATCCACTCTTGAATACTAAGTGGTTCAATGTATTTTTGGATAATGATTTGATTCCATAAACCCTCATTAGAGATAAACCCCTAGATAATTTTTTTAGTTAGAGCCTTATCAAAAAGATGAATATCATTAAAACCCCATCCCCAAAAACATTAAGTTTAACAAGAGTTTTCCATTTTAATAAAGGTATACTATCCTTCTCCTTCCTTCTAGTCCAAATAAATTTGAAGATTTTTTAATGGATATTTTCAAAGACTCATTTTGGGATGTGGGATAAAGGAATTAGGTAGACTATAATAGCCTCTAACACCCAATTCAAAAGAGAAATTTTGCCTCTAAAGAGAGCCAATGATTAAACCAATAAATGATCCTATTTTCCACATTTTATTTAGCCAATTCCAATGATTATTTTTGTAGTCATTTGGTTTTAGTAGAAACTATAGATACTTAAATCCCCCTAGAAGACCAATATTTTGAAAGGGGAATATCCCTACAACACAACCAATCTAATGTTCCTAATTACCATTAAAAGAAATGATGGAATTTTTCATGTTTAAATACATGTTGGTGGCTATAGAAAATAGATCCATAATCTCCTTAAGCAAAGTAATGTCCCTCTAAGTGAAATCACAAAATAAAAACACAACATACACAAAGAGTATGTGTGTGAGGAAGATTGTCCTATTAAACATAACCCCTCTAATAGAACCTAATATCTTGGCCTCAAGAATGATCTAACTAAGACCTTCATCTATCAAAATAAATAGCAGAGGGGAAAGAGAGAAACCATATCTTAAATCATGCGTGGAATGAAAAAAATCAGAGTTCAAACTATTAATGATTAAGGCAAAAAAAATAGAATATATGAAACCCATAATCTTGTTCACCATCTAGAGGTGAAAAATAATATGGATCAATATTAATCTTAAGTAGATCTAGTTTTATTTATCAAAGGCCTTGAAAAGGTCTAATTTTAAAACTACCATAGACAAATTATTCATTTTAATTTTATGAAGACCCTCTTGGGCCACCCCAATAGTATCATGAATTTTTAACCCAAATAAGTGTAAACACCTAAAACTAGCCACAACTAGCCTTCAACTATATTTTAGATCGATTCTTGCCAACCATTAAAAAATAATCATAAGAATCACTAAACATCCCAAATTTTATTGTGTGTCATTCATCAAAGCTTAGAATCACATTGAGACATCCCTAATTAGGATAAGCTAGCTTATGCAATAATAAGCTCTCATAAATTCATCCCTAATCACCTTATGACATTACAACTATTAATTTGGCCTATGGACCTATTAAGTGGGGCACATTAACAAAGATCAAATCTTGAAAGAGTTAAAAGGCTAATCAAAATTAATTAAAAAGTTATACCAGATTAAAAGCCTAGTTAAATTATCCATTTGAAATTAATTAATATCTAAAAAGGAAATTCAAAATGTCCTAGCCTTTCATCATTGCCTTTATGAGTTGTCAAGATCTTTGAAAATATCCTAAAATATCTAATTTTAAGATCCATGCCTAGTAATTACAAATCATAATTACTTGAGAACTATTAACTCTATTGGGGTTATATTTGGCTCACCTAGGTTTATTTTGAACCCATTCCAAGACTTAAACTCAACCTTAAATCACCTTGGGTGAGAATTAATTCCTAAGGCTATAAATATAAGGCCATACCTAATCATTTAAAAATATCTCATAAGACAAATTTATAATGCTAATTTGAAGAGATACAAGCTTTGAAATATTATTATAATGCTAAAATATTGAGCCAAATCAATCATAATGCACATCAAATCCAATTGTTCCAAGGAGAGAAGGATCCAACAATATTTATATGCTAAATACTTCTTGATACACAAGCCAAGAAAACCACTTAAAAAAGCATTTGGAGCTCCCAAGGAAGGTAAAAAAAGTATTGTCTTTTATGTTTTTATTGTGCTTTCATATATCATTTGTTGCTAATCTCTCCCTAGTATCTAGGTTAGGAGTGTAAGTGGTAGTGTGTTTATTTGAGTTTTCATTTTCTTGAATTAACAATATACTAACCTCCCTTATTAGATTCATATAATCATAGTAAGAAGACAAATTTATCATTAGAGATGTATTTAGATAGAATATTTTTGATCTGAATGAAAATGATTTTCACTATGATTTTATAGATATAATTACATAAGGTGATAGGCCAAAAATCATCAAGAGGATGGGGTGTCTTTAGGAATGAGGGAAATGAAGGTGGAATTTTAATCCCCTAAAATATTCCTTATCTACCTAGACTCCTCACTAAATTTAAACAAGTCCTCACCAAGTAAAGAAAAAATCCACTAAAGAATTCAACCATCCAACCTTCATGTCTCAAACTCTTATCCTATGAAAGTTAGTCAAATTATAAATCAATGCTTCCCTAGTGACAATCATATCAAGATTATCATTATCATCCTCCTTGACAAAACTAGGCAAGAAATAAATTTTCACTATCTTCACAATGTTCACTTTATCAGGGTCATTATACTATATATGAAAGTGAAAAACACTCAAATCCATGATACATAATTGAGCTATCAACATTTGGCATTTCCAAAATAGTGTTCTTGTGATGATTGGATTTTTTTTTAATTTTTATGTGTTTTAATTGACATTTTATATCTATAATGTTATTATTTTTAATTGCTACTGGGATTCAATATCCACAAGCAGTTCTTAATTCTTCAGCTATAGAGCTTTGAGCCTAAGTTTGGTAGCCTCATCAAAAACTATTCAAATCCATGATCATATATTTCAACAATATGATTTACTAGAGATAAAATATTCCTTTTAATATGTTGACATTTGATGGATGACCAAATAAAAACTATGTTTTCACTCTTTTAAGTTTTTTGGTAAATTGAAAACTAACTGATTTTAAAGAGAAAGCATTAAAAGTGATCCAATCCTCCTAGACTAGATTAATGATGTCTTGATCCTTAATCCATGTTATATTGAATTTAAATGGGATTGGAGTATTTTTTACCTCTTTTTCAATCTACATCAGAATGGGAAGATGATTAGAGTTACCACATGAAGTAACAATCATCTATTTTTTCTAGAGCCATTCAAAAGGGAATGTGTGATTAGGAACCTATCAAGTCTCTTGTCCATACTGTTTGACCAGTTCTCATGTTAAAATAAGTAGGAGTGAATTTGATAGGTTCTAAGTCCACCAAAATAGTATCCTCAATTATTTGTAAGTAATCAATAAGTGGGTCAATTCTCATTGAATCCCCCTACACTTCATCTCTTTTATTGGTGAGTTTAAGGTTACCCATAATAATAAATTTATCATCTCTCATGAAGCTTTAATAAAACAAGTCATCTCAATAAGCCAATCCATATTCATAAGGTATATAAATATTCATTATAGAAAATGTTTTACCAAAATCTATAGAGTGAAGTTCCACCCTAAAGTAGAGGGAAAAGAGATGGATCTGACCAAACTCAAAGAAGTGGTTCTCTAGCTTGAAACCAAGACATCAAAGCTACCAATAGAGTTAGTAGAAAAAATTCTAGTATTTCATATATTTTGATAAACACTCTATAACCTTACTCCCTACCCCCTTAGTTTGTTGAATCATAATTATGTTTGGCTTATGTAGATGAATCAATCTATTCAAATTAGTTTTTTTGGATGGATTTACTAACCCTAGTATATTAAGGAACATAATGAGCATATCTAAAAACTTGTTAGGGCATTCCTCATTCCAAGGGCCTTTTGGATTATTATATTACTTATCCCAATGGATTTTCTAAAAAAATGTGAATTTGGCAAGAGTGAGCTAGGAAATTTGGCCTCTCCTTAAGGAAGAACATCTAAAATTCAAATAACTACCCAAGGTGCCTTTTATGCCTCCTTTTGTGGTGGTTTCAAGATATATATGTGATCTTAAAGGATATCACATTTGGTTGGATCTAGATAAAAAATCACTAAAGATCAATTCTGGAGAGCTTAACTTGTTCTGAGCTAACTTAGTTAGATAAGTCATGGGACTAGTCTCACTATGAATTAGATTATCCTCAATAAAGACTAGAGAATGCACATGCTTCCCCAAGGGTTGCTCAAAGTATTTTTCCTTTTGTCATGAATCTATTTCAACCCAATCTTTCTAGATCATTAGCTTAGGGATATGTTTAATAGACACGGGAAGGAGGTAACCTTATCTATCACCAATAATCTTATAGAGATTATATAATTATCCCAATGGAAAGTGTGTTAGATAGTAATGGGATAAAATAACATCACATCCCTAAGATCACCAAATGAAGAGTCATCCAAATCTTCAACCCATGATTAGGAGACAAAACTTAACATGTAATATTATTATCTCATCCCTATTAATTGAAGGCACCTATCTAAATACTGCTAAGATCTCAAAGGATTTTCAACTATCAAATTTACCAAATAATTACCCCACCATCAACATTAATTAATTGATTAGATGTATTAGACCTATTAGATTTAATCTCTTTTCAGATCAAAAATTATAAGCTGATTTCCTCCTATATACTTGGAATGAGAAGTGAAGATATCAATCATTGGCCAACTATCCATAGGCATGACATATTACACACCTAAATGGAACACCTGTATAGTCTAGGGTTTGAGTGTGAATCTAGGGGCCAAATTCCAAGACTATATCCTCCTTAAGACCCTCTTATAGGAGTCAACTAATATTTTGGCCACCATCCTAGAGGTTTATTTTAGATAACTATCATCCACCTTGAGTAAAGTCATGATGATATCCCTAATTTCTTTAAGGACATCCTTAGTCCAAAATTCTAGTGGTAAGCTTATTAGTTTATCCCAAAGAAGTTATACCAATGATTTATCCACCCTAGGATCAAAACTTGATGGCCATATATTAAGAGTATGTGGTGGTGACCCTAAATACCATCTATGAGCCAAAATATTATTCACGTATTTAAAGGATTTGAAAACATAAGTGAGCTAACCCATAATTAATATGTGAGAGATATGAATATATCCAAAGAGCATTCGACAACATGAGACCACAAATCTAAATTTTGAAAAAAGATTCTTCTCTTAAGAAAATAATCAATCATAGCAGTGTTTTCCAACTCCATAACATGATCCATATTTACATCCTCTCTAAGCGCATGTCTAAGTCTTTTCCCCTAAATATTAACACACCTTCTACCTTTCCTCCCTGAAGTCACCTTTGGGATATCTGCAATCTTATCCATTAGAGGGAATTGTAGGGAAAACCCATATTTGGAATTATTATAAGTCTACTCATGAAATACTTCAACCAGGGCTCTAACACAACCAATGTCATCATTAGATAACCCTATCTATGTAATTTCTAGAGAAGACATTTCTCCTCTAGTCAAATAATGGACCTTAGGATTAAATCAATCGATGGGTACCCCAAAAGAATAATGACATAAATAAGCCACAAAATATTTGGAACCAAAATACACTGACAAAAGTAAGTTTCACCATAGCATCTCCCTTGCTTTCAACACCACCTCCAAAATTGGTAAAAAGAGGGGAGGAGACTTAAAAGTATGAGAAATATTACATCAACTTTACCACTAACTAACACTTTCCATCTTATAGGAACCAATCAAGTCTTAATCTCTCTAAGTACATGATATAGACACTAAAAATTCCCACGCTATGATTTTGAATGTTGAAAACACCCCTAGACCACCTTGGACCCCCTTGGGACCAATTTCACCCCTTGACTGCTAATCAGTCCCAACCACAATTAGTTTACCCAACCAGCTTAACCTAGTTTTTACCCACATTTTTACCTTCACTCTCAATCATCAATGGTTAGGATGACCACCGATGGTAACCTTGATTGTCAATAATCAGGGTGCACCTCCTTAACACAAAAATGCAAAGTACATGCTTTCCTTTTCTAAATATAAGTTTTCTAAATCATGTTATGAGCCTTTGCATGGATAATTTATAATTAGATAGCTTCATTGAACCTTCACTTCCACCTCTTTCTTGTGCCTATAAGAAGATAAGAGTTATAAGGTGAGATACATATATAATTGTTATCAAGAGCTTGTACATCCAAGATTTTCTTTCTTAAAGGTCAATCACCATTAGCAATCTATCAATCCATCAATCACATCAGAGACTCAATTTTCCACTACCTCTCCACCAATTTTTTGGGTACCAATCAATCTATATTCCACAAATAGGTCAACTACCTCAGCCATCCACCCAATCAATTTTCTAGTAAGACAAGTACTTATTTCTTAGTATTCATTTACTTTATTTCCATTTCACAATCAACCTAGAACTTATCAATTTCTTGGAATCCATCTTTTGGATCTCTCTAATTAGTCAAATTACCAACCCAAATCCTCACATAGTAATAATCAATATTTGACTTAATCATTGATAGTCTGTTTAACCTTTGATGGTCACCTTGACCACTGATGATTACCTTAACTATCGACGGTCAACCCAACCATCGATGGTCGCTATGGTAGTGAAAACCAACAAGATAATTTCCCCTATCTACACCCAATCAAACCTAGTTATCTATGTTCTTGCCTATCCATAGACCCTTTCTAATTTTTTGAAATCATACCCCAACCCTCTAGCACTAGTATTAATTATGTTATCACTAATTTAATCATTTATATCATATTTCTTAGCAAGCACTCATGCATTAAATTTTAGTACCTTTTGATTCATTGGTACAAGTACTTTCTTATTTTGTTCATAATATTAATTATTTAAAACATGTGGATTTATATCCCCTAAGGAAGTCTTCACTTTTGAGATCTATCTATCACTAAGCAATCCACTCAGCTATCTATCTAATGAAAATGTTTACTTTAGTGCTTTCTTATCCACTAGTCATCTTCCCAAGCTAAAGAGGACCTCTTCATAATCTTTTGATTTTACACATGCACTATCAATTAGGTTTTTTAACCATACCCATACTTAGTTTCTTCTTTTCCTTCTTTCTAATAATAAGCAAAAAATCATTAAAACATGTTGGTACACCTAGTGGGACCCTTGTGTCTTTACTTGGTTTCTTATTTTCTTACATTCTCTATATTATATGCTCATTAAAAAAATTAAAATTTTATTTTGGGCTTAAAATTAAGTGCATACATTGATTTCTTGATATTTTATTTCACATAACTTAACTTAAAGTCAAAGTAATATATCATATCTTCACTATTTTTTGCACACACTAAACCAAACCACTTTCATTAGTTAAACATAAAAAAGCTTGAGACAAGGCCTGACTAGGATTTTATCACCTAGTACTAACCTTACCCTATCTTGATGATCTTATTCAGAGGTCATTACTAAGGGGAGAGCCAACTCATTTTTTTGGTTAGTATAATCTCTAGATATCAATATATTTTGGCTAATTCTCAACACCCTTACTATTGTGGTGTGTGAAGTGAGGGGGTAGGCCCCAATACCAAGCCATGTATAGATTCCAATATAGATTATATTTTAGCACCTAAACACAATATTGAAACCAACCTTATATTTCCTTCTATTACCCAATATATAAACCAATTTCAATCACACATATTCTTAAAGCATAAGCCATAAGCAAGATTAATTAAAAATATAGGGCTTAACATATCTCTTAGAGTGTGATTTGATTTATTTGATCTTTTCTATTCTTCTTTTTGTTTGAGTAGTGAGACTGTTTGTGATTTTTGTATCTCCTATCTCATATGGTTTTCACTCACCAATAGCAAAGAGACCCTACAAAGAAAAACCCATCACCAAGCCAATCTACCTCTCCCACCTCTTCATTCATATACTATACCTCTAAACCAATAGACTCTCCTCACCCTTTTATAAGTCCTACTTTCCCTCAGTATGTCCCTTAAGGAGATGTGGATTTTTTCACTTTCCTAGATAATAAGCTTATAGCCTTACAACATTAACTTATAACCACATCTTACTATATTTTGACTTCATCTCCATATGTAGATCCACATTATGGCATGCCTACCCATCTCATGCAGAGTACCTCCATTTCCATAATTTCTAACCAATCATTAACTAACAAAGCCTCCTCATCAACCAACCCCTTTGAGACTACCATTGAAAACCAACCAACCCAAACTACCATGGCCTTTATATCTTCTACTCCTAACAACCACTCCACTATGGGAGTGTCTACCTCTAACACTACTAACCTTCCTTTCTCTACCTCTAATCCATCAAACACTACTCTACTTTAAAGTCTTGTGGTGTCCATACCCTCTAACTTGTCACTAATTAGTATAAACATCACCACCCATCCATCAGTAACCAACCCAACTACTAATCATATCCAACAAGTACCCCTTGGACCAACCTTTGGATATATCCCTAACTTACAAGTGAATGTACCCACTAGTCAATGACCTACCTCTACCTACCCTTATGTATCCTCCTCACAATAATTGGAATCTAATTACCCATATGTGGTAGCCTTCTAACCTTCCACCCACTATCATCATGTCTCTCAATTTCCATAAAAGTATTCACCTTATAACCCTTCAGGTGCATAACCCCAAGTGGACCTAATGGAAATGATTATGGAAAATATGACCACCTTAGATTCATATATTTTTTATGCCCACAATATCTTGTCATATGACTAAATTTGTAATGAGCCCATCTATCCATCCATACCTATCAAGCCATATCCTCCCCAATGGGAACTTCCCAAGTTCTCTAAGTTTCAAAGTAAGGAGGATCCCTAAAAACACCTTAGGAAATTTAGGCATGCTTTATATCTCATCACCTATGATGATGCCCTTCTCCTCTACACCTTCTTCATGTCTCTAGCTAGTTTGGCATTGGATTTGTATAGTACCATACCTAAGCAATTTCTTTCTCTTAATTAGATCAAACCTTCTTGGACCACTTTTTGATCAATATCTCCAATAAATTCTCCATCACCGACCTCTACTCTATTTGGTAGTTTGAGGATGAATCCATTGTTGATTTTGTGGCTCATTAGAGGAGCCTTATTAACCAACTTTCCTTTTCTTTGCCTCAACCTAAGCTCATAGAGTTATTTGATCGGGCATGTACCAAGCATATCTCCTCCATACTACATGTCCAAAGCTTATAAACCTTTGATGAAGATTTTACCATGGCCCACAAGTTAGAGAATTGATCCATTAACAAAGGTAAGATAAATCTCAAAAATAAGAATTCAACCTATAAAAATAATGAGGCTTCTTCTTCGAAGTCAAGAAACCAGTCCAATACCAATACCAAGGGAAAAGTAACCATGAACGTGATTATCCTAAAATATTCCCCTCCAACTTCTATCAACTAATATAATTCCTCTATTTCCTCAAAGCAAAACCTGAGGAACCAAACTTGGAACATCCAAAAATAATTCACTCCATTTAGAGAATCTTATGCTTTCATTTTGGAGAATTTATTAAAAGTCAATATCATTTAACTTCTTCTTATCAATCCATCCAAGTAATTTGAATCTTCTCTCCCTACACCTAGTTAGTAAAATAATAATGATCTATGTGCCTTCTACCAAGTGATAGGGCATGATGTTAGTAGGTGTAACAATTTCAATAGCCTTGTCTAATCCCTCATAGACAAGGGGGAACTTACATTGGACAACCCCAATGTACCATAAATCCAAGCCCTTGATATATTTAGGCACCCTTTCCCAAACCATGCTCCTACCAAGGATGAGAGAAACAACATTGAGTTATCTCATGATACCCATAAAGTTAACATGGTTCTTAATGCACTCATTGCTAAAAAACATGTTGACCAACCCATTTATCTCTCACCCTCTCCACTTATTGAGGTATAAGAGTTACCTTCCCTTATTTTAGATATCCAAACTAAGGAAACACCATTTTATCCCCCTCTACTTTTTTAGGTAGTGGAGCCACTATCCACCCTTTTAATTGATATACTAAAACAACTAACCATCACCACCTCACGCTCACCTTTAGCTACTGAGTGAACCACTCCCCCTTTAAAGATCATTCTAGAGGAGGAAACCCCCATGTCTACTCCTCACATAAAATAACCACCTATCTCAACCTCGTATCCTTTGATTGAGGAAAAAGATGAGGTTACCATCCCTGTGTCTCCACCTAGGGGCTTATATTTTAGGTATACTATTTAGGGAATCAAACTAACCTATAAACCACTCTCTAGTCTACTAAAAAAATTAGAATTTATCTTCAACCTTGGCATAGATCAAGCCACCTTCTAGTAGTAATTAGGCATCCCTTATACTACTTGACCATAACCTCCAACCCTTTCTTGATTAGACCAACCCATTGCTTCTATTGACCAAACTCTTACCATATCTACCCAAACAACCAAACCCTTTAACCAACCAACTAAAACCTCCACAAAATCAACTAACCCTCAACCACTAAAGCTAATCAAGAGCCAAGTATCTAGGCTCCCTCCTATCATCACAACTAGATCTTCTAAAAACTTTGGTATCCTCCCTACACCAAGCCTTAGTCACCCATATGTGAAAATGGACCTAGTCCCCTCAAGCCCACCAACCACACATTAGACTAAAGAAACAAAAGAGGTATAACCATATAAAGGATAAAAGGCCCAAACTTTGCCTCCCTCAAAATTACCCTATATCCTAGGACCTCATCCCTCTACCTTGAATAGGAAGCTAATTACCTCCACCAAAATCCCACTACCTATCTTGGTTACACCTTTACAACTACTTTATAATGCACCTCTCTTCACCATGTTAACAATACCTAAGTCACCTACCTTATGATCTTCCACATACATCTCATCAAAATCCTTACCTAAACCAAAGACATCAACCAAGTATACCACCCTACCTAAAACACCTACCACCAAACCTATCTCTAAACATACTCCTACTTCAACCTCAAAGCAAACACCATTAAAAATTTACCATCTTTGGTTGAATCCTATTCAACCATTATCCATAGGTTATTTTAAACCTATTTTTTAGCCTTACCTCTCATCAAAACCTTTTACCCTCTAGATTATAAACCCATATGGTACAATGACCACCACATGTGTTCTTATCATAAGACACTTGACGATGATATGGAGAACTACAAATCTCTCCAAACCATCATCCATCATATTTATGATGAGGATGATCTCCTAAAAAAATAAACTCATATGGAATCCATACCAAAATTACTATCAACCATACCTACCCAACACTTACCTACTCCTCCACTCTCACATAAGAGTGAAGACGAGTCTGACCAATCCTCTAGCTTAACATCTCTTTCTATCCATACTATCAATGTGGTCGTAAGATCACAATATAAGGATAATTTAAAGGTTAAGGTGTCCATTCCTTGGACATACCCCTCCAAAAAATCCCAACCAACCTACACCCAACCATATCCATTTTTGACCAAACCCAAAGTGTCTATTTTAGCTGCCTCCCAATCTAATGCCTCAAAATCCATTAGGAAAGTTTTCCTTAGACAACTTCATCAAACCCAAGTAAATATGAGATTTTATGAGTTATTATCTACCTCTAACCACCATAATTGATCACTAATAGAGGCTTTTCAATCCATTGAGGTCCAACTTGAGGACCCCCAACCTCTTGCCACCTTTATCAGTGCCCTTCAAATTTCTAACCTTGTTACCTTCAAGGATTCAAAAATACCATCCATCCATCATGAGGACCTATATCCTCCTCTCTTTATCATTTCCTACATCAACCAAACCCACATCAAATGGGTCATGATTGATGGGGAAACTAGCATTAACATCATCTCCTCTCATTCTTATAACCAGCTCAACTTACCAGACAATGTCATGTCTAAATCCTTAACTATCCTTCATTAAATTATATCATGGCCATTACCATAGGAATGATTATCATTCACATCTATTTGGGACCCTACACACTCCTTAAACTTTTCTATGTTGTATAAGGTGAATTCTAATACAATGTCTTATTGTTATGACCTTGGATTCATTTCATGGGTTGCATTCCCTCTACCCTCCACCATTTTATTAATTTTGAGAATGAAGGCTAGGTCATCACCATACAAGCTAACCCAAGTCCTTTATCCATGTGTAACATGACCTATCACCCTAACAATGTCTTCATACCCCCATCTAGCATAACCTCAATAGCTCAAACCCAACCTTTAACCACCAAAGTGGATATCATATGTCCTTCTACTAATGAGGCATCAATTATTTCCTCTATACCTTCACACCAAATCCCTACCATCAACCTTTTAGAATAAACATTCCATCTCATTTTGTTGGGAGAGTATCACATTTTAGTACTCAATGCTTTCCCTAATCATCATGAGCATGAGAAACATTCCAACCAATTAGGATATGCCCCTAATGTTATAACTATCATTCCCTTTAGACCTCCCAACTGTTAGACCTATTTTATCTATAGGGGACTTGATAAACACCTCAGTGCTTCTATCAATTCCTCCTCACCTTGACCATTCATTTCTAGTCTATCCTACCTAAATAAGCTAAGCTTCACTAAGACATACCTCCATTGATGTGTTTAAAAAGTCTTTGGTCTTAAATGGTATGAAAACAACACACATGAATTGGTCTCCATTGAAACTAGGAAACCTCATGATAAGCATGGATTTGGTTTTATCCTACCCAACAAAAATCAACCCAAAATACCTACCACCATTATTATTGAGGAATATAACCCTTCCTCACCAACTTCTCCCCCACTCACATGTGAAGATGATGATATAATACCACCTAATTTTTTTTTCATCAACATGATCAGCCTTGGACCCCTAACTTATCATAAGGAGGGGGCCACCATGACCATCCCTTTGATCCATCCTAAAATGATAGGAGAGGACTTTCCTACCATTGACACTATCTAGTGTTAGGATGATGATTATATCCTCACCTACCTTGGTACCCTAGATTATTTAATCCACAAATCCATTCCTCTCAAGTCTTCAACCATGTTGAATGAATCCACCATGGATATCAATTTGGGCACTCTAGATATCCCATATATTGTCCAAATCAGCCAATCATTGACCATTAAGGAACTTTGGGACTTCCCCTCTTTTTTTTAAAACTAAAACATACCCTTTTCTTGATCTTATAATGATATGACTATAATTAATCTTACCATATTTACCCATAACATAGTCACTCACTGTGATGCCAAACTATCAATCAAAATCTTTGATGCATATATCCTTGCATATCCCTTCTCATCAAGGAAGAGCTTCAACATCTCCTATCTATAAAATTTATTAAACCTATTAACTACCCCCAATGGGTCTCAAATGTTGTACCTATCACTAAAGCCATAGGGGTACTATGTATTTGTGTAGACTTTCATGACCTCAAGTTCACCTACCCTAAGGATGACTTTCCTTGACCTAGTATTGACTAGTTTGTTGATCTTATAGTTGAACATGAGATGTTATCTCTCATGGATAAATTATTGGGTTATAATTATATCTTAATTTCCATCCAAGATCAACACAAGACAACCTTGACCACCACTTGGATAACCTTTTGTTATTGGGTAATGCCTTTCAAATTTAAGAACACTGTTATAACCTGCCAATGTGCCATGACCTATATCTTTCATGATCTTATCCATAATATTTTGGAGAACTATGTGGATGACCTTATTGTAAAATCCAAACCCTAAAAGGATCAGTTGGACATTATTAAAATAATCTTCAAATAGATTATTCACTATCATGTATGTCTTAACCCTAAGAAGTGCATTTTTGGGGGGTCTTGTCAGGAAAGCTTCTTGGTTTCATTATTTTCCTTCATGGAATAAAATTTGATCCCATAAAAATCAAATCAATCCTAGACATGCTTCCTCCAAAAAATCTCAAGAAACTTTTTAGCCTACAAGTAAATCTTTAGTCTATCTGTCATTTCATTTTCTAGCTTTTGGATTGGTACCAACCTTTCCACCACCTTATAAAGAAGGATGTCTCTTTCAAGTGGAATAGTGATTGCCAAAATGCCTTTTATTCACTCAAAGAGTACCTTTTGTCACCACCTATCCTTACACCTCCAAAGTATGACCAATATTTCTACCTATATATCTCTATGATTGACCATTCCCTAGGGCCAATGTTGGCTCATTGAGATAAACAACATAGAGAGTAGGTTGTATATTACATTAGTCACATGCTTATAGAATATGAAACTTGGTACATCCATAAAAAGAATATTTTATTAGATTTAGTCTTCATGGCCACCAAACCTTGCTACTACCTTATTAACCATAAAACCTATGTCATAACCAACACCAACCCACTCAAGTACATCCACTCCAAACCATATCAAAACCAATATATGGCCAATTGGATTATGCTCTTTGCAAAGTTTGATCTTGAGTTCCTCCAGTATAATTCCATTAAATGGCAAGTCATTTTTGAATAATTAGATAAAGCACCTTTAGTAGACAACCAATCTCCTCCTCTTGAGTTCCCAGACGAGTCTATCATGATCTTCTCTCAAGTGGATTTCACCTATCAAGTCACCATGTTCTTTAATGGATCAAAGTGTTAACATGGTAGGGGAACATGTATAATATGAATACCATTTGATGGTGAGCCTCTCCCTTTATCCCTCAAGATTTATTTTGAATATACCAATAACATGGCTGAGTATGAGGCCCTAGTGATAGGCCTTCAAACTACTTTAGCCCTAGGAGTCAAAACAATCAATATCTTTGGTGAATCCCAACTTGTGGTCAATCAAATCAATGGATCTTACCAATGTAATAATGATGTTTTATAGTATTAAAAATAACAAATTGATTAACTCTTAGCATCATTTGAGCACTACCACATCCAATCAACCTCATGATCTACAAACAAGTTCACCAATACTATAGCTTCCCTTGCCTCTTAGATACCATCCACACCCTCAAAATTTAAGTTTTATATAGTTATCCATAGTCCTACCCAACCATCTTATGCCAAACTATATTTTCCCACCATTTTCACTATGGAAGAGACCCAACCTAACCTTTAGTATCAACAAACCATTGAATACCTTAACCTTGGCATAGTTCTTTTTGACCTCTCTAATAATGCTAGAAAAGAATTTATCCAAAGTACCTCTTTCTATACCATTATGGGAGGAATCCTTTATAAATGTGGCTTTGAGGGCCTCATCTTTTATTGCCTACCTAGTCATGAATCCTCTCATGATCTCAAGGAAATGCATGATGGAATATATGGAGGACACTTTAGTGGCCTCATTATAGCTAAGTGAATCCTTCATCTTGGCTATTAATGGCCTACCCTTAACCAAGACTACTGTGATTATGTGAAAAAGTGTGTTAAGTGTCAACAACACACTAATTTTGATCATGTACCTATATATAGCATTTAGTTCTCTACCAATTTTTGACCCTTTTCATAATGGGTTCTAGACCTTATTGGTGAAATCAACCCCCATTCCTAGTAGTGACACCATTCTATCATTATCATGACTGAGTATTTTACCAAGTGGGTCAAGGCTATTCCTCTAACCAAAGTGGAAAAGATTATCAATTTTTTAAACCATCACATCATCTACCACTTTGATTTTACTCACAAGATTATCATTGACAATGGTAAATCCTTTAATAATAAGCAATTATAGGGTATATGTGATGCATTCAACATTAAGTTAAGTTTCTCCTTGCCCTATCACCTTCAAATGAATGGATAGGTAGAAGCCTTTAACAAAACTCTTAATAACATGCTAACTAAAGTGGTTAATGAATCAAGTCAAGATTAGCATCTACACATCTCTTCACCTTATGAGAATATAAAACTAGCATTAGAATCCCTAAAAGTTCTACCCCATTTTCTTTTGTATTTGGAGCTAAGGTTGTTTTGCCTCTTCAAGTCCAAATCCCCTCTCTTTGCATATCTTTGCAAGAGCTTGTTTTGTAAGATGATTATCATCAACACCATTTAGCCCATTTGGAGCTACTAGATGAGTGTCATCTAGAACTCCTCACCCACCTCCATGTCTACTAATAATGTGTCAAGTGTGCCTATAAAAAACACATTAAATTACAAGAATTCAATACCAAAGATCCTGTCCTAAAGGAAAATCAACATGTCACTAATATGGAGAAAATCAAATAGGTAAAGTTTGATTTCAATTATCTTGGATCTTATATCATAACCCATAAGTATGGATTAGAAGATTATTGGTTTTCTTCTCTCAAATGTCACCCAAAACCTAATCACCTTAATGCTTTGCATTTGCATCCATTCTTTTCTTGAGAAGGATCATGTCCACTTTTTGTCTAGCTTAAGCTCATCCCTTTCTCTCTACTCACATTCCATCCCCCTATTTTAGGAGAAATTGATTAAAATTGAATAATGTAATTAACTACCTTCGTTATATCCTTATCTTAAATAATGAGTATCGTAGATCTACCTATGGAATGGTTCTCATTGTGCTTTCCACACCTTCATAAGATGGATTCCCATGGTAATTGTCACCTAAACCTCTTCACACCTATTCAAGCTTCTTGTGCTTTTATTTTTGCCTTCATAAATGTCAACCACTAAGCTAGCATAAGTATGTCTATGTCAATCAAAATCAAAGCAAAATAATAAAATTCCTATCACTAGCAATCATGGGTCACTCCTAGCATTCACAACTACTCCCTTGAAGGACATTTGTTGAAAATATATTTGAAATTGCCAAAATGTAAGTTGGATTGCTCCCTCAAAGGATGGCTATCAAAATAATTAATCAAAACACATACACTCATACCACTCCTTTGAAGGATGGCTAAGTAAGCATTTGTCAAAAGCATAACAATTCCTTGTAAGCTTCTTATATCAATCAACTTCCCATAATCAGTAAAATACCCATTATTAAAATCACATGAAAAACAAACTAATCTTAAAATCGACAATCAACTCTCAAAGTAGAATAATAATTTGAAAACCACAATTAGCTCTCACACATAGACTTCCTCCATCGATCCATCTACACACTTTGTCATAGGTTTATTTACCCTATTTTATTAGACATATAGAGAAGATGCATGTTATTCTCATAAAAAGGTTCCATTTTCAAACATCTCCCCTTTACACTATATGCAATGGATTTTTTTAGCTTACTTGGCATTATATGGTCAAGACACATTTTAACCAACTAAAGAGTGATAATGCAAAAAATTTGAAGGGTTTATGTTCATTAAACTAATCTAATTTCAATTTTGTTTTGGTCCTTGTCAATATAGAGGCATCATCTCCTCTTCTTACCCTATCTTGACTCATTAGTATTTTCATGATGATGATTATCTCTTGATTATGTTCTTTAGTCTCCCATCTAGTGTTGTTAATTATAATACCTCATATGTTTTATCTTCCAAATTAACAAACAAAGAATTAACATAACACCAACCATAAAAAGCATCATAAAGCAATAACATCCATAAGCATTTAAATAATCTACTATTTTTCACCACATGTCTAAATTTTACTAATGTAGTATATAAAAATTAAGACTTAGCATGTCATAAGCATAACCATAAATCCAAACCATCTCATGCCTAAGCTAAGAATCCATAACATAAGAATAATCCTTGATCACATATAAACATCACATTTTAAGCATTAAACATCAACATGAAACCATAAATCATACACTATGAACATGAGCATAAATAAATGATCATATATATATATATATATATATATATATATATATATATGTATATAGCTCATGAGTCAAATAACATCATAATATAAATAACACATAACATAAATGTATATCATCTTTCTTGCATATAAATCTCCCATTATCAACATGTAGTCCAATATCAAAAATCATAACATGTACATCATAACATCACATATCATACCCCTGGGGCACCACTACCACTAACCCCTCCTACTCGTCCACTTGCACTACCATTTGGTGTTAGTCCTTCTAGGATGCCTATGTGTCCACTCACTGTAGAGGCCCACTAACCTAGAGTCACCACAACTAGTCCACCTACTAAACTGGCTCTAGACTCCCCCCATTTGAGCTCATTCAGACACTATATTAGAATAATAGCCTTATAATACTACATCTCCTTTATTGTAGCTAGGTATTAGGTTTTAGGAGTGATGCCCCTACCTATCTATCCTAACTACCACCCTATACCTATCCTCTAATAGGATCCACATATATGGAATGCTAACCCCTATCATCCTAATTAAAATTGGCTAATACATATTAGGCATGATACCAACCTATGTAACCATCAAAAAAATCAACATCATCTATTCTTACTCTCTTAAGCAGCTCGTCATGATCCAAAACTACACACCCTAGTTGTGGCTTAGGTAATAAAAACTCTATGTCCTCCCTCTTGTATCTAGGGAATGGACCAAGAATCCACTATGTAAGACTAAACTGCTATCAAACTCAATCAAATGGAATAATCTTAGTCTCCCCCTCTCTCTATCCATATATCTATCTCCAACTTTGTAATGATAAAATATGATAATTGTAAAGGGCCCACAAAGGCCAATCCACATATGGCCTCCAAATGATCTCACCTAAAACCAAACACTCAAATGTATTTTTGAACTAGTCAATGTTTCTATCACCACCTCTAGCACCTATCAATGCATAATATCCCCTCTATCTTAAAAAACCCAGTTTATACTCTACCTATGCATAGCCATCCCAAGGTAGCCCCAAAGGTCTCAAAACTTAAATATGCTTATATGCCTAGAAATGGATCACAAACCCAACACTGATCCCATAGCGTCTATGAGATCTAAATGCCTAGAGATCACTATAAATCTAAACTAATAGGATAAGTGCCCACCTAAACATGGTCCTCCCAAGAATCATCTTTGTAAAGACTCTTAACAATAAATAGGGGAATCATCCATTGCTCAAATTAGGTAATGCAAAATAGGACACCCCCATGATCATCATTATCCATCTCTCATCTAGAGCCCTTTGATACAATGGCCCATAACTAAAACTACCTAAATGGAACCTAGCATGAACCTGATCTTTACCATATAATATCCTTATTTTATCATCCCTCTCTTTAGACTCAATGTGTTAAATAGGCTCCATTTAAATCAGTAGCCATGTATTCCTATGTACATCCTCTAAGAGGATTGTAATCTCTCCTTTCGACATCAAGAAGGTGTTAGTGGCTAGATCCCATCTCTCAATGAAGACCACTATCACCATTTCATCTCGTAGTAGCTACTGGTAATGTCACATGGATCCTAATCTAACCTCCTCCATATGCATCCAATCATCACTAATCATCCCTCTATGGACCTTGAAATGATCCTCGATACTTGATCCCTCATCTAGATCTATTCTCATGCCTGAAAAAATAAAAGTTAGCATATGTCATCATTGTTCATTTCCATATCAGCCTACATCTACCTCTTCCAACCTATTCCAACCTAACCCAAACCATCTCAAACTTTAAAAATAACCCTCACCCATAAACATTCAAATACCTACCCTAACCTATCATATCAACACCTAACACTTTTATGACAAACATCAACCCTACCTTGCATAATTTTCAACACCCTACTTTAGCCTATAACACATTCCTACATGACAATTTCCAACCACCATCACATCCACTATCACCTCCACACATTTTTCCTATTTGAACATTTACCTATCATACACTTGTACTTAACACTTACACTATTAAAAATAAAATTTAAAAAAAACCTTTAAAACATTTAAATCCCTTAAACTAACCTTCTACAAAACATTTGATTGCTAACAATTTGCCTAAACCATCGATGGTCTAGTAAACAAATTTTTCTTAACACTTGATTATCGATGGTTTGCTAACCATCGATAGTCTTATCAAACATTTTTTCTTGATGTTTGACCATTAATGTCTAGGTTGACCATCAGTGGTTGGGTCTAACCACTGATGGCCATTATGTGTGAGCACCAATGGCAAAACCCTCAGCCCTACCTACCTCTAAATCACACCAAAACACCCATAATGACAAAATAAACTACTTATAACTATCCTAAAACCCACCCCAACTCAAAACCCTAATCAAAATCAAAATTTACCTACTACATTTTTTGATTTCACCTAAAACCTCACCTAGGGAAAAAACCACCCAAACCCAATTTCCAAAAAAACTCAAATTATGAAAAGTTTAACCTATCAACTAAACAAAATCAACTAACTAATAATTTCAAAATATCTCCTACCTCATTCCTCAACCACTATCAAGGTCAGAGCCTACATCCAACTATTTAGCCACATCCTTGTCTGCCCTACATCTTGGTCTAAGATAGATCACCTCTATACTTTACACCAATTAATAAGTAGACCCTTCAGTAGTCATCCTCCTTAGTATATACTTAATCAACCCACTCATCTTAAAGTGCCAAATTGATAGATCACTAAAATGCATAGAGGTTAAAATAGTTGAAAGTGAAAATCAAATTTCATTTTCACTTTTTATCCCTCACTTTTTAGGGTTTCCCCCTAACCATTGATGGTTAGGGTGACTATCGATGGTCAACTTTAGGAGTGCTAATTATTAACAGTTAGGAGAGCCCATTTTTAAAACTTTTTAGGCACCTAGACTAAGTTTCCAAACTTAAATATCACCTAATCTCCCCCAAACTAAAATTGAACTTTTGATGATTACCCTTCCTCAAACAACCATTAAACCACATCCACCTTGATGTCGACCATTTTTATCCTAACTAGCACATTTTTTGTGATAATTTTTGGCTATTCCTTTGACTACAATGACAACATTTCCATATTGACCTTTTGAACTCATGACACCTCACACTTACCTAACCCACTTTTGTTTTTTAGGAACACTTATTACTTTAGATACTTATGACACTTGACCTATTTGTGTTGTCCATAGGAACACTCCCTACCTTGGATACCCATGAAGATATTGACCTTGTATAGGAGACTAATAGATGTACCAAAACACAACACCTAAATATGGTCATGCAATACATCGGTCACTTATCCCTTAGAATTGAACTTTATTTTTATCAACCATGGCAACCTTGTCTTTGCATGATCTTGGATATCACACCTTTTTCATACTTTGTGTAACTATTTGTGCTTTATTGTCCAACGTATCATATACCCTTATCATCACCTTTATAAACCTTGTCAAACCTATACCCAATTATGATATAACTCATCACCTCCCAATTTGAGGGGGAATACCTCCCCCCATACCTAGGGTAATCAATAAACCTCTGACCAATATTGGTTTTTATTTTATAGCTAGTTGATTCCAAGCCACACAACAAAAAATTGATAAAATATAGACACCAAAAATCTACACACTATGATTTGAATGTCAAAAATACCCCTATACTACCTAAGACCCCCTTGGGACCAATTTCACCCCTTGATTGCTAATCAAGCCCAACCACAATTTATTTTACCCAATTAACTTAACCTATATTTTACCCACCTTTTTACCTTCACCCTCAACCATCGATGGTTAAGATATCTATCGATGGTCACCTTGACCATCGATGGTGAAGGTGTACCTCCTGAACCAAATGCATGAAAACTACCCACTTTACTTTTCTAAATATAAGTTGTTCAAATACTATTAGAAGCCTTTGCATGGATAATTGATAATTAGACAACCAAATTGAACCTTCACTTCCACCTCTTGTTTGTGCTTATAAGAATAGAAGAGCTAGGAGGTGAGATATATCTACAATTGTTATCAAGAGCTTATGCATCTAGGAGTTTCTTTCTTATAGGTCAATCACCATCAATAATCTAGTAATCACATCAGAGAGTCAATTTATCACCACCTCTCCACCAAGTTTATAGGTACCATCATTCTATCAAAATCAAGCTAGATTACACCAAATAGTCAACTAACTCAACTATCCACCCAATCAAATTTTGGTAAGACAACTACTTATTTCTCAATATTCATCTACTTTATTTCTATTTTGTAATCAACCTAGACCTTATCCATCTCTTAGAATCCATCTTTTAGATCTCATCAATCAAAAAAATTATAAATCCAAATCCTCACATAATAATAATTGATGGTTGACTCAACTTTTGATGGTCTATCCAACCACTCATTGTCACCTTGACCACTGATGGTCACCTTAACCATTGACAGTTAGCCCACTCACTAACAATCATTATGGAAGTGAAAACCAGCAAGCTAATTTCACCTATCTATACCTAATCAAACCTAATTTTCTATGTTCTTACTTGTCCACAAACCCCTTTTTGATTTTTTGAAAGTATACCCCAACCCTATATCACTAGTATTAATTATTTTATCACTAGTTTAATCATTTGTATCATATTTCTTAGTAAGCACTCTTATATTTAATTTTGGTACCTTTTGATTCATTGATGTAAGTACTTTCCTATTCTATTTATAAGCTTAATTATTTAAAACATGTGGATTGACAGCCCCTAAAGAATCCCTCACTTTTGGAATCTAGCTATTGCTAGGCAATCCACTCAACTATCTATCTAAAAAACAAGTTTGCTTTGGTCCTTTCTTATCTTTAGGTCATCCTCCCAATCCAAAGAGTTCTTCACAATCTTTTATTTTGATGCACACACTATCAATCAATTTTTTTAACCATACCCATACTTAGTTTATTCCTTTCCCTCTTTCCAATAATAATAAAAAATTCATTGAAACACATGCCCTAAGTGGTGTACCAAGAAAGGGGTGGGCATACCATTGGTGCTTCATGGGATTGTTTTCCATTTTTACTACCTGTTATCTACACACTTATCTCCTAAAAACCATTCCCCTAAGTTTTGCCTCCTATTTTTCACCCTCCTCTAGTCTTTTACCACCTCCATTATCCCTTTCCTTAACCTAGACCCCCTTTTGGTAGTTTACATTACTAAGTCTACCACATCAACCTTGTATTATTATTTATAAAGCTTAATAGGAACTAGGTTGGCCATGGCCAACATAGTTCACAACTTGGTTAGTTTTTTGCCAATTATAATGCTAGGTTGACTAGGTCAACCTTGTCAACCTAAAATTTTGGAAGGGTTTAGGAAAAGATTCACCAATATAAACACATTCATTTCATCATTTATAAAGAATACAAGAACAAGTAAGATATATTACGCATCTACTTATCCACCATTCTAATTGAGGAGCAAGCTTAGGGTTTCATACTTTCTTTGGAGATATAAATTTTATCTTGTGGAAAAGTCTTTTGAATACATTGATATGTTGTGTAGCCTAGATCTGACTTATCCTTATCATCCTTACATACCACAACAACCTCTTACAACTCAACTTGGCCAAGGGAGAGATTGAGGCTTAGTGGGTTTGTATTCAAAGGTAAGTATTCCTAACTTTCTTCCTACTTTGTAAGAGTAAATATATATGAATTTGTACTTCTCTTCCATGCATTATTATTTTGTATACATTGATGTGAGTATATGTCTTATATTCATGTTTACTTTTAATTTTTATTACCCCCCACTTTATGTCACAAGCTTTGGTGAGTACTAGATTAGATTTTGCTTTACTTATTATTAGTATAGTGAATATGAAAACATAAGACCTAGTTAGGGTTATTACATAGTTATGCTTGACTGAAGGATTGGAACCCTCCTTAGTGATATTATTATGGTAATAAATCCTTTGGTTAGGTCTAGTGGATCCATATTGGTAATGACCTTGATTATCTAATGTATCCCAAAACAAAAGTGTAAGTAGGATCTATTTTCTCTAAGCTAAGATTGATTTGTATATATGTTGTATTTCCCATTGCATACAAGTTTCACCATAACATATCCCTTGAATTTGACACCACCTATAAAATTGGTCAAAAGAGGGGATGAGACTTGAAAGTATGAGAGAGATTTCATCAACTTTTCACCCAAACATCTTATGAGAAAATAGACATACCTAAAGTGGTTTTTTAGTTTGAATTACAGGATCTAATAAGCATTGCCTCTGAACCTCTTATTCATCCATTCGAAACTATAATATAAGTAAAAATCCAAGCATAATAAGAGTGGTAATTACCAAAATACGACTAAAGTAGAGAGACTCAAAATCTAGAAAAGATTCTTAAAAAAACAAGGAAAAAAATAGCTTGATACCTTGGTTCATTTATTAAGGTGTGGAGAGAAGATTACAAGAGATGGATTGAGAAATTATTTTTAGGATGTGGTAGAGAAGCACATGAGTAGACTAAGTGACTATGAAAATTGTGAATGCACATAAATAAAATACTAAATCAATGACAATATCTATGATGGCTAAACAAAGAAAGAAAATGGAGCAAGTTTTAGATTGCCTAAACATCAGTCAATAGGGTATAGGGATTAAGGGCTACATCAATAAACATTCCAAACGTTGACATACCAATAAGTGGCAACTAGAGAGATCCAAAATTGAATTTGAACTTGGAGGTAAGAAGAGAGGTTTATTGACTTTATAAGTCACCCCTTTGTAAGTACAAGGCCTCTTAAGACTTACAAAGAGAGAACACACTTGTGAGGCCCTAGGTACCTCAATAAAAAAGCACATAGGCAGTTCCCATATATGCCCAAACCCAAAATGAAGGTGCAGGTCTATGTATTAGTATAGAAATGATTCACACTTACATAAGGATCTCAAAACATGCCTTCACGTAGGATTCTATGGTGCATAAGTATAAGAGTGCATGATCTCAAAGATGCAGGTCATTGAGTTTCATAATGGATAAGTAAAAGGAAAGTGAAAGTGGGACTAAGAATCATGGAGAATGTGCCTAGGATTTAAATATTTGTATGCACCCCTATTTGAGTTTTCCTCATGCTTGGATAACATAGTTTGGCACCCATGTATAGAATCCTACATCTACACCCTTTTTTGTGCAGGATGTAACCTTCCCTTCACCAGTGCCATGTGGTATCTCAATTCTCTTTTAACAAAAAAATTCCATGGTTCTCCTAGGAAAAGAGCCCAATCTCCACATGTTGACTTGGTGCTCATTCAAATATAATCCCTTTTGGTAGAATTTCAAGTAATGCCATTGGTCAAAGAAAAATGAGAGGAGGACCCACCAAGATACCAAAGCAAAGAAGTAATTCCCATGCATTCTAACCACACTAATTCCATACAAATCTCCAAAATTATTCCCTTGAATGCCCATCAAGGTAACATGTGTCACCCTTATACTACCACACTTAGGATTGATCATAGAATGTCATGTGTCAAGGGGCAGTAAGATATAAATAATGTCATTGGGATAGTTGAAAGAAGCTCAAAATGTTTTCAAATCAATTAAATGTAGATGTGGCTCATTGACATTAGGATGTGCATGCACACCACCCTTTGACTCTATCAGGTAAATCTTCTATTCTCCTATGTACATGTATTTAGAAGCAATCATGCCACCAACCTTAGATCAAATCATTGAAAAAAATTCAAAAAGCATGGCTATAATGCCAAAAAAGAATTTAAATCTATGACCACTACCTCAAGAGGCATATTTATTGTAAAATAGGATTTTTCTATATTAAATATTTGTCCTTCACTTGTAAAAGGGTTGACACATTTATAACATCCTTACACTATTAAAATTTTCCCTCCATGGGCACTTGTATTAGCTAAATCTTACAAACTAATGAGAATTAAGTTCACCTCCTATTATTCTGATGATCTATGTGTTATTTGTGTTTGTTAATCCTTGACTATGGGTAATGTTTATCCCTTTCATAGTTGTCCATTCCCAACACCTCCTCATCAAACTTAGAACTCACTTGTAGGTTGTATTGTGTGCACACTCAGGTCTATATTGATATTATATGTGGACCATTTGTCTTGCCTCTTAGTGTTACACTATGTTCCCATGCCTCCATGTGAAATAGTTATGCATTGGTAGAATCTGTGATATTGACTTATTCTCTAAGGTTTGTAGTGTGTTTATGTAAGTAGGATAACTCATTATACTTTGGGCACACCAACTTTTTAATTTCAACATTTATTTCCTTCTCATTTAATTTTTCTCAAAGATCATAGTTTTAGATTAGTGGTAGATTACCTTTTTGCTCTTTAGGCCTATGTGCTAGTCTTAAATTGGGTGCATTTCGAATTTAAAAAATCTAACATACTCCAAAAGATTGTACTAAGGAGCATAATGGTTTCACACCTTGGGGATGTTCCCATCATTATGATGAGATAACCAATACTCACACACACATCTGAGCAATAATACTTCCATGCCCAGTGCCATAGGCTCTTATGCCTCATGTAAGGCCTCCATGCTAAGTGACACACCACAAAGCTTCCCTATACCATGAAGCATCCGAAAGTGAAAATTTAAAATGACAATAGTTTTTGGCATGCCTAGTGGGACCAGTTTGAAGAATAGCTAAGGAATTAGTGATATATTTAGATAACAAGTATAACAAACAATCAAAAAAATTACTTGATGACTTCAAACATCTTTGGTCTACAAAGACTATCCCACTCTTTACATGCTAAGAAGAATGAGATCATCTATAAGAGGCATTGATTTTCATTTCACTACACTTCCAATGCCACCAAAAATGAGGGTTAGATAATCCTTATCCCCTATCATAAGGTATAACATGAGCTAGTCTCCCTCTAGAGCTTAGTCTACACTGCCATTCAAAGGGTTATATTCTAGGTGAGGCCTATTCCCTATTCCATTCATAATGGTACCAAGGAATCTAGTGTTTGTCCCCTTCAATGGAGATAGTCCATTGGTTCTTCCATAGTATGACAACATTCTGATGGAGGCTCTAAAAAACTTGTCCTATTTCATGGGCAAAAATTCAACTTCCCTCATGGAACATATCCAAGACATCACAAGTATCTACTTAGTACACCATGTGACTTAGGATAATTTCATAGTAAGAATTCTTGATTCCTCATTCAATAAAAATTTCCTTCAATTATATTGAGGCTTGAGATCAAAATCCATTCATAATTGGGATGAGCTTAGTGATGAGTTGTGTAAATAGTTTGAAGACTGAAGTGATCACTTGTCCCTAATTGAATAGTTCATGACCATAAAATGAGATTCACACAAAATTATGGTTGAATTCAACTTTAGATTTCAAAGTGTATAGGATAGAATCAAACCTTTGTGTAATCCATCTCCTAAAACTAAATTTTTATACTTCTTAAAGAATCTTAATAGTGATATAACAGTGATGATTTAGTCCATGAGAGGCATGGTCTCCCCAATGCCTACAAAGTAGTTGTGCATGCATAAAATTATTTGATTCAAGTGGGAAATATTTCACCTAGACCCCCCATGCCTATATTAATAGATCCTCTTCATAATCAAGTAGCTATACAACTTATGCTAGCACCTATGGTGAGGCTACTTCATCCATCATCTCTTTTAGTGAGTTACATGAGTTAAAAATGTTATTTAAAAGTTTTGAGAATAAGATGGTTACCCTTAAAATATGTCAAGTGAAGTACCCTAGACATTAGCCTTTCACTCAATAATACCAGTTAAATAGGCATCCCTACCAAGGTGGTGTGCAAATATAGAATCATCTCACATATAACAAAGTGCCTTATGCATGAAATGTTGATGCTACTAGTACTTCAAAATCCCTTATTATAGTTTATAATAACCTAGTGTAGGATTCAAATTGGTACTTCCCATATAACCAATTGCATAATCAAGCCACATGCACAAATGGGGTTCTAAACTAGGCACTCATGGTGTAAAATATGCCTCAGTCATATCAACAAATGAGCAGTGTAGCTCTACATGAGGAAGGATTCCAAGTATCAGTCCAACCATAGGATGGGTATGCTTTCATCAATTGGTAGGAAGAGGAATTTAGCTATATAAATCAAAGTAGTATACCTAGTGGAGGAATCACCCTACTTATTTTCAACATAAGGTTTAAAAGAATATTTATGGAAGAGGCTATCACAATTTTAGTGCCCTTACCTTTAGTTCCCCAAGACAATCATGTAGTTGTACAAGCTAAAGCACCTACATAACCATTACACCACAAAAATTCCATGTAGAAGGAGGGACCACCCCAATCTAATACACTAACACCAAGAGAGGTCAGTAACATAAAGTCACAGTTGAAGGGATCTCAGTTTCCCTTCAACATGGTATAATAGATGAAGATAATTCTCAATATAACTATGTGGGATGAACTTACTATTCCATCTTAATAAAATTTGCTTTAAGGTTTTTAGGAGTGATAATCCCCTCAATCATTGCCTACTACCTTTACAAATTTATGCTAGCCAAAGGAAGAAGTGTAAGTGTGTAATAGAAATAAGCCACTTCCATTTTATGTCTCCCTAATCATTAGATAACACTTGGTGCATAATTTCATGATTGAATCTAGCATAATTAGATTAATAATACCAAAGAAGATTATAGATATGTTTGGAATTATATACTCCCCTATTTCAAAAGGAGTAGTCTAGCTTGATGGCATAATAGTCAAGGCTATATATATAATCAAGGATTTAAATCTAATACTACATTCCTGCACAAACCTTTCCATTATGTAATATATCAAAGTCATTGACTTACCCCCTACTTCACCATCTTCCTCTCCCAAGACTTCATGACAAGTATGGGTGGGTATTTGTCCTTATATTGGTCACATATGCTATTAAAAACTAGATATAGGACTAAAGTGACTATCAAGGTAGGTCATATTTTTAAAATCCATGTCAAGTCATACTTTCCCAACCTAGCTAGTTGAAATTGCATGATGTTTGACCAAGAGGAGAATTTAATTATCATGAGGCTGTAATGTCATTGGAATAAATTTTAGATGATCTAATGTATGAATGGGCACATGAACATTTTCAGTGTGACCCCTAAGATAACATAGAGATAGGATTAGGTATATATTACATCATAGAATAGGATGACATACTACCTAAATTTATGAAGGTGCAAGAGAACCCTAGAGGTATATGGAAATTTTACTTTGATGGATGCCAAAGTAAGAATGGCATAGGAGCTGGTATCATGTTGGTCTCCCTCCAAAAGGAAAAATATTTCCATGACTTTAGATTATAGTTCACTTGTATAAAAAATGTTGCTAAATATGAAGCACTATTCATAGTCCTTCAATTTGGATAAAAAAAAGGAATTAAGGAACTACGATTATTAGGTGATAGTGAGCTAGTTGTCAACCAAGTAAGAGAATAGAGCATGACTAAGAATGGCTTGATGAAAGCCTAAAAACATAGAGTTTGGGATATGATAAAAATATTTGATGCTATAAACATAATTTCCATACCAAGGGAATAAAATGATGACATGGATGAAATCATGATGGTAGATACGTAGTATGACATCTTGTGCAAAATAATGAAAGAGTCTGAGCATTAAATCAAACTAGTGGTCAGACCAATAGTTCTTAACAATGAGGAGAGTTGGCAAGTGTTTGAAAGTGATAAGAAAATCATCAATTTATTGTAAGATGAGGTAGAGTTTTTGTGCCATAAACCAAGTGTAGATGTGAGCCCAATATGAAGATCAAGTTTTCTAAGTGAAAGGAAATAAGTTGCAAAAAGGGATGGTCACCCTAGGAAATATCTTTGACACTAATGACCAATTCAAAGGAAAGAGGTGAAACATGATATCCAAAGAAGATACCTCTATGTCCATAATCATTTCAAAATGAAAATATCTTAAATTTGGCAAGGTTTGTTTTACACCAAATATTGAAAGCTTTATTCAACTCAATAAGAGATATGATGATATCTTCACATGGAGCTACAAGAATATAAGAGGCTTTGAGCCAAGCTTATCACAACATATAATTGAGCTAGATACTAGTGCATAACCTATATGCCAAAGGTAGAGACCTGCTAATCCAATGCTAGATCTATTGATGCATAAATATCTCTCCAAGATTATTGAGGCTAGTATAATACTTCCAATTAAACATTATTTATGGGTCACAAACTTAGTCTCTATGTGGAACAAGAACAAGGAGATACATATCTATGTGGACTTTAGGGACCTAAAAAATGATTCCCTCAAATACCACTACCCTCTCCCACTAGTGGAGTTAATATTACATATAATTATGGGCATGGAGAGATTCTCATTGCTTGATGAGTATTTTAGTTATAACTAGATTCATGTACAAGAGTGTGACCACTACAAAACCATGTTCACTAGTAAGTGGGGAACCTTTACACACCAGTGCATTCCATTTGGTTTGAAAAACATAGGTATGACCTAAAGATATATGGATATGGAATTTAAGGATCTAATCAATAAGATCATCTTGGTTTACCTTGATGATATAACTATTTTTTTCAAGCATGCAAAGGATCATTTGTATAACTTGGAGAAAGTCTTCTAGAAATGTGATGAGTTTGGAATATCTCTAAACCCTAACAAATGCATCTTTATAGTTCATGAAGGTTCCCTCCTCAAGCACATTATTTCAAAATATAGATTCATGATTGATCCAAAATGAGTCAAGGCTATCTCCTTTCTCCCTCTTCTGAGCCACAAGAAGAGTATCTAGAGTTTCCTAGGAAGAATCAACTTTGTAATAAGGTTCATGCCTGGTTTTGCTATCTTAGTCAATCCCCTCACTATAATGTTAAGGAAGAATTCTAAATTTAGTTAGAGGTACGAGGGCAAGAATATTTTTGAGGCCATCAAGTGCACCATCACACAAGATTCCACCTTGATTAACCTAAAATATAATAAGGATTTCATCCTTTATGCATTTAGTGGAGTTGGGGGCATCTCAACTATCCTTACACATTAGAAAAAAGTAACTAGAGAGACCAATTTACTTCTTCAACTAGGCACTAAAGGATTATGAGCTATGTTATAGCTTCATAGAGAACTAAACACTTGTAGTTATGAGAGTACTAAATAAATTTAGGCATATGATCTATAGTAACAAGATCCAGATCATGGTCACACACACAAGTGTCAAGGAGTTCCTACTTAGTAGGTGAATCAATGATAGAAGAGCTAGCTAGATCACAAAAGTGATGGAGTCCAATGTAGACATCTAGGTTACCAAAATAATGTGAGGAAAGGGACTCTATGAGTAATTGGCCAAAGTAGTAAAACTAGAGGATAACATAGTCTTAGTATCACATGAATAAGAGTGCACAAATGAATAATCCATGACTAACTAGGTACATGATATGAAGGCTTTCCTTTAGCATAACATATATTCAATTGACCTCAACAAAGCTAAGCATAGGCATTTTAGACTGCATTCCATTCCCTGTGTGCTTGTAGATGGTGTGCTTTTCTAGAGGGATCTCAATGGATAGAAGCATTTATGCTTAAAGAGGCTAATGAGACATATATATCCTCAAATTTTATGAAGATATTGTAATGATATTTGACATCCCCACAACCATTATCTTTGATAATGCATTGGCCTTCCTTGGAACCAAAATCAACAAATGGGCCATCAAGCACAATATCTATTTGAGTGGCTCATTGAATTATGACCCTCAAGGTAATGGTCTAGTTGAGTCCATGAACAAGAACTTAATATTAATTATAAAAAGGGCTCTAGAGGATAACCAACAATATTATCACACAAAGCTCAGGACTACTCATTGAGTCAATCAAATCACACCCAAGAAAGTATTGGGAAATTCACCTTTCATACTAGTTTATGGAAGGGAAGCTAGGTTACTAACATCCCTTCAGTTGACTTCATTGGAAATCACACATTAGTTGGATCTACTTGAGAGTGGTCCTATCAAATTTATATTATCCAATCTAATATAGCTTAAAAAATTAGAGCACAAGCTATGTACACCATGAAGCTCTAGTAGGCATAGACCAAGAGGGTCTTCGACAAGAAAGCTAGTAAGAGGAGTTTTTAGGAGGGAGATTTAGTGCTCAAATGGAATAAAAATAGAGAAAAATTTGGAATTCATACCAAGTTCAATGCAATATGGAGTGGTCTATATACCATAACTATTTACAAGCAATCTAATTCCTTCCAACTTGCCAGAATGAATGGAAAAGAGTTGCCTATCCTAGTCAATAGGATTCATCTTGAGCATTGTCTCCATTACTATTTGTATATAATTTGTAAATAAGTAGATTACACACTTTTCATTTCCTAAAGTGCCTCATGCACATTTTTTTATAATAGTTTTAACTCCTATAAGTTCTTATGTGTAATGTTTTCTTAGCTTAGGTCTTTTCCTCTAAGCACATTTTGGTGTAGTTATTATTTTATCAGGTGAAGTCTCAACCCATTCTGAAGCTAGAGGTGCATCACTAGTGTATTCACACATGGAAGGACCAGAAGACCCAAAGAATTTGTGCCCAATGAATCACCCAAAGTCTACTAGATTCTTGCTTAGTAAGCAAGTAGCCTGTAGAGGTTGATAGAAGTGTTGACTTTCTAAGTCACCCCTCAGTTAGTGTAAGGCCTCCCAAGGCTTACACAGAGAGAACACACCTAAAAGGCCCTAGGTTCCTCAAGAAATAAATGCATAGGTTCCTCCCATCTACTCCTAACTAAGAAATGAAGTCACAGGTCTGCATAGTAGTATAATGATGACTCATTCTTGCATAAGGATCTCAATGCATTCCCTCACATAAAATTCTGTGGCATAAAAATATAAGATCACACAAGCTCAAACATGTTGGTCCCTAGGTTTTATAATGGATAATTAAAAGGAAAGAATGAAAGTAGCTATGAATCATGGAAAATGTACCTAGGATTTCAATATTTGTGCATGCCCCTATTTGAGTCTTCTTAATGCTTAGCTGACATAGTTATATGTTTTTACATAGAATCCTACATATATACCCTTATATTTCATAGGATGTAACATTCCCTATACCAATGCCATGTGGTATCTCAATGCTTTTCTTACATAAAAAGTCCACTATTCTCCCAATAAAAAGACCAGCTCTTCATGTGTCAACTTGGCACTCATTCAAAGATTGCCCCTTTTAGCATAATTTTAAGTGGTGCCATTGGCTAAATAAAAATGAGAGGAGGACCCACCAAGATATCATAGCAAAGAAGTAATTACCATGTTTCATATCCATACTTATTCCATCTAAATATCCAAAATTATTCCTCTAAAGGCCTATTAAAGTGACACATGTCACCCCTATATTACCACACCCAAGATCGATCATAGAGTGCCATGTGTCAAGGGGCATCAAAATATAAAGAAGGTTATTGGGGTAGTTGAGGCAATCTTGAGACACTATCAGATCAATTAAATGTAGAAGTAGCTAAATGAGATTGGGATGTGCATGCATGCCACCCTTTGACTTTTTTAGGTAATTTTTTCATTTCCTTGTACACATGTATCTAGAAATGATCCTACCAATAACCTTAGATCTAATCATTGGATAGACTTCAAGAAGCATAGATGCAATGCCATAAAAGAATTTAAAGCTATACCCACCACCTCAAGTGGCACATTTATTTTAAAATAGGTTTGTTCTCTACAAAATCTTGGTCTTTCACTTGTAAGAGGGTTGACACATTCCTAAAAACCTTATGCTACTAAAATTTTACCTCCATGAACACTTGTATTAGATAAATCTTGTAGACTAATGAGAATTAAGTTCACCTCCTTATGTTATTTTGATGATATGTGTTTTATTTACATTTGTTGATCCTTGACTATGGGTAATGTTTACCTCTCTCACCATTTTCCATTCCCAACACTGATGGGTGTCGTCATTCCATTCATTTAATCAACTTCTTATTGATGTCATATTTAACTAGGGATGTGTATAAATCTATATGAAACAAGAAGAATCATAGTGATTTAGTAATTGATTGTAGGTATTTGTATTTTTTTGGGGGGGTTTTTAATGTCTTGAGGACTTCTTGGTTAAAACCTTATTGGAATCAAACTATGCAAATTTGCCAAAAGTAGACACACATTGCAGAAATGAAATAGATCACTGGAAATAAACACACTTTTATAGAATGAAATAGATTTCTAGAAATAAACACACTTTTGTAGAATAAAATAGATTACTGGAAATAAACACACTTTTGTAGAATAAAATAGATTGCTAGAAATAAACACACTTTTGCAGAATGAAATAGATTTCTGGAAAATGATTGCAAAGAAATGAGAATTTAATCTAAAATGCCTACAAGGACAAATTTACAAAAAAATTTAACTTTAAGGAGTTGGAATAATTTATAAATTTAATAGAGTTACCTATTTGCTTTTGCGAATAAAATATAAATACCAACCAAAAATGAAGATCCTAGTTATTTGGAGGAGTGGGCCCTTGCTCTACCTAGAAACATGATTGAACAATTTAATTTGCTTTCAAAATAGAAATGGCTATTTCATTGATAAAATGTTTTGTATTACAAAAATGTACTAATCTATCATTTTCTCTCTATTCTTTAATGATTTTCTATTATTTCCTAAATTCCCAAGTTTATATATATATAGATGCTTTGATGGTTGTAACTATTTCATAGATATGATGGAACTGAATCATACCTAGAATAGATGTTGAATCAAGATATGGCTAGATTTCTAGCTGTGTGATAAATGTCTTGGATCTACAAATATAGAAATCAGGAATCTACTCCTAATTTAATGGGATCATTGACCTGATAGAATCATTGGCCATTTGAAATAGATCCTTATCAGTTCCATATCTAGCAGTGAAAGTTTTAGAGCTTATATACAAGAGTACTAGAGCTAATTCAGATAATTCTAGAGCTTAAATATAGAGTTTTGGAGCTAAGTCCAAAAATGCGACAATTTGAAATAGTATGGTGGAGTTCTGAAACTAAGCTGAATTGATTCTAATGCTTCTAAAAACATGCAATCCACTTCATATTTATTCTTTATCATGATGATGACCTATTTTATTACAAAACTTGAATTTTCCAACACACTTGTTAGGAATTATAGGTTTTTAAATGTTAGAATCACAATCAACAAAAGATGGATAATTACATCCTAACTCATCTCAGATCAAAATAAAAGTTACAAAATGCAATCAAACTTAATAAAAAGAGAGAGTAAGATGAGGTAATTTATTATACATTTATTAGGCATATCCTGGCCTCATCAAACACCTTCTCATCAAACTTGAAACTCACAAGTCATATTTTGTGTGTACTCAAGTCTGTATTGATACTATCTATGGATCATTTGTCATCCTTATTAGTGTTATACTATGTTATTATACCTCCATGTGAAATACTTATGCTTTTTAAGTGTCCTTGGTAGAATCTATGTGATATTACCTTATTCCCAAAGGTTTACACTGTATTTATAGCAGTAGGAGTGCTCAATCTATTATGGTTGCATCTCCTTTTTACTTTTAGAATTTCTTACCTTCTCCCTCCCTTTTACTTAAAGATCTTAGGTTTAGATTAGTGATAAATTACCTTTTTCTCTTTAAGCCTACATGTTAGTCTTAGACTAGGTACGCATAGAATAGAAGGAATTCAGCCTACTTTAGAGGCTAATCCCAAAAAACACAAGGGACCCATGCCTTGGGGATGTTCCCTTCATTGTGATGAGATAACTGATTCACATGCACATAGTTGAGTGATAATACTTCCATTCCCAATGCCATAGACTCTTGTTCCTCACATAAGGCCTCTATGCTAAGCAACCCACCATAAAGATTCCCCATGTTATGAAACATCCATAGGTGCACATTTCAAATGACAATAAGGTCCATTGTCATCTTCATCTACAACTCATTTTCCACTCCCATCTCTCAAAGTTTTGGAAAACACTAAGTTCACACCTTAATAGCTATTGACTATAATTAAATAATTATTATTTAATATGGAATATTTAATTTAATATTATCATAAGCCATAAATAAATAATATATATTTCATATTTATTAAATATTTATAATAAATTATAACATTTTATTAAACATCATGATTTATTTTTAATTAAATAAATAATTAAAATAAAATTATTTTTTAAATATATATTTTTGTTAAAGATAACCTTGGATAGGCCTTAGACCAACCATTGAAACCATCCCGTAAATCACATGAATTGAAAGTAAGTATCCCCCTAATTATTTTCCTTAGTTTTGGATTTTAATCTTTTGAAAACATAAAAATGATGTGTTTTCTAACACCAAACCAAGGCAACTCAATTAAAAAAATCCATCTAAAATGGTTAATCAACATCCAATATATAAAATAGCAAGAGTATTATATTAAGTCATCAGTGAGTATAAAACTAGTTTATATGGTACTATCATACAACAAGACTAGCTTATCTTATAAGGAGAGGTAAATTTTCATATTCCCATATACCCCACTATCATATAAAAAAAAGAAAATAGGATATTTAAAGCATCTAAATCTTTATCTATCACAAGTCTAGGGTGGAACCCTATTTTGCATTTTCCTTTTGAGTTTCCATGTCCTTAAAATCATTAGAAGTGGCGTAAGGGGAGCACAAAGAAAAAATGAAGGCAGAACGTATAGAGATTGAGCATCCTAATCATTCCTTAATCTATGCTTATCCTTGTTGATGGATTTTAGGACCTATAAAATGAGGTGTTGATAATGAAACACTTCCACACCCATGGAACTAAGGCATATCCATCAATAATAGCCTCATGGAGTGAAAAGGTGGGAAAAAAAATCATAGATAAGGTTTCATGATTAATATTTTAAGCTAATTAAACACTTTCTACCTACCTATGATATTCATGGGATCTTAAAATAAGTTTATGAGCAAAGGAGCCACTTTTGATTCAAATACCTCTTCATTATTAGTATCCCCTTGGATAATTATTTGAATCCATTATTTTAGATGAGGGTTCTTTATCCCTAAGGCTAGATCAACAACAAATTGGTCCCCAAGGACCTCAAATGAATCTATTTGAGATTGGATATTCCTTGTGCATTGTAAAGTTTTTTTAAAAATCACTCATGATGCACCTTCAACCTTATTATAAGTAAAGGAAAATGGACACCCTTCAAATATCACACAACACCAATTGCTAATCCTTTCCTACACCACCACCTTCTCCACCAAAAAAATCAGGGAATGAATGGGTGAACTAGGATATTTAATAATATTTGTGCATGTGCAACGGGGAAAGAAATCCTAGATCATAAATTTTAATTTATTATTAATGCATCCATCAAACTATTAAAGTGTGATAGGAATTTAATCAATCCAAATCTTGAAATTTTGAGGCTAGGGTGGAAATATATCCAAGAAAGAAAGAACCAAAAGATAATGCCCCCCTAGTTTTCCACTCTATTATGGGGAAAGGATCCTTTAGCCAAAATTTGAATGAATAACACCTAAATGGTATTTTATAAGGGGAGAATCATGTTTTCTTAATAAAACTAGTTAGATTTTAGAGATATACACCTTAGTTGGAGGCCCAATATGATACCTAACTGCCTTTTCTTACTATGTGATTCCATCATACCTTTGACAATTTATTACTTAGTCATTTGATCTATCTACCACCATTCCTATCTTTTAAGATTTCATGCCATTACCTAAAATTGACATGAGAATATCCTTATGATTTCAAATAAGTTAAATCTTGGGAAACTTCTAATTACAACCCATTCAACAAGGATTTTGCTTCTACTATATTATTTGTCTCATAGCCAAAGTCTTATGCAAAGATCAAGATCAGTTGAAACTTATCATCCCTAAATATTCCTCCTCCTTCAATAGGTCATGGGTTCCATTTAGTAGCTCTAATACAATTTAATTTGATCGATTTAATGTTAGGGTATTACCAAAAGGATGGAGAGGGTGGTATTAACATTAGACCACACCATTTATCAAGGAAAGGAAGATCACACCTTTTATACATTGCATAGTATTCACTTGACGTCTATTATAAATTTGATAAGGTTTGATAGATATAATATCTAATAGAAGTAATAATTTTATCCCAAACCCACTCCTTTGAATGGTTTGAAAAAATATTTTGTTCCTTTCTAACCATAGTTTCCTACATATGAGAGATAGATTTATTTTCGAGAGGAAGACCAACCCTTTTGATTTTAATGGTATTTTATAGCATCTTAAATAATCACTCACTATTTTATGGAATTCCCAAGTACAATAAAATATATTTAAGAAGAAACTCCACATCTTTCAAGAAAACTTACATTGTAACAAAATATGCTTTATTGATTCCTCTTATTCCTGATAGAGGAAGCACATGGAAGGCCCAAAGAAACCTATCTTTACCAACTGATCAAAGGTTAAAATCTTCATGTTATCTGTCACCCATAATAAGGTATTATAATTTGTAAGAATGTTAATTTTCTATATATGAGTGGTATGTAAGTCTCTATTACCAATTCCTTCTAAATATATAATCCAAATGTAGCAATTTAAAAATGAAACTTATCCATTAAAACTACCTTCTGATACCATATCATCAAGACTAACCACTAAGGGAAGAGATTAACATTCCAATTATAAAATAATATTTATAACTTCCTTCACATCCAAGTTAGTGGGCCAAAATATTTCATTAAAACATCACCCATCATAGTTTGGAGTAATGAAATTATTAAAAATGTCTCCCAACTAAGTGATGACATATTCCTTAAAATTAACCAAGGCTCTAAAATTTTATAAAGGCTCTGATCTTAACCAAGAATCCATCTAAAATGAGATGTTATAGTTAGTACCAACTTTTGATCTTAAGAGTGGAAAGAGTAAGTCCCTATAATGTTTAATGAATTTCCTTATTGGTGAGGTTGTTGGTAGTGTAGTCTATGTAAAGATTTTTAAGAACCTATTATGTATCGAAATAGTTATGCTAGAAAATCCTTCTCCATAGCCAATTTTTATATTTATAGATTCACCAACACTTTTTTTTTACCAATGCCTTATTAAGTCTATCAAGTCATCACAACCCTATACCTCCCCAATTCTTTAGGGTGCACACTCTATCATATGATATTTAATTGATTTTATTTTTTTCCTCTCCTCCACTCCCAAGTAAATTCATTTATATTCTCATGATTCCCTCAACTACTTTACTTGGAGCCTTAAATAATGATAATATATAGTTATAAATTACTTGTAAGGTGGATTTAATTTATTTTACTCTACCAATCAATGAAATCCATTTTATTTTCCATGTAGAGAGTTTTAATTGAATTCTATCTAGAATAGGATACCAATAATCACAAGTACTCCTCCATGCAAATAAAGGCATACCTAAATTTTAACTTGTGATGCTTCCAATATTGAGCCTAATAACATCTCCAATCCTTAGGTGTTTTTATGGCCCCACATTCATAAAGTATATTCTCAACTTTACTAAGTTAATTATTTGCCCCAAAACTATCTAATGATTCTTTAATATTCTTAAAAATACTTTAGCCTCCACCTATGAATCATATCCAATAATGAAAGCATCATCCATAAATTACAAGTGGCTTATAATTTCCAAGTTAACACTTATAATCAAACATTTCAAATTCTTTCCTCACCACTTAAAAATTTATTGATATTATTAAGGATTATGTAATTATTATGAAGAGATAAGTTGATATTGGATCACCTTGCCTAAAACCCCTCGAGGATAAAAAATAATCAACTAGGGTTTGGTTGACCAAAATTGAGGAGGAGGGAGTTGAGTGATTTATTTTTTATATTGTAATGAGTGTAATATTTCATGGGAAAAAGATATTGTATATAATATTTGTCATACTTCCACAAAACCCCCTTGTTCCTCATAAATAATGCTTCCCAATCATGACTTCAATATATTTTCCATTACCTTGGTGAAAATATTATATAATGAGTTGCATAATGAAATTATCCAAAATAAATAAAAAATGGGTACTCTCCTTCTTAGGGATGAATAATAAGGTGGTGTTTTCCCATTATTATAGTCCATATTTTTCTCAACTCTTCCACATAACCCATTGCATAATGGCCCATGAAATGACAAAATTTATGGGAAAAAAATTAGTTGGGAAACCATCTAGTCTCAGGGATTTTTCCCTCATGCTAAAACAACCTTATTTATATCCACTTAATAAATTGGGTTCATTAAGGCCAAATTCACCTAATATGGGGCATACATAGGAATGAATTCTAATAAACTTTTTTATGATTTTTTTCTATTTAGTTATTCATTTGAAGAAGGGAAATTTAAAAATTAACATCTTCTATTTTTTATATCTACATTCTCCTCAAGCATCCTTCTATCTGGGGTGATAATTTTATCAATCCTATTCATATTCATTCTAACATTGGTGGAGACGTGGAATAATTTGGTATTTTGATTACCTTCTTTTAGCTAGCTATTATATATTATTATCACCATAATATTTATTCTTACTTGAGAATTATTTGTTGTTGAATTAATATACTATTCTTTATTACAACTAGATCATTATACCAAGTACCTTGGGAAATGTAAGAATGGATGCGCTTTAGTTAACCTTATGCCTTTTATGTTTCTATCAAACAAATCCAAAAAACTCTTTTTATTACATCCTATTAAGCTTGCTCTTACAAATTTTATTTTTTGAGATAAAATATATATTTTTGACCATTTAATTAGTGTATTCCACCATGATTTTAAATTTTCTTCAAAGTTGGGATATTTAACCTACATAAACTCAAATTTAAATGGGATGCCTCTAAGTCTCTTATCCTCCTCAATTCCTAATGATATTTGCTAATGATTTGAATCAACAAAATAGAGGATTTATGTTGTGAAATTCAAAATTTTATTCATAATTTATGCATTCAAAATAAGGTAATCTATCCATTCCAAGATGAGTTCATTTCTAGTCCTTGTATTTTTCTAGGTAAATATTCCACAAATTAGTATAATATCAATTAAGCTAGTTTCATGGGAAAAAATGTTGAAGTCATCCATTAATTATGATATCTTAGAGGATCTTCCTTGTTTCTTTAATAATTTGAGGATTCCATTGAAATATCACCCCCAACACCCATTACACATGATTATACCCATTTATTTCTTACATATCTTTCCAAAAACCCCTTTTTCTTCATTATGTATATGCCCATATGTTTTGGAGAGGGGAAATTACCTTTTACCTTTTAAATCCTTCACAAAATATTTATGGATTTACTTAAAGAGTAAATTAAGCTACATAAATAGTTGTTATCTTTACATAACACTTCCAGTCCTCCAGGAAAATACTCAACATCCATTGAAAAGGACTTGATTAAATTTAGTTTCTCAAAGTATCAATATATCTAGTTTCTTCTCTTTAACCAACCTTTTAACATGCTGTCTCTTTTTATAGGCTCATATACCTTTAACATTACAAATTAATATTTTTATAATGCATAAATGGTAATATTTTCATTACCACCCAAGTTTATCTTTTTCAGTATCTATTGGCACCCAATCTCTAAGTCCAATTGAGTGTCTAATTGTATTTTTTTCTTTCTTTGATTTCCTACCTCTACCTTTAGCTAGGCTAGTAGAACAGGTTACCCTATAGGATACTAAGGTTTAAAGTCTAAATGAGCATCTAAATTAATTTGGTACCATTTATTATCCTTCTTTATCCCTCTATTCAATAAGTCCTTCAACTTAGATATATTTATATTCACCTCAAGCAAAGTGCTTCCCTATTTAGTTTTCTTGTTTATTTTCCCTAAAATTTTAATATAGCCTATATGAAATAAGGGGGATATGTTCCATTATCCTTAACCTATAAAACCAAATACTTTTTGTTAGGATACCAATGAACCATTATTCTATGTCTTAAGAAGGATTTGATCTGAAGTAATGGTTATTGGTGAGTTGGTTTCACCATATCCATTTACTAGATTCCCCTCCTCCCAAAAATTATCAAAAGGAGGATTCAAATTTTTTTCGTATAGCCTCATGTATTTATTTAATATAAAATTATTTTTGGTCTCAATGGATTTCATTTCCTCTCTATTTTAAATAGTAAAGTATTTACTAAATCAAACCTTTCCATGAGAATAATTAAATACTAGTACATTGGTTGCAACACAAACTAAATTTTTGGGTCTCCATGTATTTGATATGATATTTAATATTTGGTTTAATTGGTTATAAATAATTAATATGATAGATAAATTATCAGTATTCCTCTATTTGAACTATTCCCTTGCTTCTTCAAAGCTGAATTTAGGTTTGAATACTTTATTCTCTTTCCCCAATCTACATTCTTGGCTAAATATCCATGCTTGTGAGACAAAACATGAAAATAAATTGATTGTAGATTGTTGGGAAAATATTTATGAGAGTGAGTAACTTACCTACATGTATACCATTTAAATGGGAGGGTTTTAAATTCAATATATTATCTCTAGTATTTCGATTTATAAAAAAATATTATTTATTCTTCTATGGGCTTAATAAGATCTACTAGAACATAAATTCATGCACATATGCTCAATTATATCCTCTTGGTTTCTTCATAAATTAAAATTTACTTACCCTTTTTTAGACATATGTTCTAAAATATCTTAATTCTGATGTTATGGAGGAAAATTATAGATTCTAACCTGTATAGGCAATTCATGAATGAGGTCTTCACTTGTATTGAATTTGGGTTCTTAATATCTCATGAAAAGTCCATAAATTTTGAAGAACCATGATCCTCTATTAAAAACTAAATGTATATCCTAGTGATATTCTAATTTTACTTAAAATAAACCATGATCTATGAATTGAATCTTAGGTATCAGGCATGAGTGTTAATGATAGCCTATCCATTGCTTTTAAAATTCCAAACTTGGCTAAAACCCTATTTTTTTCAAACTAGGGATATTTATGAATATTTATAGAAAAAATTATCCAAATTTTCATATAAAATATGGATAATAGGATTATCCATCAAAATTTTAAAATGGTATTTCCATCCTCTAGAACCATATATTATTTTCAACCAACTTCTTGTTTTCCTTTTCATGGAGTGGCTCCTAGACCTAACTCAAAAGGTTGAAAGGCCTTCTAGTTGATGCATAAAACCTCTTCCAAAATATTCATCTACTATATATATATCCTTAACTTAGGTTTTCAAATACTCTAGCGTGAGGTTGATCTTATAAAATCTCTTTCAAGATTTAGATCGATCATAGGCATCCTAGTCTATTTGTCTAAGCATGTCATTTCCTAAAATTTCCTTTTCTTCATACTATGCTTCATCCATAGTTTGGTGTATTTTTTTCACTTATTCTACTCCAATATATCATTCACAATATGATTTATTAGACTCCTTGAGCATGGTTTCATTTATACCACCATCATTTTCCCCTTATCTCACCCATGAGAAGAAGCTTACCTGTTTCTGTTGACTTCTTGATCAAAATCTTCCCACTCCTCTAATTTCACTTATCCTTCCAACTTTATGATTTAAATTCATTCCTTAATCTCCTAGGATGCATCCTTGACTATCTTATCATTGCTTCATTTATATGTTGCCCTCATTGCCTCCTCCACCTTATCAAGTTATTCATATATGTATTTAATTAAAATCAAAATTGAAATTTATGAAAAATATATTGTTAAGTACTAGGATTTTAATAAATAAAATTTCATCTATAAAACCAAAAATTACGTTTTTTAGAGGGAATTTTTAAAACTTGACACACTTTTCCAAGGGATTTTAAAGAGGGTGAATTAAAAATTAAATGATTTTTTTATGAGTTGGAGGGAAACTTTTTTTGTTTATTGTCTATGTATTTCCCATCAATATATATAGTAGATGAGAATAAAAGGAAGGGAAAGAAGAAGAAATATGACAAGATTATTTTAAATAAAAATAAGAAACACATAACAATCTAATGTAAAGAATAAATAGAATATAAATAGAATATTGTTTTAAACTTTAAAATAGGTATTGTATTTTTAAAACTAAGGGTCTTATGTAAAGGTATCTTAGGTTTGAGAGGTTTAAATCTTGTTTAGTATTTTTTCCACATGTTAATAATGCATTATTTATTATTATTATTATTATTATTATTATTATTATTATTATTATTATTATTATTATTATTATAATTATTATTTTATTATTTTAATTTTTTGTGTTAAGATTTTTTATAGGTTTTGGATTAATAAATATTTTTTTCAAGTATTTAAGATATTTTTTGAAGATTTATTTTAGTACATTTACATTAATTTACATATGTATTATTAATTCATGTATTATACAATTTTCCTTACATTTTTGGACCATTTCAATGTTGTATGATAAAACACATGTAACATATAAATACATTTGTGTGATATATTTATTATTTTAAACATTTTATCTGTTTTATTGAATCTTATATTAAAAAATAGTAAAATAACAAAATATATCAATTAATTTTATCAAATTTATAAAAGACAAAAAATGAGGCAAATTTCAATAGAAAATAGATGATGTATTCAAAAAGTATAGTATTGGGCACTTAAAACAAGGCTGATTTTCATAAAAAAATGCAAATAATTTTAAGTAATTAATATATTTGGCATAAAAAATGAGGACATATGTAATGTTTATTTGATTCATTTTGATATTCACAAAAAAAAAATTCTAGATAAGTGAGGAAAATTTTTGGACTTCCCATGGTCAAGTCCACTTGACCATGGGGAGGCTAAAATTTGTCTTGCACATGGTCAAGTGGGTACTTGATCATGAAGAGGCCAAAATGTAAAAGTTTTGTCCTCCCCATGATCAAGGGGTGCTTGACCATGTAGATAATTTTGGCCTCCCCATAGTTTGGGGGATGCTTGACCATGGGCAGGCCAACATTTAAAATTTTATGAAAAATATAGTTATGAATACTAGGGTTTTAATAAATAAATGTTGATTTATTAAAAAAATAGAGGGGATTTCAAAACTTTATCACAGTTTTAGAGAAGTTTAAAGAGGGAAAAGAAAAACTTGAATGAATTGTCTTGGGAGTTGGAAATTTTTAGAGGGAAAATATTTCTATTTATGCATTTACGCCAAATAATTTTTGAAGAAAACACATGGTAGAGGAGGAGAACATGAGGGGTGAGAATAAATAAGGAAAATTTCAAAAGAAAAAAGGACAAGAAGGATTCAAGATTATTTGGAAAGGAGAAATATTTAACAAATAAACTATTATTTGGAATTTTGAACTAAGTATAATCTTTAATGTTTTATTTTAGCTTGGGTTTTTATGAAAAAGTATCTTAGATTTGAGAGGTTGAAACCTTGTTTCATATTTTTTATACATGTTCTTAATGTATTTTATTATTATATTTTTAAGTTTTCACCGTTGATATTATGTTACCTTATTTTTTATAAAATAATAAATTTATTTGATGCTAATAGGTGTAATACTAGATAGATATCAAAATGCTAAAGACGTACAAAAGTAGCAATTCTAATTTTGGAAATTGACAAATATGAAAAATTATTATTTTTAGAATACGCTAAGAAGAAATTTACTTAGCTCAAACTATGATTTTTCTTACTATTTTAGGTGTCTACAAGTAGAAATCAACAATAAAAGTGGTTATGCATGCTCAAAATCATGAGAAAAATTTGAAACTTATCCTAGATAGGTCTAACATATCTAGACTACAACACATGACACTCGAGTCCATTGAGTAAAGATTGTCTTCGTTGACAATGACTAGTGACTAATAGAGAAACATAAATAAAGTAGGATAATGATAGTGTTATATAAGGAATAAAATTATATAATATTACTATACAACATCATTTCATGTGGATAATAATGCATACTACTCTATTCCATTGATAATGAACTTGTCCTGGTATATTTTGATTAAAATTTGAATTTTGAACCTCTTGTGCCTAAGTCTGCTAAGTAAGTTAAGATATTATGCTACATAGAATTCATTGTTTACTTATTTTATCTTTGAAACCTTAAGGTCACTTTTAAATATTTAAAAACTATATAAAATATAGGATTTTAATGGGTTGATCTGACCTCAATCACATCCTTGATGTTTGATTACTCCCTATATATATAATATTATAAGGAGGGAAATTAAGCCCACATAGCTCTCTCACCTAAAGTGATTATGTAATTGTGATATTTGACTATGTGTATGTGTCTATAAATGTGGTTTTTATGCTTGAGAATTATATATCTTGACTTGATTTGAGATGATTTATACTTGACTTATGGCTTCTCCTTGTGGATCATATTCAATTTTCAAATAATAGGGTATATTTTTCAATGTACAATAGTGTGAAAATGTTCAATAGATAGTTCAGAGATAGGAATAATGAATGACCTATGATGTGTCTTTGTATGAGTTTTTTTTTATATAATTTCTTTATTTTGGCTTTGTGAAACATGTAGGAAGACCTAAAAGAATGTTTGAAATTTTGGAAACTATTCATTATTTAGTGTGATATGTGGATGATATATGTGGATAAGAGTGCAATAGTGCTCTTATCCACCTTGTGTAGACCTATCTAAAATTATTAGGGATAAATTTACTAAGAAATATATAATCTAAAGATGATATTAATAAGTTTGAGCATTTGAATTTGAAAGTTATGTGTAGTAGTAATGAAAAACAAAGGGTGAAGCCTACGTATAAATAAATGGTCTAAAGGAATGGAGAATAAGATTTTTGTATTTAGGTACATGTCATATGGTTTGGGATGTGTTAGATAGAGTAAAGGAGAAAATAATTTGTACCTAATTATATAAAACACACTTTGTATTTGATATGATACTCCAATTATATAAGGCATCCAAATTTAACAAACCCTAAAAATATCACATAAAGTAGTAATTTTTTCATTTTTTAAATTTAAAAATTTGAGATTTGAAATCAAAAAATGAAAAGAGATAAAGAAAGGAGTACACTTGTATGAATATGAAACTAAAATTAATTGTAGCTAATGATGGATAACTATGCCCTTGTTAAAACACTTGGATAATTTAAACCATTGGAAAATTGAGATTGGTCAAGTCCCAATTTTTAATAATAATCAAGCCTTTGAGTTAAAAAGATGCATATTCCAACACTCTTGAGTGGGGAGTAATATCAATGTACTGATACAAATAAGGTGGAACCATAATAGTTTCAATAAAAGTGATGCCATTAGTGTCAATAGACTTGAATTTAAATCACCTATAATAGAACATGGAACCACAAAATGGGTTTCCTAGAAGTAATGTGTTGTAAATATTATCATTGATGTCAAAAGTATAGAAATATATAATTTAATGTATAAAGGTGTTTTTAATGTTCATATCTTGGCTAAATTATGTTAATATTAATTAAATATTAATGAATATATTTTTGGTTGCATAAAGATAAAAGAGGGCCCATGAAGAAGTTAAAAAATCACCAAGTAAAGACAAAAGAGGGAAAAGATACTAAAATTATTTATAACTAATGATGGATAACTATGCCCTTATTAAAGCACTTGGATAATTTAAACCATTGGAAAATTGAGATTGATCAAGTCCCAATTTTTAATAATAATCAAGCCTTTGAGTTAAAAAGATGCATATTCCAACACTCTTGAGTGGGGAGTAATATCAATGTACTAATACAAATAAGGTGGAACCATAATGGTTTCAATAAAAGTGATGCCATTTCAATAGACTTGAATTTACATCACCTATAATATAACATGGAACCACAAAATGGGTTTCCTAGAAGTAATGTGTTGTAAATATTATCATTGATGTCAAAAGTCTAGAAATATATAATTTAATGTATAAAGGTGTTTTTAATGTTCATATCTTTGCTAAATTATGTTAATATTAATTAAATATTAATGAATATATTTTTGGTTGCATAAAGATAAAAGAGGGCCCATGTGGAAGTCAAAGAATCACCAAGTAAAGACAAAAGAGGGAAAGGATGAATTTTCCCATGAAGGGTCACCTTGAGGAATTCAAAGAGACACTAGATAAAGATAAAAGAGGGAAAGGACAAATTTTACCATGAAGGGTCGCCTTGATGAATTCAAAGCATCATGCAAGAAAAGTGTGGTGCCATTTTCTATGTGAATTGAAAGGTCTCAAAAGATGAATGCCAAGGTCATTTTGAATTCTATAAAAGAAGGCTTGCGAATCCATTTTTATGTATGGAAGTGAATGATTTTATTTAGATGAGAAGAGTAGAGAAAAGATAAGAGATATAGTAGTGTGTTATCATTTGTTGACAAAGCAACATTGAGATATAGTGGTGTTTTATACACAAAAGGGGTTGGTGCTCTTATGGGTGGGTGCTCACAAATCATTTCTGTGTTGGTGCTCAACAAAGGGGTTGGGGATCCTAAAATTTGGTGCTTGAAAACATTGTAAAATTGAGTTGGTGCTCATTTATATATTTGAGATTGTTCTCCATGGTTTTTCCCATTTTTGGTTTCCACGTAAACTATGGTGTCTCTTTCTCTCTCTTATGTGGTGCATGTTATTGATTTCATTTTTATTCTATATCTTGAGTGTATGACTAAGTGGTTAAAGTAAAATAATTTGATTATGTAAAAGATATATATCCCATGCTTAATAATTGGTATCAAAGCAGGTTTCTTTGGAAAGAGTTTAATAGCTTGAAGGTAGATCAAGGAAAGCACGATGGCCAAGTAGCTAAAGAAGGAGAATGAAGAGTTGAAATCTATGGTCAAGGATTTTAAGAAATAAGTATGTATCTTATATTCTAAGTTGGATATAGAATCAAAAGAAGATAAGATGTTTATTTAGGGTCTTAGAAATCAGCTAGAGGTTGCATATTCAAGTTTGAAATCAAGAGAGGAAGAGAGTAATTAGTTGAAGGTTGAGTTGGGTCCTTTGAAGGATAAGCATGAGAGGCTTATAATCAAGGTTGAGAAAGATCATGAAATATTAGTCCAAGGTGAAAATGATGCAAGTTTTAAAGGTAAATTAAAGAAGCCAATCAAGTTTCCTAATGCCTTCAGGTTTTCCAATATTTTCATGGCCATTATTTTATTTGTCATCATGTTGGTCATAGGGAATGAGACTATTTGAGGTGAAGCAATAAATTAAAGAGAGATTTCAATCATCTTCAATTAAAAGGTATGAGAAATGTTGTTTGATTTTATTGTCATAAGGTTGGCCATATTTATAATTTATGTCCAAATGGATGAAAGACATCCTTAAGGTATGTCAAATGATATAGAGTGCCTAGAAGGTATGATAAGGGCCAAACTAAAGTTTGGAGACATAAGGTAGTAAAGGCTGATTAGGTTGATTCTAAGAGTGAGTATAGATTACTTGCTATAGTGGAGAAAGAATCAGATAGGAAAGATAGTGTGGAACTCTTGTTATCAGGAAAGATAGTGAATACTAGTCCTAAACAACCTACAGATCAAAGATAATCTCTTGTTACATTTAAGCATGAGCCTTGTCAAAATAAGATATTTGCGAGAGTTGATAAGATGAACAACATCATGGATGTTGAGGTTAGTGAGTCAAAGAAGTTAGACATGCCTAAATGGATTCTAAGACAAAGAAATTAGTCTTATGAATGTAAAAAGGTCAATGAAGTAATATAGGAGATGTGGGAATATCCTGAGTTCATTTTTTTCTAGGACCCTTTGTGTGGGGTGTCTCTTCTAGGCTTTAAGGAGACACTTTTCAAGAAAAAATTGAAACATGGTGGATGTTTTTGGGTCTTGGTTGTGTTGCATGATAAGAAAGTCATGAAGGTGAATTTACAAATTAATTTATATATCAGTTGAGGGGGATCTAAGTGTTAGCTCTAGGATAGAATATTTTCCATTGATGTCAAAGGGGGAGAAATATAGGAAAATTTATAAGAATAGGTTCAAAAAATAAGATTCTATAGTAAGGGGGAGTTAATATATATATATATATATATATATACACACACACACACATATATATATATATACATATATATATATATATATATATATACATATATATATATATACATATATATATATATATATTCAATTGATTTAGTTTGTAATTTTTGTAGGTCTCAGTTTCAGGTTGGCATGTGCAGTATAGGTTTTTAGAATGTTGCAATTTCAGTTTGAGGTTGCCATCAATAACAAAGGGGAGATTGTTGGAAATATTATCATTGATGTCAAAATTTTAGAAATATATAATTTAATGTCTAAAGGTGTTTTTAATGTTCATATCTTGGCTAAAGTGTGTTAATATTAATTAAATATTAATGAATATATTTTTGGTTGCATAAAGACAAAAGAGGGCCCATGAAGAAGTCAAAGAGTCACTAATTAAAGACAAAAGAGGGAAAGGATGCATTTTCCAATTAAGGGTCACCTTGAGGAATTCAAAGAGTGACTAGATAAAGATGAAATAGGGAAAGGATGAATTTTTCCATGAAAGGTCACCTTGAGGAATTCAAAGGGTCATGGAAGACAAATTTGGCACCATTTTCTATGTGAATTGAAAGTTCTCAAAGGTTGAATTCCAAATGTCATTTGGAAGGCTATAAAAGGAGGCTTGGGAAGCCATTTTGATGTATGGAAGTGAATAATTTTATCTAGCTGAGAATAGAAAAGGAGAGTAGAGAAAAGAGAAGAAATATAGTAGGGTGCTATCATTTGTTGAGAAAACACTATTGAGAGATAATGGTGTTTTATAAACAAAAGGGGTTGGTGCTCCTGTGGGTGGGTGCTCATAAATCATTATTGTGTTGGTGCTTAGCAAAGGGATTGGTGATCCTATAAGTTGGTGTTTGTGAACATTGTAAACTTGAGTTGGTTCTCATTTATATAATTGAGATTTTCTCCATGGTTTTTTCCACTTTGGGTTTCCACATAAAATCTCTCTCTCTCTCTCTCTCTCTCTCTCTCTCTCTCTCTCTCTCTCTCTCTCTCTCTCTCTCTCTCTCTCTCTCTCTCTCTCTCTCATGTGGTGCATGTTATTTCTTTCAATTTTATGGCATATCTTGAATGTATGACTAAGTGGTTAAAGTAAAGGAATTTGATTAAGTAAAATATATATATCCCATGCTTAACATAATTCTAAGGCCATTGAATGTCACTAAACTCAAACATACATTACATGTAATAGATCAAATCACACTACTATAGATGGATCTAGATTTTATTTACATGATAAAAAGAGAATGAAGAATATTCATTCCCCCATCAAGACTACATATATTTTTATTTTTTTCCTTTTGAAATTGTAACTTTAAACTTTGAAAGTATGCATGAACAAGAATCATGCATTTGAAATTGGAACTTTTAAAATTTTAAGATGTGTATGAACAAGAATCATGCCTTTGAATTTCATCTAATGATATATAATATTTTAAACTTATTTACTAAATTGTAATTATATTTATAACCTATAACTTTGATCTTTTAACTATTTTTCATAAACCCATGAATATGCATTTAAGTGTGTATAATTATGTACATTGAGCATTTTAAAAAGTGAGTACATATGCATACCATATGCTCCTTGAATTTGTACTAATGTGCTAACACTTGTCATATGTTTTATTTATAAATTTATTTGAATATTTAAAACCCTGTACTCTATTATTTTTGCATTACATTGAATCTTTGAAAACCTATACTTTATTTTTTTAAACTCTGTAATATTCCTCAAATCTTAATTTTGTTTGCTCATGGAGGCTTGGATATATAACACAAGCCCATTGTTATTCCTCCATTTTTAGATGAGGGTTGTATGTTGAAAGCCACTCATATCATAAGGAGAGTTAAATGTATCATGTGATATAAATATAATCATGTATTAATTATCACAACATGTGGAGATTATTTCATCATATTAATCTAATTATCATTTAATCATGTATGTAACATAGTGAATGTGAGGCATACAAGTGTTATGTCTAGATAGATATATTAATGAGGAATGTAGTGAAGTAACCATTATAAATTATAATACATATTAAAATTGTATGATATAGATCATGGTACCACTAATAAAGCTCAATAAACACAAAAAAAGTCACATAATGTCATACAATATGTTCAAGGTCCACATATAATAGATATGAATATGTCATGATAAACAAGGCCAATGGTCACACATGAAATAAATTAATAATGTTGAAAATAGGGGGAATGTTCAAATGTTGCAAAAAACATAGGGTTAAGGGACTCAAGGAATGGATATGTTAAAATTCCACACATACTAAACACAAATATTATAAATGTGTTCAATAAATTTGCACATGAGGGCCAAGGGCCACACATAATAAGAAAATAATGTCTAGCCTATCGTGTAATAAAGTAAATACATAAAAAGAGCATAAAAAATGAAAACCAGTGTATTCCATTCATATGTATTAATGTCATATCAAATCAAATTATTATATTCTTGTAGTACAATGTAAGGAATGAGTAATTATCAACACACTTGTAAGATATTTTAGCTTTCCATGACATTTGAGGTCATATAAATATTATAACATGTTATGATGTAATTTGTATAATATTTAAATTCCCCAAACATAGGCTTGGCCAATGGGTAGACGGGAATTCAACATATAATAGCCTATTTATGTATGCTCTAAATCACGATCATATACCTCATGAAATTCATGTGGATTTGAAAAATAATATGTTATCTACAAAAATAAGTGATAAATTACATATGTAAATAACTCATGCCATGATTAGGTCCTGATTTTTTGTGTTTGAAAATATTTTGAATGTTTTTGTATTTTTTGACATATTTGATTTTTTTAAGATTTTTGAAATATTTGATTATTTAAAAAAAAAATTCTAGGAAACCAACCTATTATCCCATCAATGGAAGGACCATAGTGTGTTCTTAGATCATATATGTTGAGGATGAATTTTCATGAATGAAAAGTGAAAAGTGGATGAATCAAAATATGAGGCCTCAAGTGTTGTAATGTAATTATTTTGATCACTTCTAATAGAATATTTGATAGGAGATATAACTAAAGAAGGTGTAGGACTTGGTGGGGTCTATTGTATAGTATGAGAAGGTTTTAATGCATGTATTCATTATGTAACACATTGAATGGTCCATGGTACTAATTTACGATGCACTATAGAATATTTAAATTTATTTAAACCTTGAGTAACTCTATGATATGAAGTTTGTTTATTAGGAAGGTGTTTCCATTTCCTATGTAATGATTGTATATAAATATTCTATAGAGGCATGAAATAATTTATTTTTAACTATGTTATTGAATAAGTTCCATAACTAACTATTCACTATGATTTTAAATAGGTACCACAACCAACTATAGTGGCGATGTGGAAGGAGGTGTTACCATTGATTGTAGAGGGTACTCATATCTAATGTTTTTAATATTGACCACTTCATTAAAATGTATGTATTTGAGGCATGTATGTATTTTATATTATACTACATGGATATTTTATATCCAAGGGCATCATAATAACATATTAAAGACCCATGTTCTTGGTAAGACTAGAAATGGAGTAGCCACTATTGTTGACCTAATTTGGAGAGGGTGTAATTTGTGCTTGAGAGTATTCTATGTATTTACATTGAATGATTTGATTATTATTGATGTCACTTATAAATATTGATTTGTGTATCCAAGAATAAAAAGGAGTGTCATTGTATATGAATTCTCACTTGACCCATTATCAATCATGACAATGTGTATAGGTTTTTTGATGATGTAATCTCAAATAAAGAGTGTTTGCCTATCTAAATCATTGTCATTAATTTATCTATCATCAAATGTTATCACAAGATATGGGTTACTATAAATATAATAGTAATTATGTCTATTATATCTAAAAGTATTAAGAGAATAATGTGCATTGTACACATGATGTACCTTTGAGTTATCTATATTTTCTATTGTACCATGGTTTTGAAATTGATTACTGAAGATTTTAAGTTTTGCATTGTCATTTATTTTATGTTTTAACTTCCCTTTTGGGTGTGATTATATCAATAGTATTATCATTTATAAGATTTTGTATCTTATTCCTTAGATTGAAACATTTTTATAGAATGCCCAATACATCTATGGTAGCGACATTATGCATTACTATCAAATCCCTTATGTCAAAGATTGGTCATATAAACCTATAATGGTGGAGGGAGAGATATTATTTCAATCAAGTAATTTTTCCAATATAACATGAGGAGGTTGTGGTAATCCACCAAATGTCGTTATAGGTGGAGTTGTCAATTAAAGTTTGTTTATTGGTTATGATACTATGTTCTCTAGTTTTGACCTTGTAGTTTGGTTTGATTTGAAACTTGATATTTGAATTAGATGGAGCATTGGGTGAATATTATAGCTTTTTTTAGGCTATGAGTTTGACTTATCTTTCTTTTAATGTATGTTATAACTCAAAAAAAGTTTTTAATTTATTGAACATGATTGATTTATGGAGTAGTGGTAGTAATGTATGTGTGAAGACATCTTGTAATTCATTGCCTACCATATAATTTATCATATTAGCTATCATGGTTTTGTAGTGAATAACATATTCAATAATGATCTTATTTTATCCTTAATTGAGTGTTGAAATTTGTGAATAATATAGTTTTCACCAATGTTATAGAAAAGTGTGTTAAAAATTGATTACCAAAGGGTTGAATGCTCTAAATGATTGAAGTGGAAGATATTAAAACCATTGTAGAGAATAGAATTTGAGGATCATAGGAAAGATCTTGGCTAGTATTTTTTAATTATAAGTATAATCTAATAATATTGCATGAAATGATCAAAGATGTTGTTTAGGATAATCTTTTCCTTCATAGATTGGTAGCTTAAGAGCTACTGGGAATTTTATTAATGGATAAGAGATTATCTCAAGTTGCAAAGGCTTATGATGCAAATTATGGGAATCCATTGAACATATAGTTTTGGAGACACCTTGATCTAATTGAAACACTTTACCATGTAATGATATGATAGTCTATTCAAGAGAGTGTGCATTAGATGATGTTGGTGGTGGACCATGAGTAGTGTTCAAATGAAGAGTGTATGATTACACTATAGAAATAGGCATAGTAATCTATTGGAAAACATGTGATACCCCCATACATAAATATAATGGCACATATGTAATTGAATTTGTTTATATAGGAATACAAATAATAATAGTCACTAAAATTCTTAAAATTGGAGGATTTACAAATCTAAAAGGCATTGTTGTTTTTGTTCTTGAGATGATGCAATCTTTGCTTGATGTGGAGTTTTAAATGGTAGGACTAATTGGTTAAAAAAATCCACTTGTTTGAGAAATTGTTTATGTCCTTGAACAAACTTTTAAAACTCTTTGAATTTATTAGGATCTACCCCATTGAGTTATATGAGATAAATTCTACTAGATATTTCAAGATTATCTTGATTATCATGCATAGTTTCATTACCTTCATTATTATTTTCATCAATAACATCATGTTCAATGTGGACATAATTTTTAATAATTTTATTATCATATTTATCAAAAGTGTCTATATTATGCATTTTAGAAAACATGAAAAGAATATTAATATGATTTATAGGAGTCACACTTAATATATCATTACACCTTAGAAGAATAGAGGAGATAACCTTCTTCAGTGACATGCAAAGGTGTAAAATAAAAAGGAAAATGGGTGTAACTAGACATGGTGTATTTATTTTGGAAGATCTTATATATAATGATCCTAGTTATAAAATTGTGAATACAACCCAAAATACACTAAATACATAGTATTCCACCATTCTATCTAAACTATCCCATCTTTAAGGTATGTTGAGAGTGATTTATCAGGGCTAACCACTTAACAATACACTACATTAAAAAACTATCGAACAATTACTATGGATAAGAAAAACCTATAAATATATGATATATAATGTGGTACGTAGAAAATAAAATCCATATATAATGTTGTCTAATGGATTTATTATTGGGGAAATACCTCTCACACCATGGTTTAGGTAAAATTAAAGATTGGTTTTATCAGAATAACAACTCCTATGAGCTTCAAAACTAGTGGAATGCAATTTATAGGAAAGTAAGAGATTTTTTTTTTTGAATTTAAAAGAGAAATTGAAATGTGAAAACCAAATTAGAAATTAATATTTTTGTGTGTCAAAATTAGAAGCTAATATGAAACCTTAAGAAAATAATTAGAAAAGAAATGATAAAAAAATGTATGGGTTCACTGGTATGTTTTACCCTATTTTTGATTTTAAAAAAAGAACAAATATATTTGATGCTAATAGGTGTAAATATAGATAGATATTATAATTATAAAGATGTAAAATATGTTATAATTTTGATTTTTGAAAATGACAAATATGGAAACTACTATTTTTAGAAAACACTAGAATAAATATACCTAGCTCAAACAAGGATCTTTGTTGTCTATTTTAGGTGTTTTCAAGTAGAAATTAGAAAAATATGTGATTTTTCATGCTTAGGATCATGAACAAAATTTGAAACTACTCTTGGACTGGTCTGCCCTAGTTGGACTATAGTGCAATTTCTTGAGTATATTGACTATAGACTTGTCCTAGTTGACTACGACTAGTGTCTGATAGAAAAAGGTAGAGAAATTAGGATTTTGGAAGTGGTAGGTCAAAATAAGAATGAGAGAATATTCCTAGATAAGACCATTGTAGGTATAAAATAATTTAATCCAATTGAGTCCATTAATCACAAAATTATCATGGTTTACTATGATGAAAATTTGACTACTACACCTCCTTCACTTGAGTTTATTGAGTAAGATAAGATATTACGATTCAAGTTATGTTGAACATAATTAATTATTTTCCTTATTTTTTATTTCAAACCCTAAGGCCATTTTTAAAGCTTGAAAACTTGTAATAAATATAGGAATTTAATGGGCTAAGCTTACCTCAATCATCCTTTGATAATTGATTTTGGCCTATGTATAAAATATTCCAATGAGTGAAATCAATCCCACTTAGTTCACCTAACTAGAGTGGTTACATAATTTCACTCCATGAATATATGTATGTATATATAAATTTGGATTTGATACTTGATAATGATAGATCTTAACTCACTTTGAGATAGGTTAGACTTGGATTATAATTTCTCCTTATGTATGATATTTAATTTTGAAATAATAGGGATAATTTCTTTAATGCACAATTGTGTGAAAGTGATCAATAGATAGTGTTAATCTAGGAATAATGAATGAAATTTGATGTTTATTTATAATACAATTTTATGATAATCTAATTTAGTCAACCTTGTGAAATGTGTGGGAATACCCAAAATAATGTTTCTAAATTTAGAAACAAGCCATTATTTGGTATGGGATATAGTTTCTCTAAGTGGATAGGAACATGATAACACACATGTTCACCTAGCGTGAACCTATAATGTTATATTAGGGACAAATATATTAAATATGAGACATTATAAGAGATTTAATAATTATTTTGAGCATTTGATTTTTAACTTTTGTGTAGGAGTGATGGAAAAAAAGGGCCAGACTTGCTTATAGATAAATGATCTACAAGAATGGTGAATAAGAGTTTGGTATTTGGGCACAAGTCATATGGTTTAAGATGTGTCAAGAATTAGCATTCTCAAGTACCCTTGACTAGATTTATGTGTCTACAAATTTTTTTTTTCCAAATTTGGTTTTTTATTTTAAGTTTTTTACAAGTTTTATATTAGTAAATATTTTATTTTCATCAAGGTAATTTTTTGGAAGGTATTTTAGATTTTTTTTATAACTTCCTTTTAGTATATTTACACTAATTTATAGATGTATCATTCATTTATATATTATATAGTTTCATTTACATTTCTATAATATTTTAGTGTTATATGATAAAACAATTTAAACCTTTTTACATAAGTTCAAAACAAATTACATTATAAAAATCACACACACACAATTTTATATGTTTTGTTGAATTTTATATAAATATAGTAAATTGATCACATATTATAATTGATTTTATCAAAGTTTTAAAAGGCATTAAAAATGAGGTAAATATCAATATAATTTAGATGATTTCTTCAACAAGTATATTATCATGCACCAAAAATAAGACTATTTTTCATAAATATTGTAAATACATTTAAGAAACTAATATTTTTGGCATAAAAATGAGGAAACATGTAATATTATTGGGTTAATTTTTATTTCAAAAAAAAAAATAACATTTCTAAATAAATGAGGCAAAATTTTAGGCTTCCCATGGTCAAGTGTTTGCTTGACCATGGGAAGGTGAAATGTTTGTCCTTCCCATGGTCTAGTGGGTGATTAAGCATGGGGAGGCCAAAATTCTAGCTTAATTATGATCAAGTTCCCACTTGATCAATAGAAGGAAGTTTTTTTTGTCCTCCCCATGATGAAGTTCCAACTTGAGCATGGAGAGGCCATAATTTGGCCTTCACATGGTCAAGTGAGCACTTGAGCATGTGGAGGCCAAAATTTTGGCCTTCCCATGGTCAAACAAAAACTTGACCATGGGGAGAATTTTGGCCTCCCCATGGTCTAGGGGTGCTGACCATGGTGAGGTGAAAATTTAAAAAATTATGAAAATGATATTTTTAATACTAGGATTTTAATAAATAAATGTTGATCTATTAATTTTATTTTATTTTAGATAGAGTTTTTAAAACTCATAAATATTTTTGGAGGTATTTTATTGAGGGATATTAAAAAATTTAGTGAATTTTATTAATATTTGGAGGGAATATATTTATATTTATGATGTATTTATTTCCCCCAAATAGTTTTTTGTAGAAAACATGCAGTGGAGGAGAAGAAAATGGAGGGTGAGAATAAGAAATAAGGAATATATTCTAAATAAAAAAAGACAAGAAGAATTCAAGATTTAGTGGAATGAAGAAATATTGAACAAATAAACTATTGTTCAAAAATTTAAACTAGGTGGAATACTTATTTTATTTTTATAGCTAGGTTTTTTTTTTTTTTTTCAAAAAGGGATCTTATATTTGAGAGGTTAAAAATTTCTTTCATATTTATTTTTTAACATGTATATAATGCATTTTATTACTCTATTTTTTATTTTTTCCATTGATATTTAGTTTTCAATTTTAAAGTTTTTATCGGTTTTAAATTAGAAAATATTTTACTTTCATTTGGTAATTTTTGCACATATTTTTTTTCATTTTTTTAGTACATTTACATTATTTTACAAATTTATTTTTAGTCATATATTATATAGTTCTCCTTACATTTCTACAACATTTCAATGTTTTAGGACAAAATTATTTTAACCTTTTTGCATTATATATATATATATATATATATATATATATATAAAATTGAGTTTTATATTAAAAATATAAAATAATCATGTATATTAATTAATTGTATGTATATATATATATATATATATATATTATTGAGTTTTATATTAAAAATAAAAAATAATCATGTATATTAATTAGTTGTATCAAAATTTTAAAAGACACTAAAAATGAGGCCAATTTTCATAATAAATATAAATACTTTGAAGTAACATATTTGTCAAATGAGGAAATATGTAATGTTTATTTGGATAATTTTTATTTACAAAAAAAATGAATAAAATTTCTAGATAAATGAGGTAAAATATTGTCCTTCCTGTAGTCAAGTGCCCACTTATCCATAAGGAAGCCAAACTTTTGTCCTTCCCATGGTTAAATGGGCACTTAAGCACAGGGAGGCAGAAATTATGTTCTCCCCATGGTCAAACACCTTCTTAACCATGAGGATAATTTTTTTAATTTGTCCCCATGGTTAATCACCCAGTTGAGCATGAGGAGAATTTTTTTTGGCCTCCCCATGGTCAAATGGGTGCTTGACCATAGGGATAATTTTGGCCTCCATATGGTTTAGAAGCTCTTATCCATTATGAGTCCAAAATTTAGGCCTCCCCATGTCTGGGTATTGCTTTATCATGGGCAAGCTATAATTTTGGCATCCCCATGGTTAAGGTATTTATTGACCATGGGAAGGCCAAAATTATAGCTTGCCCATGATAAAGCAATACCCAGACATGCGGAGGCCTAAATTTTTGACTCACAATGGATAAGAGCTTTGTTAAGGTATTTATTGACCATGGGAAGGCCAAAATTTTGTCCTCCCCGTGGTCAAGTTTCCCTTAAACATGGGAAGGCTAAATTTTTAAATCCCCGTGGTTCTCTGCCCCTAAACCACAGGCAGGCTAATTTTTTACCTCCCTATGGTCAATACCCCCTTGACATTTGGGAGTAAAATTATTTAATTATCATTTTCTTATACATGTCAATTCATTTTTTCATAATTGAGGTCTAAATTTAAAAATAGAATTTTATTTGTCACACAAGACTATATATTTTTTGCATTGATTTGAATATATATATATATATATATATATATATATATATATATATATATATATATTAAAAGTGTTAATATTTTAATATTTTATTTATTTCTGATAAATGTTAAATGTGTCTTATAAATATGAATAATTATTATTTAGGTGATTTGATATTTACTTAAAATATAATTTGGTTTCAATTAGTTTGATTAGAGACAATATTTAAACATGGAAAAAGGTCGATATCTTCTTAAAAGATAGGAATATTGGATAAGTAACAATAATGATGGGTTAAAAAATGGAAAGGTGCTTATTGAAGTTGTGAATGTCAAAGGAGTTTATATAATTTTTGAATATTATGGTGCATGTCTATTAAAAATTGAGCTAGTTTGGAAATAATGTGATATGAGACTTTCTCATAGAATCAATTCTTGTTCATTTAAATGAAATAATTTGTTTATGATGCGATTCATATATACTACATGTTATCACTTAACCTATATATGGGCATTTTAACACCTTCATTAAGATATACTAGTAAACTAATCTATGTGGGTGTTACAAATAGTCACCCAAAAAACTAATGTTAATTTAGAATAAATTTACATCAAACTATAATTGTAATAACCTAAAACTATCCAACATTCCCTTCATTAATTTATAAATAGTTCAAAATAATGATAATTCAACTTGAAAAAATTATCATGTTTGTAGATATAAAGATAAGGCACAATCATGTATACAATGTATTTGATATCATATTTTTTCAAAAAGTGGGAAAGGATGTTAAAATGAGGTTCATTAGAAAGAAAATACACCTTTAATATTGGCTTGAAATACATTATTTTATCAAAATTAATTTTTATAAATTAAGGAATGATTGGAAAGATGGAAAAATGATTTCTCGCCATGGTGTAAACATGATTATAAATCCATATTGAAATACATCATCATAAATAAAATTTCTATTTGTATTCATCAAAAACATGCAAATGTGTCTCCAAACATCACATTCCTTGTAAAAATTGGTTCACTTTCTCATTTTTTCATACTTCCTTCCACATTGAAACAAAGAAGGGTGATTGAAAATATTAATGAAAAACTTCATATACAAAGGTTGAAAAATATTTCATAACCATATTTTTGTAAAATTTGGAATAGATAATTTATAGATATGGAATTTGTAAAACAAATTACAATTCAAGATATGAAATTTTTTAGAGATTAAAATATATAAGGAATTCGGGATTCTATGTCATGACAAAGAAAGATAAATTGTTAATGATATTAATTCCCACATGGATGATGTAAATCTCTTAAGATTGTGTATCAAACACATAAAATACTATCCATTTCAAATCCTAATTAATAATTAAGTATTATTTATGATAAGGTTCACATAAGGAAGACATTTATCCCTAAAATGGAAAAAAAGTTAAAAAAAATTGGTGATAAGTTTGTCAAGGTATCCTTAGTAGGAATCATTACACATGGTCACAATAAAAGGGAATTTGGTCACTTTTTATTACATATGTTATAGGTGGGTCAAAATTTACTATAATGTCTCTAATAAAATGTTTTAAAAATATATAGACTATACAAAATAATAAATATGGAGACCTAAAATACACTCTTGGGAAATAGAAATACCTTATCTATAATGATTTTATAAAAACTTCAATGTATCCTTCATGCATTAGGTACAAAAAATATTTTTCTTAGACTTGTGATTTAAAAAAAAATCCATCAATTTTTATACTTTAATTATAAATCTACATATGGGGAAAAAAATATGTAAAATGTAACAAGTAGTGATTTATATTACATATATAATTTGTTATAATATGACATATTAAGTATTATCTATTTGTAATTTTTTTTCCACATGGTCAAGTGGATTATTAAACATGGAGAGCAATATTTTTTTAGACCCACATGATAAATCACCTACTTTCCTAAGTGGGGTAAAAAATAATGCACCACATGGTCAAGTGGAAACGTGACCACGAAGGGCCTAATTTTGTTGACATGCATGGTAAGTGCCTTCTTGACCATGTGAGGCTAAAAATTACATGATTAAACATATAAATGACCATGTGTGGATGATTTTTTTAATATTATTATGTATAAAAATGTTTTTAAATGATTAAATTTTGAGTGTTATTTATTGGTGAGTCATATTCATGATTTTTTCCCAGTCAATGACTATAAACACCTTTTTGTTCCAACACCTCTTAATTATAACATATAAAGGTGGTATCAAGGAGTTTGAAACTATATTATTTCTAGTAGGTAATACTCATGAAGATAAGGTACTACATTTTCAAATTTAATTACAGCTTTAAAGGAAAGGGATGTGTTGAATCTTCCATAAATTATGGGAATTTATAAAACCTGAGTCTAAAATAATTTTTATGGCATAGATTATTAAAGAGGTGGTATATTTAAAAGGATTCATGCAAAAATATTAGTTAAAGGTTAAATATATAATATGTGGTTTGAATACATACTAATATTTCATACTAAAACTTTAGGATGGGTTCCCAATTTTGAGGTTCTAATGTATGATTTATGATTATAAGTGGTCTCCACCCCTAAAATTATTGAGGACATGAGAGGATGGTAAGAATGACGTACCATATAAATCTATAGACTATATTATTTTAAAATATTTGAAGTAAACATAGATTGAAAAAATAAATAACAAGAAAAGGGGCAAGATAAAATTGAATTTATGAATAATGAAAATTATTTGAGTGAGAAAAAAATAACTAGAGAATGTACTTGATAATAATGAACATAGTAATAAACTAAACATAAATGGGTCTAAGTCATCATTTGAAACATTCATTTCAATGCTTAAGGAATCACGTGAAGAGGGGTCTAAATTTTGGCTCAAACTTTAAAACTATTATAAGGATGTTCATGATGCTTTAAAATAAGATATGTTTCTTATAATGGAAATTTACATAGTTGTGTTTTTTTTCCAAAAATGAAAAAAATTATAATTATATATGTACTATAGATACTATATCTTTAGAAGTAAGCTATATACTTTTAAGAGGAACAAAATTTATGTGAAATTAAACAATTTACTAGAATTGTAGGTAAAATAATATAAATGTCAATAAATCCCAGGTTAGAAGTAAATGAATGACATACGTGTCTAATATATCCATATGACACTTCAAGGATAAATTATATAATATATATGATAAAGGATATAAGTGAGATTATTAAAAATAATTCAGTCATGGTTGAATGGCATGTTCCAAAGCATAGATGAAAAAATAATATATTAGAAGCATATACATATATATTTTTGACAAAGATATGGATACTCAATCCAAAAAACAAGTAAATTATAGTTTTCAAGTGTGAACACATAATGTATTCATGGAAAATAAGTATCAAATATGAAAATGAGGTGACACTAAAAGCTACTCAAATAGAAAATTTCAAGGACATGAGGAATCATGTATAGTGGTACGTCTAATTACAAAATTAATACATTATTCTTAATCAATGGTACTAGTATGAATTACATTAAATGTATAACATTTATGTTTTTATATCATTTTAATAATTATAATTTCAAAAATATATTATTTTCATTTTTTGGATTGATCATAAAAACATGGATACTCAATCCCACTAACAAGTAAATTCCATTTGTTAAGTGTGACAACATAATGTATTCATGGAAAACAAGAAGCAAAGATGACAATGAGGTGACACTAAAAGATTATCAAATATAAAATGTAGAGGACATGAGGAATCATGTATAATGGCACATCTAATTAAAAAATTAATACATTATTCTTAATCAATTATACTAGCAAGAAATGCATTAAATGTGCAAAGTTTATGTTTTTATATCATTTCAATAATGAAAATTTAGAAATTATATTATTTTCATTTTTTTTTGTATTTATCATAACTTTTAGTTGGAGTTAAAAATCTATGTAGGACACATAATGGCCCCAATCCCTAGAGTATTACCATATCACTAGGAAACATGCCCTAAATACCCCGCATATGGCCACAATCAGCTTTGTCAATACCATATCTACAACTAACAGGCCTCAAATACACCATATGAAATGAAATCAACCTCATAATCCCAATGATATTTGAACCTATTTGGGGTTGAAAACAACCAAGACACTTTACCAACTCACCCACATCTTATCATACATTATTTTTAAATTACTATTTCAAAGAACAAAAATAATATCAAAGAATGTCATGAATAATATATTTTAAAATTAATAACTGACAGTATTTTTTTAATATAAATTAATAAAAAAATACATATGATAATCAATTAAATAATTAATTAATAAATTAACTAATTGATTTAAGTAATTATAATAACTTATTTAATTAATCAATAAATGATAGAAAATCCAAAAAATATAAATTTACAATTGATGAATCCCATTTATTTTAAATATTCTTAGATATTAGAGAAATAATTAATGAGTCCCATTAATTTAAAATAAATAAAATTGGGAGACAAATAGTCTTAAAATCCTCTATAATAAATACTCATTTTTATAGGAGGTTTACCCTTACCATTCAAGTGTGTGTGTCATTGAAAACCTTCATGAAACTAAGGGAAGCCTTGGAAGTAGCCTTAAAGTGGTAATAAGTGTGAACATATAGGTCAACCCATTCATACAATTGTGAATCACGATGATGGCCAATTGAATCTAGAATTTGGATTCCAATAACATGGATGACACCTATAGTGGGTTTTGGTGTACTGATTATGTGACAAAAGTTCACAAACATGATAATTTCTTGAGGCATAATATCAGATAACTTATTAAGCCATGTGATGATATAAGATTTTTCTTGATTCTAAAAAGTGAAAAATAAGTAAATTTATCCTTATACTTTAATGTTTTTGACTCCAACACTCATGACACAAGGAATTGTTAGGTCATTGATGAAATTTATGAAGTGAGAGAAAGAGGAGTGCACTAAGAAAATATGGGACCTTTGAATCAATGGAAATGTGAACTGAGAAGGTATGGTGTAGAACACTCACACAAATGAAGAGGTGGCAAGGGATGGGGGAGGTAAATTTCCTTTGTAAAATTGCTATGATGGTTTTTTCTATCACTAGTAGAGAGATTCACTGAAGTTCCCATATAGTATATATTTTTGATGAGAACACAATATTTATGAATGCCTTGATTGTAAAATAAAAAAATCTAAAAGTAAATAATCAAAAAAGGCATTGGGATGAAAATAATTAAAAAAATATGGGATAAATGGGTATCTAATAAAGGTGATCATTGGTTGATTCAAAGGCCAAAGCGAACATAACCATGAGTAGTGGAACTCATAATCACCTAAAAATGATGGAGGCACCTAAGGATAAGGTTAAACATGCACCAAACACTAATATAATTAAATGTCTTAGTGGTCTGACCTAGAATTTGGTCTTGTAAGAACCCACAAATGTGATAAGGAACCTACAAAGTAAACATTAGATCATGTGAGACATGAAACCTAAAGAAAAGGTAATGTCCCCAAAAGGCCTAGTATGAAGGAGGATGAACAAATATACAATATATTCATCATTTTAAAAATGGAAGGAGTCATCCCAATACTAAGAAATTATCCAAAGAAAAATGGGGTAGGTAAGGAATAGTATACATATAGGGGGTGTAAAATAATAACTACATTAAAAGAGATATATTATCTAGCACTCCTTATCGATACCACCATTTATGGATGGGTAGTTTGTGATATCATAATCAGCATTGGTGTATAATTAAACATCCTTACTAAGGATGCATGGTGTGAAATTAGGAACACTTCACTAAAACCATATCCACATATCTTTTTTATGGATAAAAAGACACACAACCACTAGGGGTTTTTTATAATGTCTCTATGGATATCATGGGGAAATTCAAATGTTGGTTTTGAAGTTATTTAATTGATGAAAGTGGACAACTATAAAGTGTTACTTGGTCAACCTTGGTATTATGCAAATAATGTTGTCATGTACTTCAAAAAAAACTACATGATTTTTGAAAATGATGAATAATGGGTGGTAATTCCATTAGATAACAACTATGGGCTTGTATATGTAGAAAGCATACATATGAATGAATACATTAACCATATTTAAAATATCACCATGAAAATATGACTTAACCCCTCAAGATGACAATGTTATTAGTTTATAAGATGGAATTTTGGTCTCATACACTAAAAATTTGATATGTAATAGATGGATCCAAGAGTCCTATAAATTTATTGGGTTAAAAATCATGTAAAGGTTATTAATAAATGATGATGGTCACTTAGGGGAAAGATAATTGATTTTTATAGAGATGATGCCATCTATATTTTTGTTATAAAGGTTTGGGTGTTGCATGACACAAAAAAAAGTAAAAATGGTCTTTTGGCTTAGTAAGGGAAAGTTAGACATACTTCCTCACTATGATGACTCAAATTATATATTGGTATATTTTAATAACTTATAAGGATGCCCAAATAAATAAGATGATCACCTAATGTCCTCGATGCACACATTGAATAATATTACCTCATGCTAGTAAGGAGTATAAAAAAAACATCATTAAACACTTAAGATACATCAAGGAAATAAGTTTCACTAGGTTTGAGTCCAAAAACCTTAAGAAAGGGTTTCCTTGTTATAATGGATATTCACCACTAGATTAAATTTTGAGGACCTCTAAATAAGTCTAAACAAGAAGTGTCAATTTTTTTACTAGTTGTCCTTTGGGTTCATGCCTTTTATGATATTCACACTACTTTGGAATGCATGTGGTACATCATTAATTAAACCCAAAGAGAGATTGTTGATTAAGGAATGATAAAGTAGGATTTTATTCACACGTTCAAATTTTTTTCTACCAATCTTGGACTCTCAAAACCTTTATAGTAGATTAAAAAAGCCATAATGAAGGATAATGCCATTTCATAAGAGTGAATTACAAAGATACACAATGAGAGGGGTCTTACACGAGCTTTTTTTTAAATCAATGGTAGTGAAAGTGGAAAATATAACACAAAATATGATGAAGTATGTATTGAGTGCCACTTTTTATTCAAGTTTATCAAAGAGAAAGTAATCTAAAGTGGAAAAAAATAAACTTAATGACAACCTAGAACAATTAAACTTGAAAAATTATATTGGGGAATGGAAATTCTTGGACATCATAGTGGTAAGGTGAAGTTATATAATAATAATTCAAAAACTCAGGGGTAAAATATAGGTATTGAGGCATAGGTCAAAAATCATGACCATTGGAGACTATGGATGAATGAAGAACTAGCATAGGGAATTAAGACATTGTATTTATAGTATATATTACCTTAGAACTAAAAATAAATGAAATGTATACATGCTTACTTAAGAAATATGAGAGTGAGTCTAGTTTATGGAATAAGACTAGTGAAAATAAAACCTTATAATATGAGCCCTAACCTTCATGTCAAGGTCAAAAAAGAGATTGGAAACATGTTTTGAACAAGATTCATTTATGTAGTCTATGGCTAAAAAATGAGTGATCCCAATGGTCATAAACATAAAAAAGGATGGGTACATTATAATTTGTGTTGAAATTTTCTTGATAAATTTTACTTGTGTCAATGACCCATTTCCAATTACCCTTTTATTAATGAAATTATTGAAGGAATAAGTGGATATGAATTTTACACATTAGTGTATGGTGTATCATAGGTATCCAAAGATCACACAAATGTTGATTTGTTCCTTGTTAGTCAAAATTATTAAAATCCAAGTATAATAATACACTATAACTAAACACTATTGCCTAAGAACTAGGGGGAACATATAATAATGAAAAATATCCTAAAATAGAGATAAAAATAACACAAGTAATTTATCTCCTTTATCAAATTGATGTTGACTTGTTGTCATAAGGATGTTTTCACTCAATCTATGACATTAGAGACTCTTATCAATGCTTCTCTATGGTGGTAACACTTCTCCAATGGTCACTTTTGGCTTTAATTTGCTATTGACTTGGCTTGGTGTGAATCTTGGCATAAAATGGGCATTATAAAATTACTCTCAATGGTTTCTTAAAGGCATTACTAAAAAATAACCTTACACACCAAAGCTTCTTTAGGTATGGTTTGGGAACTTATATTTGTAGTTCTAAAAACTAACTCTAACCCTAGGGATGTTAGGATAAATTCTAAACTTAGTTTAGTATAGCATAACCTAGGTTGAGTCAAGCTAACCTTGGGTTGGGTCAAAACATTTATGAAATAGTGACACCTCAATTTCACATATTTGTGAGGCATGAAAAATAAATTTAGATATTTATGAGGTTGTGACTTACCTTTTTGGAATATTTAAGAATTAATAAGTCACTTTATTACATCCTTTGACCTGACTTCATATTTGGCTAAAAACTCCTTTTTAGATAAATGAAACTCATTAATTCAACTTGGAATTTTTACTTAGGAATTTTAATTAAGATTTGTAATGTGGTTAATCTTTCTTAGTGATTTTTGGATTTTGGAAATTTTTTTAAATATTTTGAATTAATAGCTCAACCAAACAAAAGTTTTGAATTACTAGGTTATAATTTGACTAAGGTTGAAACCAAACTAGGTTATTGGTGTAAACAGGGTAATACCCCAAACAAGCAAGCCTCATTATGTTTCTGAGCAATTAAATCATGTATGTAGATGAATTTTGGACTTTAGGTGATTTATAAACTCCAATTGTGTTATTTTCTATAAATTGACCCAAATCCCAATTTAGGCATGAAAGTGAAAAAAACCAAGTGTCTACAGTTTTCCCTTATTTGAGAAGGCATTGTGAGACATAGGCATAGTAACATATTTAAGATGAACGGTTCATGACCCAAAGGGTCACCAATTAGCCCTTGATGCCCCCTCAAGGGAGTGGGAAACAAAATAGAGTAGTTGAATTTCCCTTGAAATAAAGAAAATGACTTGATCTAAATGGTATTGGGGGTGGAATTACTGAATTGTCTAAACATGGTTATAAACAGTAATGGAGATATAGTCACTAATTTATCGAAAGGTGGCTATAATTAGTAACAAAGGGTGTGACATTGATTTTCAAAAAGGAAATTATAAGTAGTGGCATAACTATTTTTCCCTAAAAGGTGATGGGATGAATACTGATTTCCATAAAGGTAGTTATAATCAATGATAGACCATGAAATGTTGATTTACCAAAAGATGGTTATAATTAGTGACATAGGCATTTGCCTTGATGGGGTGAGTGGAATAGGTAAAAAAATGACTTTCTTAAAGGTAGTTATAGTCATTAGCATAGGACACACAAATAATGATTTTCCCACATATGGTTATAATCATTAAATTGGTCTAACAAGAATGATTTTCCCAAACATAGTTATAATAATTTGCATGTTTAAATCACATAATTTAATATGAGTTTTACCCAAAAATCTATAATAGAGCATTGATCGATCATAAAAGGATCTACCACACTAAGGAAAATTGGCAAGGGTAGCTCATGCAAAAAATCCATAAAAACATATTTATGATGAGTTGACATAGAATAAAAATATGTTTCTAGCCTAAATGTGTGTTCAAATATGGACATTTGAAAAAAACATGAGGTATAGGTAGAAAACTAATGTTTTTAAATAGTTATTATAGGAGGCCCAAAAATATGTTTTGGTTATAATATGGATAAAAAATAAGGCATGTAAGATCAAATGACATGTAAAATGGACCACAAATGTGAAAGGTACACTTTTTGGAGTGCGTAAAATGAACTATAAGCCCTAAGGGTAAAAATTCAAATGTTTGGCTATATATTCACCTATGGGGTAAAAAAACTTCATTTTCAGCTAGCCTATTAGATTTTTTGAGCTCTAATTTTCTATGTAGTGAGCTGATAAAAATGGCATGTAGAGGAGCTAAACACCACATTTTCTATAGAGCACATGAGAGATCCCATGTAGCCATGCAATGATGGACCACCGGTGAGTAAGTTCAACCTAGTCATTAATGTTCTTTTTCATGTATTTAATGTTATTTTTATGTCAAAAAATGATGAAGTCATTATTTATGTTTTAGGGCAAGGAGTAGCTTCATCAAGGAAAATGATAACTTTATGTGAGGTCATCATTCCTAGAAATGGAAAAAATGCCAAAATTGGGTAGAAATCACCAAAATAGTGATTTTGCCCATTTTTATCCAAAGTGGCCATTTTTGTGAAAATAAAAATGGTGACATCACTTAAAAAGGTGTAAAATTGCCTAAATAGTGACTTTGCCATTTAGTAAAATGGTGGCTTCACCTTGGAAGCCAAAAATGGTTGGTTCAGGGACCCGATAAGGATTCAACCTCTTTGAGAGGGTCAATTAGGATTAGTAGGGTAGGCTTAGGCTCAGGTAGTAGTATATAGTTAGCTTGACACTAACTTATCTTTGATTATAGAGCAACTATCTATGTTGATGTGTCAAGAGTGATGTTCACATTGTCTACAAACCCCTCAAATCTAGATAGAGGGTATGGTTAGATTATTACAAGATTTGGACCTTCACGATGTTGTATGGAAGCCATTATTTTGAGTAGATTGAGCATACTTGAGTGTATTGAATGAGTATTGGCACAATGAGAATTTCATGTTCTACCTACTTACTAGAGAGGTGATTATGATAATTGAGTATATTTGGTGTATCCTTAAGTTGTCAATACATGGATGGAGACTATTTTAGTCACCTCCAACATAGTAATATGTTATTCTTAATGATATAGTCAATTATCATGGTATCACCATATTTTAAGGGAAGGTCAATATAGACCTTAATGAGACATGCACAAATATTTGATGTGATGATTTAATTGCTAGAGATCCATCACCACCAACTCTTATTTGCATGGAGGTAGTTGTGCTCATATCCATTATTAATGACATATTTCATCTTAACAAGGGTGGCTAGTACTTTCATATGGGTCTTGGAAGTGTAGTGTAGAGTATGCTTGATGATTCTACATGATTTTCTTGGGGGAAAACCATACTAACACAAATTTATAAGGATATACACATGATAACATATTGTGGTGGATGTAGCATTAGGGATTCTACTCTAATAATGGTCTAGGGATGGGAACATATTTTGATTGAGTGGCCAATAAAGAAATATTGATTACAAGACCCAAAGGATCCATTAGCATACAATTCGGCTCAAATAGGAGTAGACAAGCATGAGCACAGGGGGATATTACTTTATATCATTAGATGTTTGATGATATTACACTAAAAAAATTCATTTAGATGGTCTACCTCACATACCATCTATAATGGTTTAAATACAATTGGTATATGGACTATATAACAACCATATTATTTTTTAGGAGACAATCCCAAAAAATAAGAGTTTTACCATGATTGGGTACTTTAATAATTTAGATTCACATAAAATGTACCTGAGGGATCTAGATGGATTGCCCTAGTGATAAAAGAGAATATTTGGGATACTCTTATTATCTAGAGGTGTGGCCATTGTGACTTATTTGAGTGTTGTTCTAGTTACCTAGATTATGCAGAAGAAATAATAGATGTAGGGGTCACTCTAGCCTATATACCTTAGTGGGTACATGTATGCCCTTTGAGGCTAATAATTCCAAGATAGCCATGGGGATATATGCCCATGGATATTGATGATATGGAGGGAAAGACATCAATTGTAAATGGCATTGCCTATTAGGGTAGCGATGGTGAGGAGGGTGATAATGATGATGATGGCTTAGATGGAGGAGATAGTGGGGGAGATGGAGATTATGGGGGAGATGATGACCTAGTTATGATGGTGTTTGATCCAAGTACATAAGGGGTTACATTTGGATAGTTTGATATAAGATAGGTAGGGCCTTTTGACATAATGATATTAGACAGTGACACAAGTATGATATAGATAGAAATATATACTCAAATAGGGGATATTATATGCTTATAGTGGTAGGTGGCTGATTTGGAGAACACCCTAGATATGTGTGATGATGATATGACTTGAATTTAGTTAGAGATCACTTAGATGAAGGCCAATATAGATAATATGGTATAGGTGTAGATCCAACTTACCACTAAGAGTATTAAGCCATTAGTGATAGAGATCAAGCATTGGCCATCGTTGATAGGCTCTAGTGAGAGCAAGATAAAATTTAGGGAGATATTACATAAGTCATATTTTCATAGATGATTCTAGAGAGACTTTAAGCTAATTATGATTCCTCTTATTACCATTAGGATTATGAGATGACAATGCCCAGGGAGTATCAACATGTTTCATTTGAGATCTAGGATGCACATAGGGTAGTCAACAGATCTAGTTGGTCTCATACCAAGACTCATGTTACAAGTTTCTTAGGTCAGTCCACTCATCAACCATAGCCACAACCACCAGGACCACCAGGGGCATCAAGGTATCCTCAAGCCATAGGTCCCATGGACACACAACCAAATTTAAGCATAGGGATATTGATATTTTGACATTTTGGCATAATTTTGGCATATGGCATTTTACTTGCTTTATCAAAATATTAATGTATTTTGAGACATCATTGTGATATGTATATATCCTATATGTATTATGACATTTAAGATCCATTAACATTTAGTTTTGGGTCCTTCAAAGCTGATTTACATACATATGATATTCCTTTGATATGTATGATGCCATGCTTATGTTGTTTATTGCATGTTTTATTATTGATTGGCATTATGTATGTTGTAATATGATTGATGTTTATACTCATGTATACTTTGTTCATTTATTTCTTATGCTATTCTTATGAGATGTTATTTTTTTTATTATCATATGATTATGTTATATGACTCATATATATGCTTATTCATATATGCATGTTTGTATAAACACATAATATATAAATTTTACTCTTATGTATTACTCATAGATTTAGGCATGTGATTGGGTACTTGGCTGGTTTGATATATCAAAATATTGTCATTGCATTAATCTAATAGTCTCTTTATACTTGGTTTTTTATGTAGCTTTTGATATTATGCATTATAGTTATGAACAACTAAAATGAAAATATGTACCATAATCATGGAGAACTTAGTTTAAATGTAAATATAAACAACCTAGGAATAAGATATGAACAATCAAATCCTATATGTAAATATAACAAAGAAAATAAGTGTAGGACTAAATAAAAACATTCACAACCTAAGTACATGACATGAATAATCAAGACTTAAGTGTAAAAAAGATGTAATAATCATATAATAACTAAGAAATAAAAAGGACTAAAAAGGCAAAAATAAAATAAAAATAAACAAACAATAACTAAATAAATAAAAAAACACAACCAAACAAATACAAAAAAAACTAAAGCTATACAAACAAATAAACTTAAACAACAAAATACAAACAAATAAACAAAAAAATTAGTTAAATAAAGAAACTATACAAAAAAATGCAAACAATGCTATAAATAAATAATAACACTACAAACAAATAAAAACAAGAAAATAAACAAATAACAAAACACCAATAAAAAAACAAATTATAATTTTTTTCACGATGGCTTTGGCTCCGGCTAATGCGCGCACGAAGCCACATTTGAAATCGGATGCTGTGATCCGAGTGGCTGGTGAGGCTGTGGCTACTGTTACGAAGGAGGTTCTTCCTGATAATAGAGGGAGGAACCATAATACCCGCAAAGAGATTTATGCTGAGGGGATTGAAGATACTACAGCTGTGTGTTCGGCCAACATTCCTGGGTCAGGGCATGGACCAGGGGGGCAAACCTATGCAGATGTGGCGGCCTTCAAAGTAGATATACAAGATGCTCAGCCTCATACAACACCTGTACCTGCCCGTGTATCACCTGTAAGTGCTTTAAAACCTATTAGGGTAACTCTAAACCCTAAATTAGCAAAAAATATCTTCCAAGAAGAAAAATGGTTTTCCTCTTGTGTAGCCATCTTCCGTTTCTGTGGTTTCTGGCCCTTTTTTGTAGATCTATAGAATTGGATTGCTAAGAGTTGGCTGCATATTAAAGATGGTCAAATACAGCCCTATGCTAGGGGTTTTTTTATAGTAATATTTCAAAGCCTTGAAGATAGGAAGTCTATTTTGTGCCACAATAATTTTTCTTGGTAGGGCAGATTTCCCCTAATGGCCAAACCTTGGCACAAGGATTTTAATCCTCTCTCGGAATCCTTTAACAAAATCCCTATATGGGTGCAGCTCCCTTATCTTCTGATACATTTGTGGCAAGAGGCGGTTTATAAAACCATTGGAAATGAAATAGGGGAGTTTCTATATGAAGAAGACAGTACTAAGAGCCACCATTCGACTTGTGCATGATTTTTGGCTGACCTGGATGTTTCAAAGGGCCTTCCTGAGGTGATTTGCATTGATTCCCCAAGGGGTTCCTGGACACAAATTTTGGATTATGAGGGGATTCCTTTTAGGTGTAGGAAGTGTCACCAGACGGGACATATTGCTGCCCATTGTGGTGATGGGAAAAACAACCCCAGACGTTCACCTTCTTGGTGGCCTAAGGATTTCTCTGAACATAGCATAGATAAACAACCTTTGGAGACAACAACAGATTCTGAGATCGAGAATGAGGAAAGGTTGCAATCCGATTCAGAAGATGAAGAGAAATCACTGGAGAAACAATCAAATATAGCCTCTGAGGAGGCTAAAGTTAAAGATATAGCTGAGCTTGAGGAGGAGGTGGTGATCTCTTCCCCTATTTTGGAGGATCTTTCTAAGAGCCAGACTATGTTATACTGTCACAAGGAGTTTATGCCTTCTGGTGTCCACAGATCTGTGTCTTCTGAGGCATGGGTTGCTGAGGCAGCTAAGGTAGAAGATGGCTGGACAACAGTCAGAAGAAAGAAGGCTAAGCCTTTGGTCCCTCCTCTAGATATGAATCTTCGGTCATGCAAAAAGAAAAATCCGAATTTAAAAGATTCATCCAAAGTTCCTTTCTGCTGATTGGTTTTTTGGGGGCAGCAAACCGGTCATATCTTCTTGGTTTGCTGGTTACGGATTTGGAAGTTTACTAATCCATTAGGTTATCTTTCAGTTCAGTGTTTTGACAGCTATTTTTTCATGTTCTTATTTTTTAGTTACAGGTCTTTGTAAAACCTGGTTTTGGTTCTTTTTTGTTATCAGGTTCTTATGTTAACCTGGTTGTGCTTAAATGTTTATCTTTCTTCTTGTACTGGGTTTCGGGGTCCCTTCAAAACCTGTTTTTACCATAATCTAAAACAAAACACCAATAAATAAAACATGAATAAACACAAACAAATAATAAATACACTAATAAACAAAAACTAATAATTGATAACAAAACAACAAAACACCAATAAATAAGTAAACAAACACAACACGATCAAACATAATAACTAAACAAAATAAAAAACTATAAACAGGGAAATGATATAAATTGGATAAAACAAAGAGAATAAATAAATACAAATAAAATAAACAAATAGACAAATATAATAAAAAAAGGTTGCAACAAATAAAACAAAACAATCAAAACAAATAAACAACCCAAAGTAAAGAAAATTGTAATAAACAAACTATTCTAAACACATAGAGGCAAATAAATAAGCTAAGCTAACAAAATGGTAAAATACAAACAATGGTTAGTCATAATGTTAGTACAAATAAAATATAAATTATTTGTGCATGTGTAATAGAGGTGTTACTCTTGGAAGTAGGGTGACCCCTATGCTAGGTATAAATGACATAGATAAAATAACATAAGAACAAATGTCACAAGGTTTCCCCTAGGTTATAGGGAACAATGATAAATGGTCGCCCCTAGGCTATAACGAGTAATAACACAAATATGATGGACACATTAACCTAGACTATAGAAAATAATGGCATAAAGAAATGAAATTGGGGGGAATAAAAGAAAAGGAAGGGGTTTCTGAGTTGACTCCAAACACACTAGATAAGTGGATGCTTCCTACATAGTTCCATGGATGCAAGATCAAACATAAACTTTAGGCCATATGTAGTTCTCTTAGGATATGGGATAGAATAAATATGAATGATAAGAAAACATGATTAACTTGTATAGTAAAATGGAAATGGTTTTGAAAAATGATAAGTGCATAAGAAAAGAAGAGGTAGGTATTCATAGTAATGAAAGTGTCAACATAAATAAATTACACAAGTATGAGAGCATGGTTTAGTCTAAAAACCAAACTAAAATATAAGAGACAAGTATCCACTAATGAATTGAATTAATAATTCATAATGTTTACTACATATATGGCTTGGAACGAGAATGATCTCATAAAATGGTGAGAGTATTATAAATGGTTTCTCGTAAAATAGTGAGAGTGTAAGAAAATCCAAGTGGTCATTACTACATCAAACTCGAATGCATAATGTTCAAAACATCAACTCGTAAAATGACGACAACATTTGGTTAAGGTCAATAAGGATGGGGAAACTAAAGAACAAATAGTTAATTGTGAAATAGTTAGGAGTCCCAAAATATTTAAGGCAAATAAATGGTCAAAAAAGAAAGGAAGGTGGTCAAGATAACCTAAGATACCCCATGTATCCAAGTGTTGCCTACATAGTCTATACGGGCCTTGGGCCAATGTAGTTCTCCTATAAATGGGAGAAAAAAGGCCAAGGTGGCCTAGAAATGAAGCTTGATAGATAAGAGAGTCCATCCCAAAAAAAATTGATGGCTTTATGTTTTGTGTGGAAATTATAAGCCAATTTTCATGATTTTTAGGATTTTCCTTAGGTCTTTTACAAATGTTTAAGGATTTTTAAACTATTTAAAATATTTTAGAATTTTATAGGCATCTTAACTTGATCAATAATTATGATATACAAAATGTTTAAACTCTTAAAATGGTGAGAGCATGGATTAGGTTTCTTACAAAATGGCAAGAGTGTACATAGTTAAATTACTTGCATACAGCTAGATCGTTCAAACAAGGGTGCCTGAGTTGACCTCAAAAACACTCAGCACTACCTACATAGTCCAAATGGACCTCAATCCACTATAGTTATACCTACAATGGTGAAATTTGAGAATTGATTCTAATGTTTTGGTGTTTTGGGTATCTCAACTCAATAGATAATTGTGAGATACAACATGGTCCAAACTCTTAAAATGGAGAGAGTGTGGTTTATAAATGCTCATAAAATGGTGAGAGTATGGCAAAGGGGTGAGTAATATCTCCTTAATGTAAATCAAGAACTACCTACATAGTCTCATAATACCTCAAGTCATTATAGTTCTATTTACCAAAAAGGCATCTGATTAAGTACCTACAAGTTCAAGTATAGGCAAATGGTGATAGTGGATGCTAGGTAATGTGACAATGCATGGTAAATGGGTTTTCCTAATATTCCCAAAGGTGGTTATAATTAGGAAATAATGGAAAAGGGTAATTTGTACTAATTTATCCATAGGTAGTTATAATTTATAGCACAAATATTATTATAGAATATAACAACAAATGAAGGATGTAATTTTTAGGACCACTATCATACTACTTTCATATACTACCATTTAAATGTTTAATTCTAAAATAAGTAATGGAAATAAATATTTCATCAAAAAATAAATATGATTGAAGTATAAATGAATTAGAACTAAGGCCAAACATGATAGGTGGGGTTAGGTAAAAATAATTGGTTGATAAGGGGTTAATGGAATGGTAGAACAATATAGGGTATAATACAAATAATAGACATAATGTGGCACAACTTAAATGATCCTTGTAGATAATAATTTGAGTCCCTAAAGTGTAAAGGTATTTAAGGTGTATTATGTTCATCAGTTCATCAAATTCATATCCTTATGGCATGGTGAGCCTATATGCTTTAGAACCCTAGTTGGCAGTAACTACATAAGTCCCTAACTAGTTTAGTTGGAACTTTCCTTTTTTCTTTGTCTCAGCATTGATAATTTTTTTATTTTATTTTAACACAAGGTCACCAAGCTCAAATTCAGGATGGTTAATGCACCTATTATATTGTCTTCTTAATTTATTTTGATGTGCTTGAAGATTATTCAAGTTAGCCATGCATTTTACATCAAGTAAGTCTATTTCTTGCAAGTAAGATACTTTATATTTCTCATCATCGATGATGTGTTACAGTGAAAGATAGAGAGAAATCAACTTGACCTCGATAGGAATAATGGCCTCAATGTCATAAATAAGTGAATAGGGTGTATCTCATGTTGGAATACAACATGTGGTATGGTATGACTAGAGGGAATCAAATAGTTGTAAGTTCTAATTATGAACACCATCATTGATAATCTTCTTTAGAATATTGACAATGGTTTTATTAGAATCCTCATCTTGGCTATTTCCTTGTAGGTAATAGGTGGTATAGAAATGTTGTTTGATATGGTATTGGGTACAAAGTGTTTTCAAATATTTATTTTAAAATGATCTACCATTATCAAATATAATGTCCAAGGGGATAACATAATGAAAAATGAGATGGTTGAATAAGAACTTAGATATCTACGTACTAGTATGTAAGTGAGGGGAATGGATTCCACCTACTTAGTAAAGTATTTAGTGGCAGTTAGGGCATGTTTATGGCTATTTGATGATGTGGAATTTATCTTCCCTATGAGGTTAGGTCCCCACATTGATAATAACCATGGTGTTGTCAATGGTTTGAGTATCTTGGTTGGATCATGAACTATATTAGCATACTTATGACACTTTACACACATCTTCACATATGCAACTATCTACTTCTATAGTTGGACAATAAAAGTTAGTACACAATAATGTTTTGGCCAATATTAGACCATTAGTCTGGGATCCACACACTCATTCATGAACTTTTATCATCACTAATCTAAAATTTTCCAAAGGTAAATAATGAAGTATAGTTATATCATAGATTTAATGATACAAGGTTGGTCTAAGTAGGGTATAATGAGAGGCTTTATGGATGAATGGTCTTTGTTTTTTACATGATAGGTTGGAAGGTATATTTTCATCTTGGATATAGGTATGTATGTCTAAATACAATGGAGATGTGAGACTAATAATGGTTTACTTTGGAAATAATAATGGTTTTGTTATTCAATGTGTAACAACACAATTTTTTGGCAACAAACACCATTGATAAATAGGCTTTTTTAATTGGCATATAGTTATGCTCATACATGACTAGTGATTAGCTCAGATAATACACTACATGATCTTTAAACTTTTCTTCGTATTATGCCAAAACTACCCCTAAGGAATTTTTATTCACTAATAGGTAGCATAAAAATGACTTATTCAACATTGGTGGCAATAACATAGGTGGATTGGCTAGATGTTCCTTAATATGGTCAAATGCTTTTTAGCACTCTTCATTCCATGAGAACGTAATACCCTTCTTCATTAAGTGTGTAAATGGATGGAATTTATCAGCTAACTATGATATGAGTCATTATATTGACTAAGTCTTGCCTTGTAAACTATGGATTTGATTCAAGGTAGATGGTGGTGGGATTTATGTAATGGATAAAAATTTGGCTATGTCAACTTCACTGCCCCTGCAAGAGATAATGAATCCTATTTTTTTTTTGAAAAGTTATGAAATATACACACTTCGTTGGATTAAGCTTGACATTTTAATAATGAATTCTCTCAAAGATTCTTCATAGTACCAATGGATGGTTAGTATGGTTCTTTGATTTACCCAAGATGTCATCGATGTAGTCCTCAATAATGTCATGCATCATATTGTGGAAAATCACTTTAATGGCTCATTTTTGTGTGTCTCTAGCATTATTAAGTCCAAATGACATTACCTGATAGCAAAAAATTCCCCAGAGTGGTAAACATTATCTTATGTTGGTATTCTAGTGTAATTTAGATATGATTGTACTTGAAAATCCATCCATAAGAGAAATCATTTCATATACATCCATTGAGTTGACTATCATGTGAATATTAGGTAGAGAAAAGTCATCTTTCGAGAAGGCTTTATTAATATCTCTAAAATTAGTGAAAATTCTTGTACTTTTTGGTTACTTTCTCATTGGAATAATGTTTGAAATCTATTATAAATAGTTGATCGAACTGATGCATCTCACATCTAAGAATTTCTCCAACTCTTTTTTACTAGAATAATAATATGATGATGTATCTTATGTATATTTTAATTAATATGTATAGAATTAGGATGTACAAAAAAATGGTGTATAACCTGTAGACACCTAAAACTAGCCACCAATAACCTCTAACTAGGCTTTTGACCAATTCCTATCAAAATGCACAATTTGGCCTAAAAATACTAAAACACATTAAAAGCTTTGAACTTGTAATATGCAAGTGATAATTTTGGCTAGAGAATAATTCAATGAGGTAATTCAATTTATGAGATGACTAAATTTGATCAGATCATTTTGAGTCAAAATGATGATTTTGTACCTGGGTGCTCTAGATTTCTCTTTTGTATCAAATTTATAGCAGAAGACATGTGAATTTATTATTTTATGTTGGTAACATCCTAAATGGGATAATAGATCCAATGCATCTAAAAACACATCCTAATTCTAATATAACCAAAATTTGAGTGAATAATATGACATTCTAACCAATTTGAGTAATTTGTGCACTAATGGCCTAGACTTGCACCAAAATTGATAAATCATGTTTAACACTAATTAATTTGGATCAAGAGCTTAAGTTAATTTTCCATGAAACTTGTTAAATATTTATTTTTAAAAATTGATTATGATTTTCTACATCATCAAATGACATCATTTCTTGGGAAGATAACTCTAGGCCATAAATGCATAAAATATCAAGATTAATCCCTCCTATGCCTCATCAATGCCCTCACATTCCTCATTAATGCCTCTCTATACCAAATATTTATGAATTAATTTATTTAACATGGTCTCCAAAGTTGAATGGATCCTTAGCCACACATCTCCATCTTGAGATGGATGGCTTATGTTCATTTTGATCATTTTGCAAAATTTATAAGTAGGAGGCCTTACCGATTGAATTTTAAGCTCTCTTGGTGTAAAGTTATAATGCTAAAAATATATTTCAAGCCAAAGTTAACATGCCCAAATAGCTTCAATCCACATCATGATGTAGTGTTATTATGCCCAAATATTGAGCCAAATCCATAACAAGGCAAACAAATGGTGGCAAGAGGAGATGAAGGTAGCCACACTCCATTGATGAAGATCTCTTAGGAACAATCCAAGCAAGCCAATTTAAGAAGACTCTTAGAGCATCAAGGAAGGTAAGAAAGGTAAGTTTAATGTACTTTAGTTGTGCTTTGTTCATTTTTATTCTTCACCATGCTCCCCCATTGAGATAGGCTTAAGGTGTTATCATTAGTGTGTTTTGTTTTGAATTTGGTTTCATTCACTAACACCATACTAATATATCCTTATTGCAATATTATGTTCACAAATGGCATGCTCAGTGGGACCTAGCATCAAAAATTTGGTCAAATAACACCTACAAATAACCTACTAATAATTTTCATACAAGATATTGGAGTGTGGGAGCAAAGAGAGTGAAAATTTGAGCAAAAAATTATTTTTTTGGAAGTCACGGTTCTGTTATTATGGAGTACCATAATCCTACCACTGACATAGTCACAATTTTGTAATTTTATATCATGATATTATGTTTAAATTATGTTTTTAGACTAACCTTGTCTCTATATTCAAATCTCATAGCTATGTTACAATATCACTACTTGAAAGTAGTGATATTGCAACCCCATGATTCATTAGTAGTGATATTACAACAATGCTACTCTCTAAGTAGCAATATTGAAATCATGTGACTCTATAGTCATGGTATTTTAATATTGTAACTAACCTAGTCATGGTATTACAATCCCACAACTAACCCAGTGATGATATTGTAATCTTATGACTCCATAGTTATGGTATTTCAATTCTACAACTAGCACAATCATGATATTGCAATCTCATGACTCCGTAGTCACTATATTACAATCTTGAAACTAACACAATCATGGTATTACAATCTCATGACTCCACAATCATGATACTATAATCCCATGACTCCATATTCATGATATTACAATCTCATGATTTAATCTAACATGTTTTTGCATTGTGAGTCATGGTTTTGCACTATGGAGTCATGATATTGTAGTATGCCTAATAAGCCATCTTCTGAAGCTTTGTTTGAGGTCATCTGGACTCCATTTTTAATGATTTTTTTAAACCCATGTGTTTTTTTCTTAAATTTTCATAATATGCAACTCATTTACCTTCAAGTTGCATAAATATTTTAAAAATATAAAAATACTCTAACACTTGTAAGACATGCAAGGAAAAGTGATCAATTTGTGCATGAATTAAGTTTCTAACATTCCATTTGGTACTTAAATAATAATTTAAGGTGTTTACTTGAATTTTTTTTTTGTTATTTTAAAGTTTTGAAACTTAAGGCCAAGGGGATAAATAAAAATATGACACATTTCATTTAGTGTTTTAAAATTAAACTCACTTCTTTATGTAAGTCATTTCTTGTTTGCTTAGTTAGATTTGTTTGTGAAAAAAAGAAGTTTTGCATGTATGCTCTCCCCCATCCCCTATAGGTAAATTGTTGGATCAAAAGTACCATCTTCATTATAAATTTCCTTAGTTAAAAGGTGTAAAAGCGATGTTGTGAAGGATCTTTCCAAGACCCACATAGCTTGGGTGAACTAGAAATAACCTTAAAGCTCTTTTACTTGGTTTTATTTTCATTGTATCTTGGTTTGTGATGGGGATTTCATCACCTCCCATGAGTTCTATAGGGAAGCTTTGAATTAGGAATTCACCTCCCAACATTATCTTCAACCCCTCTACATGGGTGGGTATATGAATTATGATCACCCCATTGGGATGATGGTTTGAGTGGTTAAACCATATCCTATCAATGGGATAAGCTTGAGATGTTTGAGCACATTAGACATCGTACTAAACTAAGTGAGTGATGGATGTAGTGGTTGTAAAAAGGGTAAGACCTTTTTACAACAAACCAAGTGTCATGGACCCAATTGACATGTTTTTTTTCTTGAATTTTGATGTGAGTCTTGTACATTTGATCCATCTAGAATGATCGAAAAATAATTAGTTTTAGTCAAACCCATTTTACCACACCCTTGATAAGAATTTGGATGATTTACTTGTATTTTATCATTTTATTTCTTGGTGTTTTGAGACTAAAATTAGTGTGTTTATTTATAAATCATGTCAAAACCAATTTGTTTATATGCCACTTTTTTGTTTAAAGATGTGTTATGCTAACGATTTTACACCACTCTTGTGCCTTGTAATTTTTAGCTAAACTTGTTTATGTGTGTGTTAATTGACTGATAAGGGTACCGTTATGCTACCCAAATTAGATATCAAGTTTTTGCCTTTAACTCTTTGAAACATAACATTTAATATATCATTAGAGCATGCTTACACCATTATGCTGCTCAAATTGTTTCAAAACTCATTTGACTTGTACCAAAACCATTGTTTAAAACCATGTCACACATGCCATTTAGAATTTGTTTATGCACCATCATGTTATCCAATATTTTCTAATTTGTTTGGTCAAATCCTAGTCTTCAACATTTATTTTTCAATTAACCTTGTCAAGTTTGGATTCAAACATTGATTGATTTTTATTTATGTCTCAATTCATGGGGTTGATACATAGATCGTTCTCTTTTGGGTTGAATAACTTTTTTTAATTGATTACCCAAATTTGAAGATTATTGACTGTTTATTTATTCATAGAGCCTATCCTCTTCATTGTTTGTACCTTTATTTGGGAGAACACAAACTTTCTCCAAAATCCTTTGGCATTAAGACTAATGATAACTGATCATGTTTATGCTTGATTCTATATGTCGGGTCTATGTCAAAGTTATTTACAAAATTGTTAGATTAAATCAAATTCACATTAATCAGTTATTTCAAGCCTAGTTTTTGATTTTTTTGGCCAAAAGTCATAACATATCTTGTTTGAGCCTAGGTTTTGACTCTGTGTTTGGATAAAAGACCTAGTGACTCTTTTCCCTTTCCTAGTTTATACCTTGTTTGGAGCATTTTGGCCTAGAAATTGACATACCAGTTTTATTTCATTAGTTGACCTTTTATGTTAATGACATTTGATATTAGACTATTTTATGTCAATTTTTAGCACAAACCATTTTGGAGATACAACTCCACCTTTGACCAAGTTAGACCTAGTTTTAACCTTTTATCCTTTGGATATTATTTTTAAGATTTTGTGAAACTTTGAGCCTTTTTGTTTTCAAATCTTTCATAATTTAGGCAGCTATGTCTAGCTACACTTATGATGGAGTCACATACAATCCAAGTTATGATAGAATGGCCACACAAAATATTACTATAAACCTCTACAAAGATATATTTTCTAAAGAGTTTTATCATTCTCCCTAAAATAATCCATATGGGGAACAAATTCAAGGATCAACTTACAATCTATCTCAAAACCCTGACTGGGATGATATGGTTTATGAGGAAGACTTGGAAGCTTTGGCTTATGACAGCAATCAGGCTCCACCATGTCATACCATTGTTATTCCAAGACCACATCCAAGGAATGACATTTCCATACCAAAACCTTATCTTTTGGCTTGTATGATCAACTAGGATCCATTATGCCCCTTACTCATTTTAGGACTTAGTCCTTTAGCTTTTATGAGTAATCAAGCTCTACATCACCCTATCATCACCATTTTAGGACTTCATCCTTTGTATCATAAGATAAATCATGATCTCTAACACCATACTATTATACAATTATAGGCAATTCCTTATCTAGTACCAATCCTATCAAAACCTCAACTGATCCAATCATTTGAAGACCAACTTATGTTCAAAACTAGTATTTTATAACTCATGGGAAACCAAGGTCAAGAGAACCAACTAATCCAAGATGATTTTATTGAAAAAACTAGTTCTAATAAGTCAATCGATGATGAATAACCTTTTAATCCTATACCTATTAATGAAGAGTCTCATTTTGACAAACCAATCTATATGGAGCCCATTATGCCATCATACGTCATTGCTTGTCCAATACCAAACATTTAATAAGACATCATTGTAGTAGCATCTACATTAGATTAACAATCAACATTGGAGTTAGGTTTTATTCTTGAATTGACATAATATTTAACATTAAAATAAGAGTCAACATTAGTTTTAACATTAGATTCAGAGTCCATTGAGTCAGAATCAGATTTAGAAACAAAATATGTTTATGACTATTATAATATTGGTTATGCATGCCTAATAGATTAGTTTGAATACATTTGTGATCCTTCTATGATTTTTGAGGATCAATAATTCAACATTCATAGAATTTATCCTAATATCTTCTATGAGGATTATGAAACCTCTCCCCATTATATTACCATTCCACATGCCATTACCACCAACCAACATAGCCATTTCATTTACATTCCATCTCCCACAAGTGTTGATTGGGACCAACAGAATAATACTTTGTTGAATTGGGTCCATGGTGACGTAGAGGTTGAAGAGGAGAAAGAAGGCTAAAACCACATTCATGTAGAAAAATAACACTCTCCTAATGAAACCTTTTTGAAGGCATTAGGGGATAATTAAAGTTTAAACTTAACATCTTCTAGTAAAACTTTTTCAAAATCACTAGAAGACAATCAAAGTTAAATCCTAACATTCCTTACTGAAACCTTCTTAGAGGTGTTATGGTATAATCAAGAAAATTTCATCAATGAAAATCTCTTTGAGACACCAATAGATGAGAAAAAAAATTTCACTTCTTAATGAAGAAAATATCGAAGATCATATCAACATAGCTTCGAATCTATAACCCAATTAGATGGTAGTTACTCTTAGGCCCAAATAATAAAATAATCTAGTGGTCCTAATGAGAGAATATTCAGAAGTATTTATCCCTACCACATCTAAAGATATGTCAAATATATAATAAATAACATTATGTGTGCCTAAAAATCTTGATCTTCATTTGTTTCCCAACCATCATACATTCTATTATCATCCACCATTCCATTTCCCAAATAAACTTATCATCCAATATTTATCCATATTTACTATCCATGGTCACACTTACATATGCAGAGGATACAAAGATAACTTGTCTTTACTCTTGAAGGAATCATAATCAATGACTAATGAAGATCACAACAACATTATTTGCATCTAAATTTTCAACTAGTTCTTGATAGAGTAGCTATTCAAATGAGGTGTGGGGTATCAATTTACATGATTGATTATTCTATTTGTATCATTTAATGATCAGGATGTGTATCTCCACTTCAACAAGAACAATAGAATCATATTCCATCTACCATACCTAGGCCAAAAACATATAAAAAACAAACAACCATTATTGGCCACAAACATTTACCATACTATTTCAAATTTCCATGCCATTACCCCTTACTACATATCCTTTTTTCCATTATTGCATACCTATCTAATCACTTTATTACTTGGGGTTAAACCTCTTACCATCTTATCTAATCTATTAAAAACAATCATTATCCTAGAGAAATACCATTTTATTTTACCATATCATTCCTATCTAGAGCAAAGCCTATTTTTAGTCACCCTATCCAATCATGTTTTGATCTTGGTTATTTTGGTTCTTCCCACACTATTAATGAGGTGATTCTAATCAATTTTTAATAATCAATCAATCCATGTTTTAATGACAATCTATGAAAGTAGTGTGATAGTTGATCTAGCAAGATATTTTTCATTTTCCATCCTCTATCATGTTTGTTTATGTGAGCCTGATTATATCACCTATTGGGGAAAATCAATGTTCACTAGTCTTGATACTAATTATAACTGCCTATGGGTAAATTATTATAATTGACTTGATCCGTTGTATCCTAGTTATAACTCCCTATGGGAAAAATAGGGGAAACATGTATTTATCATGCATTATCTTATCACCTTGTCATTATTATTTCCATTTGATTGCCCATTTTCTAGATTTGAGAACTTGTTGGGACCTAGTTGGTTTTTCCTCACCTTTTATGTGGATGGAATTATTATGACTTGAGGTCATTTTTAGACTATGTAAGCCATGTTAAATTCATGTTGAGGTCATTAAAATCCCCCTTTCCATGTGCTTTAACCATTTTGTGAGCAACCTAAGCCAATGCTCTCAGCATTTTACGAGTAGGTATCTTGTAATTATCCAATGAGTTAAAATACCTCAAATTATCAAAAAAAATTAAAATATTTCAAAAATATAAAAACATTTATCCTATCTAATCCTAGTCAGTTATCCTCACTTTTCCCTACTAGGGGATGATCATTATTGAATGTTTTCTTTTAATTTTGTTTTCAAGTTTTTTGTTTGATTATTTATTTCAAGTTTTTTGTTTGTTTATGTGTTTTGTGTGTGTTTCTTTATTTATTTGTCTACTTGCCTATTTTTTTGCTTTCAACATTGTTGTCTTCATTCAATTTATGTGCATTAATTTGGTGATTCCATGTGTATTTATAATTAAATCTATCAATATTCATACCTCAATATTAGCATCATGGTTTTTTAATCATTGGTGCATTATTTGTTAGTGTTTATTGGATTGATAGTTGGTCCTTATGCATATTTTGAGATAGTATTCATGGTGTTCTATCATGATGCCTACCATCAAGTTATAAAACAAAAATTAGCTTCAAGGAGTCTTATAAGTTGTAGAGCTATAGAATTTTCTTCTTGGCACCTTGACAAATCCTCCCATCCCATCTTGATCAAATCAACCCATTGACCATTCTAGTTGTCTTATTTATAATAAATATGAGCATCTCCTCATTGGTAGGTACAACTAAATATTTTATATAGATAAATATTATTATTTTATCCATCTCTTTCATCACTTTCCATCCTTATATTCCTGGTTGTTTGTGGCTTCTTTAGTTATTAGACCATCACATCTACAGTTTTGCCCACTCATATCTAGTTTGTACAAGTTCTATCCTTAATTTATGCTTTCTAATCCACCCTAACTGGGGCACCCCCATATCAAACATCATCTTTAGCTAATCTAGGTCATCTTAATGATTATAACCACCTATGGGAAAATCATTATTTTGACTTTTATTCCTAATTGTAACCACCTTTAGGAAAATTAGTATCCTTTTTAAATAAATGCATGAAAGCATTTTATCATTTGGATTAATCTCACCCATAGGTTAATTACACCTTTCTTCTTGCTTCTTTTTAAGGGACCATCCATCAAAAAATATAATGGCCACTCCCTCAAGGGGGCATCATCATAGACTTTTTGAACACCATTTGGAGTTTTTTCTTCAATCATCATCTTCTTTTGGCATACAGACCATTTCTCATTATTTGAGAAGACATTATTGTGCCTACAGTTTACAATGCCTTCCCAAATAGGGGAAAACTATAGACACCTAAAACTAGCCACCAATAACCTCCAACCAAGATTTTGACCAATTCCTATCAAAATGCACAATTTGGCCTAAAAACACTAAAACACAGTAAAAGATTTTAAATTGTCATTTACAAGTGCCAATTTTTTCTAGAGTATCATTAAATGAGGCAATGCAATTTATGAGATAGCTAACTTTGATCAAACCATTTCGAGGCAAATTGATTATTTTGCACTTGGGTGTTCTAGATTACTCTTTTCTATCAAATTTATAGCACAAAAATGTTCCTTTGTTATTTTATGTTGGAAACATCTTAAATGGGATAATAGATCCAATTCATCTAACATCACATCCTAATTTTAATCCAATCAAATTTCAAGCCAATAATATGACATTCTAACCAATTTGAATAATTTGTGCACCAATGGCCAAGATTTGTACCAAAATTTATAAATAATGTTTAAGACTAATTAATTTGGATCAAGAACTTAAGTTAATTTTCCATGAAACTTGTTGAATATTTATTTTTGGAAATTGATTATGAGTTTCTACATCATCAAGTGACATCATTTCTTGGGAAGATATCCCTAGGCCATAAATGCATAAAATATCAGGATTAAGCCCTCCCATGCCTCGTCAATGCCCTCCCATGCCTTATTAATGCCTCTTTATCCCAAATATTTATGAAGGGATTTATTTAACATGGCCATCAAAATTGAATGCATCCTTAGCCATACATTTGTATATTGAGATGGATGGCTCAAGTTCTTTCTAATCATTATGCAAAATCTATAAGTAGGAGGCCTTGCCTATTTAATTTTAAGCTCTCTTGGTGTAAATTTATAATGTTAAAAATCTCTTTCAAGCCAAAAGCCACATCTTGATGTAGTGTTATTATGCACAAATATTGAGCCAAAGCCATCATAAGCCAAACAAAATAGTGCCAAGAAGAGATGAATGTAGTCATACTCCATTGATCAAGACCTCTGAGGTGCAATCCAAGCAAGCATATCAAAGAAGACTTTTAGATAATCAAGGAAGGTAAGAAAGGTAAGTTTATTACATTTTAGTTGTGCTTTGTTCATTTATATTCTTCACCATGCTCCCCCCTTGAGATAGGCTTAAGGTGTTAGCATTAGTGTGTTTTGTTTTGAATTTGGTTTCATTCAATAACACCATACTAATCTCCCATTATTGAAATCTTATATTCTCACAACCAAGGTAAGGTCCAAACTTAGTATGTCCAAATAGGCCCATGTAAATATGTCAACAAACTCCCTCAGAAGGGCTGTAAAGACTTCACATTCCTCCTCAATGAGGGATGCACCTAGTTTGATCCACTTTGGGTCCTTCAATGTCCAAATATTGACCTTTTAAGTGCCCTCCACAAGAACCATCATTTAAAATAGTTGGTAAAGAGGTAAATTGGTTGATAATAGAAATGTACTCTAGTTGGACTGGTTTGCCTAATTCTCTAAAATAAGATGAATTAGTATCTCCTAATGTTGGTAAAAGCCATGAATTAAATACTTTAGGGAACTCTTGAATAATCTATGCAAAATATTGTCACTCCTCATTAATAATATATAATCCATAAATAGTCTTTATACTATAGGTCTCCTATACTTAATAAGAAGAGGGGTAAACATCCTCATCTAATTACTCCATAAACTAGTTTTAACCAAGAGACTTGCCTTTTTATTTACTTTTACCCTGGTTACAAAGTAACTCAAAGATTTTTTACCTTTTAGACCTCAATGTTTGATTTTATTTTTGTTTTTGGCCAAGGAATTTTGCCCATTTTATGAAATAGGTAGTAGGATTTAATCTGATAGAAAAGCCTTGCTTGTGATCTTCAAGAGGAATGTGATTTCTCAATCTCATAAAGTCGCATATGGCCTCATCATTTTCAAACTCATCTAAAGGGATTGTTGACTCTTGTTGGTACTAGTATATCAACTATGGGTGATAAAAGGTTTATGGTGAAGGTTGGTAAATATGGTTAACAGTATAAATGGCAGGAGGATTAAATAAGTTTATAGTAGTAAGGTCATCATAGATGTTATAATTAAACCGTACATCACTTCCATCATCATATTCACTAGTTGATGGTATTTTAATGTGAATAAGGTATGCAGGGTCACCCTTAAGAACTTTAAATTCAATACTATGGGTTTGCTTGTAATTGGTATTTAAGACTAGTTCGAGCATGCCTTGCTAATGTAGCCCCAAGCCTTTGCCTTCATAAGCTAAGTGATCCATAATATAATTATATATATGATACTTTTCACTTTGGTAATAGTTAGCTAACTCATCAGTGTAAATCAATAAAATCATCGTTAACTACAAGGTCTTATTCTAGGCTAGAGGCTAGTTTGAAAATAATGGGTTTATTCAATTGGGATTTTCTTTTAATCTACCATTGCATGTGAGTTTTTATGTCCTTAGGTCTCCCATAGGATTTTGGATTTTATGGTAATTTGGAAATATATAATGAATTATGGGTACTATATTCTAAGACCTTTGTTAGTTATATAGAAGTGATTGGCAATGTCTGGTGGAGGCATGGATGAGGTAGAAGTTAGGTTATTGGGGTCAATATAATTGGTTTCTAGTCCTAATTTAATGTATTTTCCCTTTTTGGATCTTCCTTAATCAAAATTTGGCATAATATTAATGTCAAATTGATATTTATAGATCTTATACTCATCCTTGAGACATTTATAATACTAATATGGATGATGATTAGCTGGTATAGTCAATTCAATTCTTGAATGTGTAAATTTTATACATTGATGCAACATGAAAGCTATAGACCTGATTTCATGGATCCAGGGTCAGCCCAATAATATATTGTAAGATAATTCTAAATTTAAAGCATGGCATAGAGTGTCATGGGTCAAAGGCTCAATAATCACTAGAAAACTAATAGTACCTTGAGATTCTCTTTCCTTATTATCATATGCCTTGATAATGATGGAATTTGTCTACAAGTTAGCTGACGTGTATCTAAGATGCTTGATAAACTTTAGAAACACAATGTCGAGGCTTGAACCATTATCTACAAGGATGTGTTTAACTCTCTAGTTTGTTATAGTAACCTTGATTTACAATGGGTTATTATGCAAAGGACTTAGGGATGACATGCTAGTTTGATCAAAGGTAAGATGTTGGCTAGGGGCCAAGTGTCCTACCATGGCTTGAAATTTATCTAGAGTGATGTCATTTGGCATAAGGGATTGGTTCAAGTATTCATTGAATATGTATTTATAGATTCTATATACACACATCAAATCTATGATGGATATATGCATAAGTATATTCTTCAGCTATTCAACAATATCATAGGTCTTCCTCTTAGTTTTGTTAGATAGTTTATTTTTGATAGGCATGGAAGGATAAATGGGCTCATTCATAGTATTTGGTTAGAGTCTCTTAATAGTAACCTTGGCTCATCAAGTCATTAATGTGAAATCTTGATCTAGTACTTGGCTTTGATAGTTGGTTGGAGAGGTAATAAGGCCTATAATGGTAATTCTAGGCTAGTGTTGAGCCTAGGTACTAGCATGGTCCAAAGAAGAATTACTGGCATAAGGATGTTGGTAAAGGTCTATTTTTGTTGGTAGTTAGCTAAGGGTTTATGGTAATATTAGAAACATGATCTCTTGATATAAGTCCTACAACATTATTATAGGTATATGTGACATCATGATGGCCTCCTTAGTTGGTTTGATCCTTTTTCCCTTGGTTCCAACCATTCTACTATTGTTTTTGTGATTGGAATTATTGATATTGATTTTACAATGGATTTATTTTTCACTATTGTTATTGTTATTGGTACACTATTAGTTGTTATTTTTATGTTGGGGGATTCTAATATATGACCTAGTTACAATTGGTCATATGAGCATGGGTATATATTTGTATCTCTCCATTTTCCAACATATTCTCAATAAAATTACTAAGCTAGATACACTAGTGTATATAATGTCATCTGATGTAATGTTACTCACAAAATTCATGTTCTTTGTACCAATCAAAAAAAGGAATCCTTTCTGGGAACAACTTCAAAATCAACCAACTAATCATATTTGCCTAAACTAATCTTTGGAACACAAACTCAATAATCTCACCAAGGTCATTTAATTTTATATCAATGGGTGGTCTTCTCCTCAAAGGAAGAATTTTCAATTGGTTTTTATTTTATGGATATTGGTTTTGTGGAGGCCTTGGCTAAATGTATGGAGGTGATGTTGCTGAATGAGTGAGGTAATGGAAAACTAACATTTTCACCATCTAAAATGGCACAATTCAATGACCCCATTACTAAAATCATTCTTATTTAGGTTTTAGGGTTTTTGTCTCTCATTATTGTTGGCCTAAGGTAGCATTGAAGCTAGTATTTGAATTGGTTTTTTATTATGGTTCTAGCCTTAGTTTTATTGGCTTTGATGTTGATGTTGGCTATGGTTATAAGATGATAGTTTTATTATCCATTTATTAACAAGGTATTTCCAAATATATATTCCTTTATCTATAATGTCTTCAAACATATGAGCACATTACAACTTAACATGGAAAGATATGTCATTGTGTAGGATCCTAGTAAATATTACATCCAAGTACTTATCTAGTAGATAATGAGTAAATTGGCTTACTTGTTCTCTCCAACATTATAAGTATGCAAAAAAGCTTTCACAAATATTCTATTTAGCTTGGTCCAAGTCCACAACTTTAATCTCATTCTTGATATTATATGAAAAATGTTGTATGACAATTTAAAAATCCATTCCAAGGCTTATCTAACTAGACTCCTTTGAGATAGTAGAAGTAAGTATGTGTCACTATATTCCACTAGTTGGAAAACAATAAATAATTACTTTAGTTTCTCTTTAGGGTCACCTTTTCCCTTATATTTTTCAAATTTGGGTGGCTCATAATGTGACAAAAATAGTATTTATCGATAATACATGTTAAATGGATAAGAACATAATTCATCTAATTTGATTTTATTTATTTAATTTCTAGTCTATATAGCTTGAATTTCATCCTTCATTTGTTACAAATATTGGGAAATGAAGCTAGATGTAGTGGCTTGTTATTATTGGGGTTACACGATCAAAGGTGGATTACCTTCACTGGAGTAGGCATATTGTGGAATGTTGGTCAAATTGGTCAAATGAATAGGTACATGTATCTATGCATTGGGGTTGTATTATTGATATGGAATCCATTGTTGTTGGAACACATTATAGTTTGGATTAGCTAGATAACCTTGATTGGTGAATTATGGATGTGGTAATGGCATTTGGCTTTGTGGGATTTCTTGGTATTGTTGGCTTTTGGAGGGAAATTTATACCTATGCATAGAACCCTATTGCATATAGGGAACATGTTGTTGACTAGAACCCTAAAGTTGAAGGTGTTGAAATTTAGACCCTTATTGTACATGAAATACCCATTGGGTGAAAGGCAACTATTTCCTAGTGCCTAGTACCTGTTATACATAGGAACCTTATTGCTCATTGAATACTTATTGGATAGGTACTTGTTAGGGGTTTGGAATTTTTTTTTTGACCAACTAACATTTTTTGACCAATAGAAACATGTTGGGGGTTAGGTAATGTTTGTGATTATTGTGGTATATTGGTATGTGCTTATTGTGGTGGAATATTCATTACCCCATATTGAGGTGGCATAGTGTTTTGTACTTGATGAGGTGGTAAGTTGATCTATTATTGGCTCATTGTACCTATTGCACACTTAAGGAAGTAGATGGTTGAGGAATGGAGGTTTCTTATTTATTTTTGTAAATAGGCGTACCCATCCCCTATTATTATAATCCACTTGTGGCATTGGTTAGAGGAATTTTATATGTATTAGTTAGTAGTAAATTAGACCTACTTTGGTCTAAATTGGATTGCACATGTGTACTATCCATAACACTTTGAGTGAGGTCTTCTATTTTAACAAAAATATCTTTAGCTAAAATTGGGACATTAAACATGTCACTAAATAGTGTGTTTTGGCTAAATGGGTCTATGTTTTTATTTATATAGCCTGAATTATCTATTTGTTACCCTTTAGATAGAGCTAACTTAATAAGCAATATGTTATAAATATTCATTACATTAATATTGTGAGCTAGGTTGAGATAATTTTGGTACACTTTATGTACCTATTCCATTTGATTATCAATAGGGCCATTCCTTTTTTTCTAACATAATTTGGCTCTATTAGGGCATTTGGACTAAAGCTTGACTATAACTAGTCGATGCTTGTTCTAACTGTTGGTTTTGAAGCACATTACTAAGAATTATAATCAAATAACTTAGAATTTCCTATGGGAAGTATGAAAAAAACTTGGCTCCTACTTTAACAAATTTGATGATAATTTTGTCTACATTCTCTAATAAGTGATAATAAAACAAGTACGGATTGTAACTTGTCTACGTTGGTGTCATAACATAGTAGGGTTTTTATTATTATCTTTATTCAATGTTTGGCATCACTTGATCAAGGTACACTACCTAATAAAAAATTAGATGAGTCTTTTGTGTAAGCCTGATTAGTTTAGGATTTATACTTTAAAAGATTTAATTTTAAATTTAATGCAAAAAAACTTAAATGCTCTAAGGCAAATGGGCTAGACCAAAACAAGAAGTGTAATCACACATTTAAAATAAGAGGTATACAATAGTTTTGTAATCTATTTTTAAATATGAAAATCATTTTTTAATGTTTTAGGTAGTGTAATAAATCTCCTTTCAAAAAATGGAATGATAATGGTTTTCGAATAAAAAAATCCAATGCAAATGTTTGAGATGAAATAGGTAGCATAATGATGGCCTGTTTAAACAAGTGACTCACAAATGGTTTTGGAATAAAAAATCTAAGGGAAAATGTGACACAAAATGGGAATAGTAACACCTCTTAGGCTAAAGGGTTGAAGCAACATGATGGTTTTTAGACTTATTTCAAATTGACAATAAAAACAAATAATTTTAGTCTAAGACACACATGTAAATTAAAGAAAATAGAAATAACATTAATGGCTCATCCTATCCTTAAAACTGACAAGGGTGTGTGTAGATTCTACCTAAGTTTCCACTAATACACCAATACTTGAAAGGAATTAAGTGTTAATCTAAATATTAAATAATAGGTATACATAGATTTTTAATGCCCCTTTTGTCTCTCAAGCATTGGTACATGGCACAAACATAGAGTTAGGAGCACTTGGCATTTGGTAATAAATTCTATGTTAAGTGGGGTTGACTAAAATATATAGATTTTAAAATTCAATAAATGGTTCCAAATATGGCTAACATAAGGGCACAACATTTCAATTGGGTTCAAACTCATTAAATTACTATGAAAAGTTCTATTCCTTTACACAATGACTTCAACTATGTACTACTTAGTGAATTCTAATGTTTATCATGAATCAACCTAGGTTTTCATTAGGATCAAAGATGATATCCACTTATCCTAATGTCAATCCCCATATCACATGCCTAATTTATATACCTACGATAGAGTGGGGTTGGTATGATGTTTGGAGATGAAACCCTAGGTTAACGCACCCCTAAAGAACTTGTGAGGATGAAACAAACTGCCACCCATAAGTCAAATGCAAGAAAGTAAAATGGAAAGACTTTAAAGGTTATTTCTAGGTTACCCAAGTCATTTAGAGCTTGTTATTTTTGATAATACTAAAAAAATAAGGCAATAAACTAAGTGTTTTTGGTCACCTAAATTCCCTATAGGGGATGGGGGGATAACATACACACTATAGATTTTGGTTTGCCATAAACAAATAATTTAATCTATGAACTTTGAAACTGGATAATAAATAAGGAACAAACAAAAAAATGAAAAATATCTTAAGATATATAACTAAAATTTATGTTATTTTTAATAGCATCAACTCAAATGTGATTTAAATTTTGACCTTTGGCCTTGTTTACACTTGTAAAAACTTTGAAATTCTAAAAGACAAGTTTGATTAGGTTGATTTTAAGCACCAAATAAAATTATATGTGAGATTTAGAAGTGTTTAGGCCTCTTTCTCTCTCCACCTTGGTTCTTATAAAAATGTTATGGGGTTTTCTTGTCTTTAAGCCAAAAATCAAATCAATAAACAACATTCCATTTTGAGTTCTCAAGTTTTTTGAAAACACAAAAAAAAGCTACCATTTATGAAACAAAATGAAACTACTATTTTTGGTGAAGCTACTATTTTCTAAGAACATAGACACATAAATAGACTATAATTTGGTCAATTTACCATTAGATAGGGTGAAGCTATAAATTATATTTACCATAGTCATCGATTATAGGCTGAAAATAAGTGAAGTCACCGAAACCAAATGCAATTTTACCTAACGATGTCATTATTTAGGAAGGTCAAAGCCACTATTTCCATATGTCAATGTCACCATTTATCAAGTCAAATCCATAATTTCAAATCCTTTATTTATACACAAATAAATATAACAAATAAAGCATGGAAATGGTGAAGCCATTGATTATAGGAAAAACAAAAATGATGGGATTTTCAAGCACAAAACTCTAAACTTGAATAAACAAATGATTTTGTTAGAAAAACTAAATGTTTCACATCATTCTTCTTAGATATATAGGATTCATGGTCCCATCGAGCATGAATTAATATATCTTAGGATTTTTAAGAGAACACAAATGTTGATTAGTTCTTTGTTTGTCAAAATGATAAAAGTCCCATAAAAATCTAAAACTAAACACTCTTGCCTAAGAACTAGGGGGAGCATAACATAATGAACAAGATCACAAAATACATATAATAACAACACAAGTAATTTACCTCCTTTGTTGAATTTGATGTCAATTTATTGGCATAAGGATGTTTTTGCTCGATCTATGACATAAGAGACTCTGGTCAATGATTCTCCATGGTGGTATCACTTATCCAATGGTCACTTGTAGAATTGATTTGCTATTGACTTGGATTGGTGTGAATCTTGGCATAAAATGGGTATTATAACATTACCCTCAGTGGATTCTTAAAGACATTCCTATAGAATAAACTCACATACCAAATCTTCTTTGGGTATAGTGTCCTCATTTGTATTTATATTTTTAAGAAGTAAATATAACCCTAGGGAGGTTAGTTTAACTTCTAACTTTGGTTGAGTCTGACATAACCTAAGTTGAATTAGGCTAACCTTGGGTTGGGTTAAAGCACTCATGAAACCTGGACACCTAATTTTTAGGTATTTATGGGGAATGATAACTCACTTTAGATATTTTTGAGGTTGTGACTCACCTTTTTGTAATATTTATGAATTAATAAATCACTTTATTATCTTCTTTGACCTTTGACTTGATATTTGGATAAAAATTCTTTTTTAGATAAATGAAAATCAATAATTCAACTTGAAATTTTTATTAGCCAAGTTAATTATGATTTTTAGTGTAATTAATATTACTTAACACTTTTTGGTTTTTGGTAATTATTTTAAATGTTTTGAATTCATAGCTTGATCAGCTAAAAGTGTCAAATTACTAGGTCATTTTTTGATTAGGGTTAAAACCAAACTAGGTTACTAATGTAAATAGAGTACTACCCCAAATAAGTAAGCCTCATCACATTCATAAGTAATTAAATCCCTTACATGGATTAATCTAGCCTTAAGGTGATTTCTAAACTTAAATTGTGTTATTTGCTAGAAATTGACTTGAATCCTAGTTTAGGCACAAAAGTGGCCAAAAATAAGTGTCTATATATAGGTTATATGGTTAACACCAAGTAAAAAATAACTAAAAATATAAGCATAAATATATATTCATGATTGATTGTGGAACATTCACCAATAATGTAATACCTTTTTGGCTAAAAAAAATGCACCAATTTTATTTTACCACATTATAGTATAAGCCTTCAAGTAATTCAAGTTCTTGTAAGTTTATCTAAGTGCTTGAATCATATATGTATTGATGAAGGATCAATAAAATAATTTAAGATTAATGTTTTAAGTATGTAGGAAACTCTAAATCTCACTCAACCTAAAAACATTTTTATTTTCAACCCCTTTTGGAACATTATTGGGGCACGTCATATGCAAAGAGGGGATGCTTATTGATCCCACCAAGATTGAAATCATTTTGAAATTAGAAGATTCTATAACTCAAAGGGATGCACCCGCATTACTTGGGTGTGTAGGATATTATTTTAAGCTCATACATAACCAAAAATATTTTTAAGCTAATGAAAGAACTTTTTCAAAGGGATAGAACCTTCATATGGATGGAGAAATTATAAGGGCATTTGACACACTAAAATAAAATTTGGAAAGCATGTAAATATTTAAATTTATCAAATAAATGACACTAGTACATGTCCATTTAGATGTAATTGAGATGATAATTAACACTATCCTTGTGCATCTAAGATAATCAAGGTTGACCATCTAGTCAAATTTTCAAGTATGAAGTGCTCACCAGCCAACCAAAATTACACCACCATTGATTGGGAGGAATTGGCTATGTATTACACATTCCATAAGTTTTGAAAATAATTTATTTCTAGATAGTTAATTTTTTCATTTACCATGAATATTTAAACTATTTGGTCAAGAATCCAGTGTTGTGTTGAGGTCAACACACCCCCATTTTTTAAAAATAAGGACCCTTGTGTCAAATTATATAAATTTAAACCTTAAAAATAAAAATCCATTTTATCAAAACATAATTACCATGTTTGCAAATTATTTTTATTTAAATATCATCCAAACCATGTTCTAGTTAACCTTCTTATTTGTGGCTCTGGTTTAACCTTGCCTAAAGTTTTCTAACTTGGGATCTTCTTGTTTCAGGTTATAGGTCTAATATATGTCCATTGGAGGAAGACAATGTTTATGTTTCATAATATTAATTTAACCTTTTACTAGCATTTGGTCTATTAAAATTGAAATTGAATCCATGTTCAAGCTTCTTAAAACCTCATTCAGAAACCCTAGCTTAGACATCTCATTCAAAGTTTATATTTGGAAAGAACAAAATTATGAAGGAACTTTTTAATATGTTATGGACTTATTTAAAATTTTATACCAAGTCTTATTCATGTTTTTCAACATGACCAAACCTTAGTCTAAAAATTATATACTGGTCTCTTTTATATCTCAAGCCCTATGTCCTCTTTTATTTTAATATGGTCTAACCTTTTATACACAGGGTCCTTTTCATATGTTATTAACTTAGATTAATGTCTTATTCCTAAGGTACCATTCATGTTTATTAACAAAAACAAGATCTTAGTCTTAATAATTTATCCTAAGTCTTATATGTATCTAAGTTCTAACTTAAATCATGTGATTGTTTGTAGGATCAATAGCCCATGTTTAATCAGGTGAAGTTGATCGAATGGAATGATATGAGCCTGATATGCCTGAGAATTTAATCCATAAGACCATTCCCACTTGTATCCATGGATTGAGATTGATTATACATATTCATGTGGATGCTAAATATCCAATGAAGTGAGATCATCATGGATCAAAATGGGTCCCTTTTTACTATAACATAGACTTAGCCTAAGTTTTACCCTAAGGTTTCTATTGTGTTTATGAATATAAATAAAACCTTAGGATAAAAATTATGTTATGAATTTAATTATCTGAAGGGAATTTGTTTTATTATGTTTTAAGGACCTATGTTAATGACTTATGGTCTAAATTTTAAATGGTCCCGAGCTCACTTAATCAAATGACACATATTAAATCAAAGTTTCTATGAGATCCACTATGTTTCATGAGACTTGAATTTGACATTCTTGTGCCCATCATTTGATGTTTGTGAGGCCATCATTAAATTCTGTGAGACCATCAAGTTTTATCCCCTATGGTTAATCATGAGAGATTAATTTTGACATTCATGAAAACATCATTGATGTTCACGTGACCATCATTGACATCCTCAAACTATCAAAATTCAAGATTAGGAACCAATGTCACTTGGATGAATGAACATGTTTATCTTCATGTTGCAGGATCAATGGAATCTCATTTAGAAAATAACAATGCTTAGGGTTTTGTACCTAAATACTAAAATTAATCTTTCACCAACCTTTGACCTATCATGGACTAAGTAAAATTTCATTGGAAAAATAATAAACACCATAGACTTAGCTTAAATGTTATACAAAGATTGAGGCATGTTTTTAAAAATTTGACCAAACCTTAATCTAAAACCTTATGCTTGGTCCCTATATATCCCATGATCTTTTGGTATATTTTATTAGCTTGATATAACTAATGCAGGGTCATATTTTTATAAGACTTAGCCTAGAGATTTTACACTAAAGTTTTATCATGTTTATTAATACAACAAAACCTTAGGTTAAAAACCTTACATTAAGTCCCTTTTATTTTTTGAGGTTCCCTTTTTACTATGATCCAAAGCTAGCTTAAATATTTTAGCCTAAAGTTAGTTTCATGTCTATTAACATGAAATAACACCATAGTCTAAAGTATTTAGGATAGGTTCTTTATATGTCTCGATACTAACTTAAACATTGTGTATCTTTACAAGATCTACAACTCACATGTGGATAAGATTGATCTGATGGAGTGAGGTCAAGTCAAGGTTCTAACAAAACCTTTGAGATGGTGATAAGGTGACAAGTGTCATGACCAAAGAATAATAAACATCCAATAGCATTCCATCCCATGAATCCTAATCAATGGTTTACATCTAATTGGATGAAGTTAATCAAATAGAGCAAGATGATGATAGACTTTTCAATAAAACTTAGGGTACCTATGGTAATGACACTTATCATAACCATATAAAACATAGTAAAGGTAGCTAATAGTATTCAAATCTTGGCATCAATATCAATGAGTTGTGTTGCTCCATGTAAGAAGATATGATGGCATGAAATAAAAGATAGATTTTAAATGAAAATGGTCATGTTTTCAAACTTTAATGAATACTTTATTTCAAAAAGTGCCATGTATATACCATGATGATGCCACATGGGCAAAAATGTAACAAACCTAAATATTTTATGGCCTTAGAAAAGTAAAGGTATAAATTCCAAGGTCCAAATCAAATCTAAGGCACAAACTCACTCAAGTGCAAAATCCATCACCATTAAAGATTGAAAAAAACCTACAAAGGAACCTTAGGGTCCATGAAATCCCTAATTCAATCTCAAATTGACCATAGTGAAACCTAAAAGAGCCAAATTATCACTTGAGCAAGTGCAAATTGATCTAGAGGTGAATTGTAGACCACTAGTGAGCAATTTGAAATAAATCATAGTCATGGTAGCCAAAGAACAACATAGAGAGGACACAAAACTCTATCTGACCATGGATTTAGAAGGGAGAGTCTTCAAAGATACCAAACTTGATGTTGTAACCTTAAACATAGGAGATAATAATTGGTCTAAGTTGTTTAATACCATTGGGGAGATACCAACCATTACAAGAGAGGATGAAAAGATTTCATTACTTAGATAGAGATACTATGATTTAGTTACCATTAAAATGACAAGTATTCACTATACGATAGCAAAGCCAAAGGTACTACATTGCATTGATGTGATTGTTAACATTTTTAATGATTGTAAAAGTGATTAAAACATGATAGTACATGAACATAGTTTTAGAAGAATTAGGTATATCTCCACTATTGCCTTTGATAATTAATACAAGCTACCCAAGCCTCAAATGGATTTACCCACAATCAAAGAATGGTCCAATAAGAATGGATTAAAACCCATCCTTACCCCATGGTTATATTTAGGAACCCAAGTAGTCTCTAACCTCAATGGAAGGATCCCAATCACCTAATTAAGGGATAGTATTAGGATGGTTATGACATTACTAAAAGAAAAAATAGAGACCCCTCCACCACCTATGTCAACAAAATCTAGGTGCCTTTTGTGTATTTATGCTTGAGAAGGGACTTACTCCCCCTCTTTGAGGGATGATCAATATTTTCCTAAAATAATAATTCTCTATAATAAATAAGAAAACTAGAAACCATTTCTATATGATGTCTTATCTTTTGGATGCCTTGCTAGCCATTATGAAATCCCCAACATAAAATAATGATCACCTAATAGGAGACAAACAATCTTGTATTATTATTCCAAATTATATATATTCAAGTACAAGGACCACATTTAGTTCATATATAACTATGTATACCCAACCTTATTTGAAGCCATTATAGATATTTTTATGATGAGGGTTAGCCCTCTGATTAAATAGTATGTCCAACTCATTGGTAACATTTGACTATATCTGAATTGCAATATAATTTGGATGGAAGGAACTATGATCCAACCCCTTAGGTTACCATTCAATGTACCCATAAATTTGGTAGAGTAGGAGGTAACATACCAATTATTCCATGGTATAAATAGCATGTGTAAGAGTAAAAGGAAAGGAATACTCCATTCCTTTCATTTAACTATTAGTAGGATTGTGTTCTAAAATTGGGACCATGTAGAGATTATCTCTAGGCATAGGTCCTCTTCAATATATAGATTAATGAAATGAGATAATGGGACCCATATGAAAGGGTTTTAAAATATTTGAATGCCAATTAGATCAACATGAGTTATGAACATCACCATGGTGTCTATGATTGAATGTACATCCAAGCTTCCTCATTCACAAAATTCTTGGTAAGATTGAAGAAGCATAACATTAAGATTGAAGCTAGACTAATAAGAGAGCAAAAACCAATTGAGGATATATGAAAGATGGGGCCTAAGTAGTATCATTTGTTACTAGGACCATCTTCTAAACCTCCTCCCATGTAGCCACATGTAGAGACATAATATCTTGAAGCATACGTTACATAAGGGCTAGATGAAAAGAGATTTGAGGAGAAGAGACCCAATGAAGCATCATCATCTTCAACACTACCTAGAAAACTAGAGTCATAAGTTGAATAAATTGACATAATTATATTGGACCCTAAGGAGATAGTAGAAGATGACTTGGAGGCACTAGTTGGTGCCTACCAGTCAGATGCAAAAGTACAAATGCAATAACCTCAATCCCAAATTGAGGAGGAAATAGAGGGAAAAAGGGGAATGAAGTAGCTTTGTACTTTGTTCCTGTTGTAACCCAACCCAGAATGAAAGTTGAGCTATCTCTGGTTCAAGTAGGAGGTAAGAAGCCAAAGTTGACTCTAAATCAACCTTGGAGTGAAATCAACTTTTTTAGTGATGATAATCCAATTTATGGCCTCTCTATTCTAGAGTATTTCATATATGGCAAGTTGAAAAAGGTTCCAACCATGAATCACCATTAGGCTATTGCAAAGTATATTAACATCTATGTGTATGATGAAATCAAGCATTAGATTGTGGCATTACAACTAGAAAAAGAATTCTGCATTACTACCCTTGGAGACTCAAGTAGAACACAAATGGATGCTCTTGAAACTTCAAGTGGAGCACAAGTTGAGACCCCTACTCCTCAAGTGATAGAATCAATAGTGGGATTTTGGTTCAACCTAAAGATTATTGGCATGGAGAGATTAATTAGAAAGAAATCAATATTAAAGGTGAACAATTCACCTTTTAGAAGATTGAACCTTTTTTGGGTCTATCTCCAGTGGTAGGGCAAAAGAGAGGACAAGACAAGATGTTTGAGGAGATCCTTGAAGTGGCCCAACCTCAAAATGATCAATTGGAAACAATGTTCAAGGGAATATTTCAAGAAAATAATAATTTTAAAGAGTTTGTTATCTTATCGATTCATGAGGATAGATTTAATAATTTCAATAACACCATGGTTAACCTATTCACTCTTTAAAGGTAGTCAGGACCAAATAAAGAGACATAGAGAAGTAGATCTCTAAAGAAACATGCCAAGTTACCCAATGGAAAGATGTAAGTCTTCAAGAAAAAGACTTGATTAAGGCCTTGTCCAATAATCTAGTCCAAAATTTTAGAACTATCAATAAATCACATTTTAATATGGTCATGGCCATATTGGTTGACAAGATTGAGGCCCTAAACAACTGGTCTAAAAGAATTGAAGACCTTGCCAAAGACTTCAAGTAGATGGAAGATGGAACATCTCATGTCTTATATATATTGATAAAGAAACCCACAAACCTCATCTCACTGGGTCTCATAACTGATGTATAGTTCAAACACATGACCTTTTAGTTCATACAAGAAGTAAGAAAATAGGGGCAAAACTAGACAACAAATGGAATAGGAAAGTCATGGGATTACTCCTATCATCTAAGGATAAAATGAGAGATAACAGGGGCATCAAATGAGATATAGAGAAGATCAAAAATAACCTTATAGACCTAGAGGATCATGGAAAGGAGTTTTCCCTAAAGTTAATTGTGTATCCTTAGTTTATTAGCAAATAAAATTATAGATTGAATATCTTTCAGCAAAAATAAGAGGCAACATAAACATAGGGTCTACAAAGTTAGTTTGGATATTATTTTGTAGAAATTTGTAATATTTTTAAAATATAATATTCCTTTGTAAAGGCATGTGAAATTTTTAAAAGTGCATTGCCTATAGGTCAGCTCATTTGGAAAAGTCTAGTGTATTCTATAAACTTTGTAGAAAGGATAGTTGTCTTTATACTAGTACACTTAAAAATTTGATATGAATGACTAATATCCTAACTTAGAATTCTATAAAAGGGAGTATTAAAATTTGTAAAATGAGGGTGAGTTTTTTATGAGCTAAAAACTAGTGTAAACTTTGAGCAACTAATGCAAGCAGAGAATTCTAAAAGATTGTCTCATTTTAATTATGTGAATTGTTATATGGATTCTCTCTCACTTGTTTGTTTACAATTTTAGATTTGAATAGTTTTTATAGACTCTTGGTGTGTACCTTTGAATTTTAAATTGTTAACTTGTGATTATGCTAGGATAAATAAAGGTTCTCTAGTTTACTTTGTTTTATTTGATGTGCATTTATAGATGTGCATCATCTATCTAATTATATGGGTAAATATTTAAAGTAAGATTGGTTCTTATTTGCATTATTTTCACCTTCTTTATAAGTTTTCCTCATGTTTGTTAAGATTTGATCTTAAGCTATTTCATGTCATATATTGGTTTTAAGTACATACCTAGATAATATTTGAACTTTGTCATGATGTTTGGAATGAAGATCAATAGCAACATATTTTCTCTCTACCCTATCCTTCATTTTACTTCTTTTTAAACCAATTCACTTTGGATTAAAGCTTAATTTTATATGTCCATCTTAGTTTAGATTTAGACTTAATATTGAGCATAATTCACCTTAATTATCATATATCATCTTTTATTTTTCAAATATTTATAGGCCATTTTGATTATTGGGAACCACTATGGCTATTTTGATCAAATATTCCAATATTTGAGGTTAGTAATAGCTATAATAGGATTATCACAAATTGCAACTCATGCTTTGAGTTATTTTAATTATAAAATGATAAGTTTTTCATAAAAAATTTGAGCACCCTGTGATACATATTTAGGCATCAATAGGGAAAGCTTAACTGGTGCTATAAGGAGGGCCTATTCTTTGTATATTTGTAGTATCTTTGCTAGTTTTTATGAATTATATTTAAATATCACTTTACTCTTTTAATATTTATGTTTATTTTAGCATAATCATGTAAATTTTGGTGATCTTCATGGTTTCATATTGGTCTTTATGCTTATTTAGACAAAGATTGATAATCTTTGAAGACATATGTTGGATTATGGTAAAGATGGCTTTAACATTATGAACCCAATAGATTTGAGGTTAGTAATAGCTATTTTGATCAAATATTCTTAGATCCTTTTCTCAATTGAGTTCATTATAACTTAAAATGTGTAAATGTCGATCTTAATTACATATTTGGATACATCTTTGAGCTGACTTGATTAAAGATTTCCATCCCTTGTCATCCTTTATATGAATATTTTTAATGTTTTCTTAATGTGCATTTATATCCATTGCTCTCTACAAATATCTGATTGATGCATCATATTTCAAATAGGATTCAAAATTATTAAGATGGAATTGCCAAGGATCATAACAAGGTCATGTTTAGAGACTAGGGAACCTTTAATTGAATTAAAAGTCCATAGAAGAGCCAAGTAAGACAAAGGTAAGTGCAAGATTTTAAAGTCTTAGCCAACTTCACCAATTAAATGTGCTCACATATTTAACCACACTCAAGGTATGGCTAGGTTGGGTGGTTCTATCAATGTGATAGGTGTGGTATATGACCTTCCCCATAACCTTAATAAATATTTGCCAACATTTAGTTCCAATAGTATTGTAACTATAGAAGAGCATATTAAATCATTCAAAGCTACTAAGATTATTAAATATCACTCATGAAGATGTAGCATGTAGCCTTTTTCCTTTCACTTTTAAATATGTTTCATATGAATGGTTTTTAAATTTACCTGAGAATTACATTATAAGTTGGGTTGATTGTAAACATTTCTTTATTGACCAATTTGGTAAAATTATTAGTCCTTGTGTCCTGTACCAACAATTAACCATAGTAAAAAGGGATGTTAATGAACCCATAAGAGCTTTCAATGCTAGGTTTCAAAAGATGTTAAGTAGGACTGTATATCCTTATAGACCAGATGAGGCTTTAGCCTTGGAAATCTATAAAGATGACCTAGATATTATGACCTTTGTATTTATAAAAAGAGATATTGGACCCATAAACACCTTAGCTTTAGCTTATGCTAAGGCTATAATTATTAATGACCAGATGTAGCCCCAAGGTCAGATGGCTTACTTTATTCCTAACATAAACCCATATTTTCCTACCCTAAATATCTTCCCAAATAATAATCAAAACATACCTTATTTGAACCAAATCCCTACTTTGAACTAATTTCCCTTGAGTCATGCTCATCCTACATAGAACTTGGGATTCTTGAACACTACTACCAATAGATTTAACCCTAGTGATAAAAATACCTTGGTACCAACCACTAGTAATAACAAAAATTAGGTCCAATCTAAGGCACCTAAAAATGAAAATGACTCTATCTTAAAGATGGTCTAAAATTTAAGCACTAATTTTCTTTAGCTGTAGAAGAAAGTGGGTAATATTGGAGAGAGATTAGGTAGGAACTTTTATTTATAAAGGTTTAATAGGCCCAGTAATAGATTCCATAATAATATCTATAATAATAATAAGAATAATGAGTCTTTTATTGATAATAAAATAATGAATATAAATCTTATTGATATTTCTTCACTTGATTATTATAGAGTACATTGTACTTCTAGGCATGGTGAAATAGATTACATTAAATTATGTAAAGCTTTTGAGGCCTTTCAAGAAGAATTGGATACATTTTAAATGGTTCCTAATAAAGATAATGGTTTAGGTACATCAAGATCTAACTCTGTTGACCAAGTCTTCATGGTAGAGATGTTTGACTTCCCTTTCTAAAATGATAATGAACTTGATGATATTCCTAAATAAGTCTATGCTTTTCATTAGTTCCTGAAGAAAACCTACCCTTTAAGGAATAGAGAGAAAAATTATCCCCTAACTACTTCAACACCTCCAAACAACTTTGGCACTCCTCTAGATACTACCTCAAATAATGACCTAGAGTCTCCAAAGGGAAATACTTCTAAACATAATACTGATGCATTTTATTCTTACAATAAAGTTGGGTATAATATTATGGGTGACATGAAGAAAATTAAGGCTAACATTACATTACATGAGTTGATGAAAATCACTGAGCAAAGAGACTTGTTATTAGAATCCTTATCTAAAAATCCTAATAGGACACCCAAAATTAATAATGCTAATGTTTCTATGTATAAATATAAAACAAAATCCCCACCTTTCCTACTTAATATCAAGATGTTTGATAAGAATTAAGATAATTATTTATTAGATTTTGGTGCATCCACAAACATTATGCCAGTAGGTATTTGTAAACAACTTGGATTGACTTCTATTAAAACTAATAAAGTTGTTAATTAGATAAATATAGATTCAAAATAATTGGAGAATTATCAAATGTTCATATGCAAATTACCTTTGAGCTAAGGGTCTAACAATTTATTGACATCCAAGTGGTGGATATGCCTAATTCTTATGGGATACTATTAAGTAGAGAGTGGATAAAGGCCATGAATGGATATATGTCCACTAACTATTCACATTTTTGGCTACCATGGAAAGGAGTCCCAAATTGGATTAGAGTGGAAAGAGAGACCTAGATGAAACACATTATCATAGAATATAATGCTATGAATTAAAGGGTTAATATGCTAGAATTTGATGAGATTAACATGATGGATTATGAATTAGGGGTGTCCAATCTCAAGAATTCTATGGTACATAATTATAATACTCTCATGCTTTGACTAGAATTTAGAGATTACATTTTGATGGTGTTAGGTGTAAGTCTAGATCTGGAGTAAGAATTTTTCTAACAATGTTATTTGGAAAGAAATAAAAGCTACTTATAGACTTCAGTTTCCTTGTAAAAATAATCTTGTAGAGTATGAATCATTGATTATAGGATTGTAATTTCACATTAGATATAAGGTTAAAGATATCTTAGTTCATGGTGACTCAGAGCTTGTAATCAATCAAGTGAGGAGTAAATACTAGTGTAAATTATCATATATCAAGAGATATAAGTTTAGAGTCTAGGATTTACTAGAATATTTTGATGCATTCAAAATTATTTATATCCTTAGGGATAACAAGGTTGTTGATGAGATTTCATTATCTACAATAAATCTTATACCAAACCCTAACTCTCAAAACTTTAGCATTGAGATGGTTCCATGACCTTTCATCCCAAATAACATAAATCATCTATAGATTTTTAATGATGACCAATAAATCTTGGATTTCATGACCAACTTAGGAGTATTTGAGGCCCATGTCAGATATGAGGCCAATGAGAATACTCTTGAATAAGATGGTGTATTTTATAAATAAGTCATTCAACTAAATGAAAACAAAATCCTAAAAGACATGATTGCCTTGGATAGGTTGTTTGATTAGGATAAGCTAGATGAGAACACTAGGATTCCCAAAATGAGTGGGAAATATTACAAGGTAGTTGATCTTGGACCTCAAGATAAACCTTAGCTAGTTAATATTGGCACAACATGTAGAATATTTGAAAATGAGAAGGCCAAACGCTTGCTGACAAACTATAAGGACATAATAGAAGTGTCCGATGATGACTTGAATATTTTTTATCTAAGAGTCATCACCCATACCATACCCTTAAAATAAAATGACAAACCTTTTAGAAAAAATTAAAGGCTTGTCAACCTTATTTTAGAACCTATGCTTTTCAAAGACGTTAAAAAGTTGTTAGATGCCAAAATTGTATTTCTCATTAGGCACTCAACTTGGGTTGCCAATTTGGTGCCAGTTAGGAAAAAGAATAGTGAAATAAGATTATGCATTGATTTTATTAATCTAAATAAATCATTTGAAAATGGAAACTGTCCTTTGCCTTCTCTAGACCAAGTTATAAAAAATCAATTATAGTTCTGCTATGATGTCGTTTCTTGATGGATTTTTAGGGTATGACTAGGTGTTGGTAAATCAAGAGGACATGATGAAAACTACTTTTACTACCAAGTGGTGCACATTTGCTTACAAAATAATGACATTTGAGCTGATCAACATAGGGGAAACATTCCAAAGGGCCATGGATCATTATTTCTAGGGTTTGGTAGGTAAATGAATTATTATATACATGGATGATCTAACTATTTTTTTAAGAACAGGGAGGACCACATTATGCATTTGTATCAGGTATTTAAAAGGTGAAAAAAGTATAGGATTTATCTCAACCCCAAAATAAGTATTTTTTGTATTACTGAGGGAAATTTTTTAGGCCATGTTTTCACTAAGGAGGGAATCTCTATAAGTCTAGATAGAGTAGATTCTATATCAAAGATAGAGAATCCTAATAGTAGGAAATAACTAAAATCATTCTTTGGAAAAATTAACTTTGTAAGAAAGTTTATTTCTAGCTTTGTAGAAATTATCAAACCATTGAATGACATGCTAAAAAATGATTCCAAAATAACTTGGAACAAAGAAGCCAAGAATTCATTTAAAGACATCAAGGAGGTAATTGGATAAGCTCCATTTTTGATAAGTCCAAATTTCTCCAAAGATTTTTGCCTTTACTCCTTTACTTCTGATCATACTATTGTTATAGATTTAACTCATAAAATTTATGGACGTGACCATAAAATTGCTTTCATGATCAAAATATTTAAAAATTCTAAGTTAAATTATTCTTTAATTGAAAAGAAATCATGTGTATTATTTAATGTAGTGAATAAATTCAAATACTATATTCTTAAGAATAAGGTGCATGTAATCTTACCAAACCCTGTCACCAAGGTCATGATAAATCAAAATGAACTAGGAGAAAGGAGAGGTAAGTGGATGTTTGTTATTTAGTAATATGGAATTTAAATGAATACTACAAAATTGGTAAGATGCCAAGGTTTTATTCAAATTATTGACAATGCTAACCCTAAGCTAAGTGTCATACAGGTTAAATAATAGAATTTTCAATCCAATGATTGGTATGATCCTATTATCCATCTACTAATTAATGGAACTTGTACTATAGGGTAACTAGGGAGAAAAGAAGATACCTAAGACTCAATGTATCCCACTACCTAATTAAATATGGAGTGTTGTACATAAAAAACTTTGAAGGCATTTATTTGAGGTGTGTATCCAAAGAAGCAGCTGAAATCATAAGCACTTTTCATGAGAAGCTAAGAAATGGGCATCCATAAAGAAGGACAATAGCTCACAAAATACTTAGAGTTATTTATTATTGGCCCACAATATTCAAGGATGCCCATAAGCATGTAAGGAAATGTCATTCATGTCAAGTCTTTAGCATAAACGATCCTAAGGTAGCCATGCTGCTAAAACTAGTTATGGTAGATAAACCTTTTGGTCAATGGGGACTATATTTCATGGGGGTAATCAACCCCAATTCATTGAAAAGTCACAAATATGTTCTAATTTATATTTACTAATACACTAAATGGATTGATGTAGTGGCCACTAAACAATGTAAGACTAAAGAAGTGATCACCTTTTAAAAAAGCATATGTACAAGATTTGGGACACCTGTATCTCTAGTCTATTATAATGGATCTACTTTTATATCCATATAGATGATAGAAATGGCATATTATAATATCATAATTCTAAAGTTCTCATCCAACTATTATCTTCAAGGTAATGGGGTATACTAATAAAAACTTAATGAAGGCAATAAAAAAGTCTGAAGTAAATAAGCCTAGGATATGGCATAATATTCTCAAATATGCCCTATGGGTAGATAGAACAAGGGTCAATCAAACTCTAAAGGCATCACCATTCTTGTTGGCATATGGCCAAAGTCCCATATTCCCCATTATACTCAAGCTACCAACATACCAGTTCATGCAAGAGTACATGGAGGATGATTATGAATTAGCAAATTCAAGACTGTTGTACATTGTTCATAGGGAAGATGCTAGAGAAGAGGCTTTTACCAAATTTAGAAGGTACCAAACCATGCTAAAAAAGGTGGTTTGATAAGCAATAAAAGATAAATGTGTTTAGGTAAAGAGATTTGGTTCTCCTTTGGCACAAGGAATCCAAACCCAAGGGTAAACATGGAAAATTCACACATTTATGGACAGGCCCCTATCATATTGATGAAACACTTGGAAACATCACCTTAAAGATGAAAAACCTAAAAGGAGCCAAATTTACATTACCCACCAATGTGTATTACCTTAAGAATTATTTTTTTATTGCTCCCCCTAGGGTCTTCATGGAGTAAACTATAAGAATGGTTATAATTAGACCAGGTAGGCTAGATTAGTTTCTTTTTGTCATTTCCTTCCTATCCCTTATTTGTACATATGTTTGTATAGATTTTTTTGATTTTTGATTTTTTGCTTTCTATTTTTTTCTACTTTCTCTACTTTGTTCCTCGCTTCCAATAAGTCCTCTGGGACAACCCTCAACTCAAAGTTCATCTTAAATACTAGAGAACTCCATAGTTAAAAAATGTAGGTATGAATATTAAGCATTTATTGATCATGGATTTAAAATGTCAATTTATGTTATAGTTTAAATAAACTAGTAAGGATTGGTGGATAGGTTAATTATTCTACAAGAACTTAAACACTGTGTTTTATCTAAACTTGGTTTTAATAAGAATTTCACATGTGGGAGGAAAGATTGAATTATTAAGGCATATTCATGTTTGAACATAACAAATATCCTTGCTTGGGATGAAGGTTGCAACCATAGGTGATTTCTTGAATATTAGAACCTGACCAAATCCCTAAACTTAGCTAACCTAGTTCCCAACATTTGCTAGAAAGCCTAAAAGATCTAAAAAAATACAAAAAATAAGATCTTATTAAAAAATCAAAAGTTTTCCAAGAAAATGTGATTTTGGTAATCTCCATTGGGGCTATAAATGCCTGGATGGTAGTGTAATAAGGCCTTGAGTGGAGCTAACAACATCTTTATCAGGGCTATGTATGTCTGGTTGGTAGTAGAGCAATGCCCAAGCCCTTCCTGAGCTAAAGCATAGTTCTTAATGAATATCCAAACATGTTGTTAGTCAATGTTAATTATTGAATACATGATGATGAAACCTAGAATTTTTCCCCTGAATCCCATGGCAAATAATAAGTGGAATCAAAGCACACACACATGGCTAGGTTTTAATGTTTGATCCTAATTCTACAGATGCAAAGTTTGTTTTATCCATGATCTAATTTGATAATGGTACTAATCAAATGGAATAAGTAATCTAGTTATTTATGTGAACTAGAGTCTCTGAATTCTAACATATTGCTATGTTTCCCATGGAAGTCACCATTTGTTGAGGTCAACATACTCCTATTTTTGAAAAATAAAGACCATTGTGTCAAATTATGCAAATTTGTACCTTAAAATTGAAAATACATTTGATCATAACATCATAACTATTTTTTCACATTATTCATATTTTAATATCATCCACACCATGTTCTAGTTATTTTTGGATTTAGTTTGACCTTGCCTAAATTTTGCTAACTTTGAATCTTCTTGTTTTAGATTATAAGTCTAATAGATGTCCATTGGAGGTAGACAATGTTTGGTTTTCATAATTTTAATGATTTTATCTTAATCTAACATTTTATTAGCCTTTAGTCTATTAAAATTCAAATTGAATCCATGTTCAAGCTTCCTAAAACCCTCATTCAAAAACCCTAGCTTAGACACCTCATTTGAATTGAAATTTGGCGAGAATAAAATTATACATAAATTTTTTAATATGATATGGACTTAGTTAAATTTTTATACTAAGGCTTATTCATGATTTTAAACAAGACCAACCCTTAGTCTAAAAATTATATATTAGGTCTCTTTTATATCCTAAGGCCTTTGTCCCATTTTTTTTAATATGGTCTAACCTTTTATATGTAGGGTCATTTTCATATGTTATTAACTTAGATTAATGTCCTAGTCCTAAGGCCCCATTCATTTTTATGAACACAAATAGGACCTTAGTCTTAAGACTTTATCCTAAGTCTTATATATCTTCAAGCTCTGACTTAAACCATGTGCTTATTTTCAAGATCAATGACCCATGTTTAATTGGGCAAAGTTGATCGAATAGAGTGAGATGATATCAATATGTTAAAAAATTTAACCCATAAGACCAATCCTGCTTTGTTCCATGGATTGAGATCGATGATCCACGTTCACATGGATTTTAAATATATAATAGAGAGAGATCATCATGGATCAAAATGGGTCCCTTTTTACTATAACATAGACTTAGCCTAAGTTTTACCCTAAGGTTTTTATTGTATTTATCAATACAAATAAAACCTTAAGATAAAACTTATGTTATGACTTTAATTATCCAAAGGAATTCATTTTATTATTTTTTAAGGACCTATGTTAAAGACTTATGGGGTAAATTATAAATGGTTAAAATCTCACTTAATTCATTTATGACTCTAGGATCCAATGATGTCTAACTACCCAAATCATAATCGATGACCCACATTTACTCGAGCGAGATAAATTGAACAACGTGTATTGAATCAAAGTTTCTATGAGATCCACTATGTTTTATAGGATTTGATTTTGACATTTTTCTTCCCATCATTTGACATCCATGAGGCCATCATTAACATTTATGAGACCATAAAATTTTATTCCCTATGGTTAATTATGAGAACTTGATTTTGACATTTGCACAAACATCATTGACATTCATGTGACCGTCATTGACATCAATGAGACCATAAAAATTAAAGATCATGAACCAATATCATTTTGATGAATGAACATGTTTATCTTCATGTTATAGGATCAATGAAATATTATTTAAAAAATAAATATGGTTAAGGTTTTGTAACTCAATACTAAAATTGATCTATCATCAACCTTTGACCTGTCATGGACTAAATAAAATCACATGGGAATAATTATAAATGCAATAGAATTATCTTAAAGGTTATCCTAAGATTGAGGTATTTTTTTAAACATTTGATGAAACCTTAGTCTAAGACCTTATTCTTGGTCCCTCTATGTCCCATGATATTTTGGTCTATTTTATTGGATTGATATAGCTAATACAAGGTCCTATTGTTATAAGACTTAGCCTAGAGCTTTTACCCTAAAGTTTTATCATGTTTATTAATAAGATAAAACCTTAGGTTAAAAACCTTACATTAAGTCTTTTTTATTATTCAGGGTCCCTTTTTTACTATGATCCAAATATAGCTTAAATATCTTATCCTAAGTTTAATTTCATGTCTATTGACACAAAATAAAACCATATTCTAAAGTCTTTAGGCTAATTTCTTTATATGTCCTGATACTAACTTAACCATTGTGCATCTTTGGGATCTATAGCTCACATTCATGCTAAAAATATTGATCTGATAGAGTGAATCAAATTCAAGGTTTCAATAAAACCTATGAGATGGAGAGAAGGTTACAAGTGTCATGGTAATTACCAAAGAACAACAAATAGCCAATGGCAGTCCATCCCGTGGAACATAATCGATAGCCTGAATCTAACCAAATAAAGTTAACTAAATGGAGTGAGATGAGGATATAATTTTAAATAAATCTCATGGGACCTATGATAATTACACTTATCATAACTATAGAAAACATAGTAAAGGTAACCAATAACATTCAACTCTTAAGATCAAGATCAATGAGCCATGTTGATTCATATAAGAAGATCTGATGGCATGAAATAAAAGGTAGATTTTAAATGGAAACAGTCATGTTTTCAAACATTAATGAACAATATGCCATGAAAAGTGCCATGTAGATGCCATGATAATGCCACATGGGTAAAAAGTGACAAAACTAAAGATTTTGTGGGCCTAGAAAATCAAAGGTATAAATGCCAAGGTCCAAATCAAATCTAAGGCATAAACTCACTCAAGTGCAAAATCTATCACCATTGAATCTTGGGAAAAACCTACATATGAACCCTAAAGTCTACAAAATCCCTAATTTGATCTCAAATTGACCATGGTCAAGCTTGAAAGAGGCAACTTGTCACTTGAGAAAGTGCATATTTATCTAGAGGTGAATTCTAGACCACTAATGAGAATTTTGAAATAACTCACAGTCATGATGGCAAAAAAAAAACACAAAGAGGACACATAACTCTATCTAACCATAGATTCAAAAGGGAGAGTCTTTAAAGATAATGAATTTGATTTTATAGCCTTGAACACAAGAGATAATAACTAGCCCAAACTATTCTAGATAATTGAGTTGTCATCCACTATAAGAGAGGATGAAAATATTTCATCAGTAAGTCAGAGATACTATGACCTAGTCACCATTCAAATGACAAGTCTTCACTATGTGGCAAAAAATCCAAAGGTAATACATTGAATTGATGTGTTGCTCCTATTTTTAAGGATTTTAAAATTGATCAAGACATGATATTAAATGAGCATAGTTTAAGAATAATTACTTACATCTCCCCTATTGCCTTGTAGAAATACTACAAGCTACCCAAGCCTTAGGTGGGTTTACCCACAATCAGAGAATGGTCCAATAAGAATGACCTAAAAACCATCCTTACCCCATGGTTATATTCATAAACCCAAGTAGTCTCTGATCTTAGTGGGAGCATCACAATCACCCAATTTATGGATAGTATTAGGATGATTATGACATTATTGAATAGATTATCTGAAAACCCCTCCACCACCCATGTCAACAAAATCTGGGTCCCTTTTGTGTATTTCATGGTTGAGAAGGGACTTACTCCCCCTCTTAGAGAGATGATTAGTGTTTTCTTGAAACAATAATTCTTTGCAATAAATAATAAAACTAAAAATAATTTTTATATGATGTCTTATCTTTTGGATGCCTTGCTAGCCACTACCAAAATACCCAACATAAAATAATGGTCACCTGATGGGAGATAAACAGTCTCCCAATATTATTCTAAATTACATATATTTAATTATAAAGACCATATTTAGTTCATATGTGATTACATATACCCAACCTTAATTGAAGCCATTACATATATCCCTATGATGAGGGTCATCCCTTTGATCAAGAAGTATGTCTAACTCATTGGGGACATTTGGCTATATGTAGATTGCACTATAATCCAAGTAGACTGAACTATGAGCCAACCTCTTAAGTTACTAGTATATATACCTAAAAATTTGGTGGAGTAGGAGGTATCATACCAATTATTCCATGGCATAGATAACATGTGCTAAAGCAAAAATAAAGGACTACTCCATTCCTTTCCTTTAACTATTAGTAAGACTGTGTTCTAAAATTGGGATCATGTAGAGACTATCTCTAAGCATAGGTCCTCCTTCAATATATATATTGATGAAATGAGATAATGAGACCTCAATGAAAGGGTTGCAAAACATTTGAAGGCCAAGTAGATTATCATAACTTATGAACATCACCCTAGTGTCTATTATTTAATGTACATTTGAAGTTTCTCATTCACAAAAGTATTGGAAAGATTAAAGAAGCATAACATCAAGTTAAAAGATAAAATAATAATATATCAAAATCCAAGTGAGGACATATGTCATATGGGGCCTAAATAGTATCATTTTTTACTAGGACCATATTCTAGACCTCTTCCCATGCATCCATAGGCAGAGACACAACAAGCTGAATCACAAGTTGAATAAGGGCCAGATGAAAAGAGATATGAAGAGAGGAGACCCAATGAAGTAACATCATCTTAAAAACTACTTAGATAACTATAATCACAAATTGAATAAATTAACATAATTGCATTAGACCTTTGGGAGATAGTAGAAGATGCCTTGAAGACACTAACTAGTGCCTACCAGTCAGATAAAGAAGAAGTACAAATGGAAGAACCTTAGTCTTAAATGAAGGAATAAATCAAGGAAAAAAAGGGGAAGGAAATATTTTTGGACTTATTTCTTATTACAACCCAACCCAAAAGGAAAGTTAAGCTATCTCTAGTTCAAGATGGAGGCAAGAAGCCAAAGTTGACTTTCACTCAACCTTGGAGTAAAATCAACTTTTTTAGTAATGACAATCCAATTTTTGGCCCCTCCATTCTATAGTATTTCATAAATAGAAATTTTTAAAGGGTTCCAAACATGCACCACCATTGGGCTATTACAAATTATTTTAACATCCATGTGCATGATGAACTTAAGCCCTAAATTATGGCATTTAAATAATAGGAAAAATAAAGATGCATGGATACCATTGGAGAGTCAAGTGGAACACAAATAAATTCTCTTAGAACTTTAAGTGGGGCACAAGTTGAAACCCCTACTCCTCAAGTGATAGAAGCATTAGTGGGAGTTTGATTCAACTTAGAGATGGTCAATATGGAGAGAGTAATTGAGAAGAAATCTATGGTTGAAGGTAAACTATTCACCTTTCATAATATTGAACCTTTTTTGGGTCTAACTCTAGTCGTAGAGTAAAATCTAGGACAAGTTAATATGTTTTAGGATAAGATCCTTAAAGTGGATTAGGCTCAAAATGATCAATTACAAACAATTATCAAGGAAATACTGTAATAAAACAAGAATTTGAAAGAGTCTTCTATCTTATCAATTCATGATGATAGATTCAATAATTTTGAGGACACCATGGTTGACCTATTCATCTCTTTAAAGGTAGTTAGGATTAGACAAATATAAATTTAGAAGTAAATCTCTAAAGTAATAGGCCAAGTTAGGCAATGGTAAACTAAAAGTCTTTAGGTGAAAGACTTGATTAAGGCCTTGTCCAAGAATCTAGTCCCAAATTTTATAAATGTCAAAAAGGCACATTTTAATATGGCCATGGCTATATTAGTTGACAAGATTGAGGCCCTGGATAGCTGGTCTAAAAGAATGGAAGACCTTGACAAAGATTTCAAGGAGCTAAAAGATGGAACATCTCATATCTTAGATAACTTGATAAAGATCCCACAACCCTTAGCTCACTGGCTTTTATAACTGATGAAGAGTTTAAACATAAGACCTTTCAATTCATGTAAGAAGTAAGAAACTAAGGGCAAAACTAGACAATAGATGCCAATAGGAAAATCATGGGCTTACTCCTATCATCTAAGGAGAAAATGGGAGATGCTAGGGGAATCAAATGAGATATAGAGAAGATTGAAAATAATATTAAAGACATATAGTATCATGGAAAGGATATTTCACTAAAGCCAATGGTTGATCTTTAGTTTATTAGTGAGAAATAATATAGATTGAAGATCCTTCAATAGAAACAAGAGGCATCATCAACACAGGGTCTAAAAAGTTAGGAATATTCTTTTGTTGAAATTTGTAATATTTTGAAAATAGAATATTCCTTTGTAAAGACGTGAAATTTGGAAAAGTTCATTGCCTATAGGTCAGTTAAGTTGGAAAAGTCTAGTGTATTCTAGAAACTTTGTAGAAAAGATAATTGTTCTTACACTTGTAATTTGATATGACTGACCAATATACTACCTTAGCATTCTATAAATTGGAGTAATACCATTTGTAAAATGAGGGGGATTTTTTTTGAGCTAAAGACTAGTGTAAACTTTGAGCAACTAATTGATTAGATAATTTTGAAAAGATAGTCTCATTTTTTTAATGTGAATTGTTATATTGTTTCTCTCCCACTTGTCTATTTAGAATTCTAGATTTGAATAGTTCTTGTAGAATCTTGGTGTGTACCTTTGAATGTAGAATTGTTAATTTGTGTTTATGCTAGGATAACTTAAGGTTATTTAGTTTAATTTATTTTATTTACTCTAGATTTATAGAGGTGAATCAACTATCTACTTATAGGGACAAATCTTTAAAGTAAGCTTGGTTCTTATTTGCATTATTTTCATCATCCTTAGAAATTTTCCTGATGTGTGGTAATATTAGAGCGTAATATATTTCATGTCATACATTGGTTTTAAGTACATACATAGATAAAATTTGAAATTTTTCATGATGTCTAGAATGAAGATCAGTAGGAACATATTTTCTCTCTACACTACCCTTCTTTTTGCTTATTTTTTAACTAATTCACTTTAGATTAAAGTTTCATTTTAAATGTCCATCTTAATTTATCTTTAAACTTAGGATTGAGAAAAATTCACCTTAATTATCATAGATCATCTTCTTATTTGCAAATATTTATAGGCCATGGTGGCTACTAACCACCAATTAATATAAATATTGTGAAACAGTCATTTGTTATGCCTTTATTCCATCATAAATAATAGGATTATCACAAACTATAACTCATGCTCTGAGTTATTTGAATTATAAAATGATAAGTGTTTCTTAAACACTTTGATCACCTTGTGATACATATTTAGGCATCAACATGTTACATGTGAGGATTTGTAGATGGATAATACTATTCCATCAATTTAAATTTTCTATTATAGTTTAACGTAGAAAATGGGACTATTGGTTAGAAAATTTATGAAAATAAACATAAGTGAGTACACATATATCATAAAATATGATATGATAGATTAACAAATCTATAATATATAGTAGGCACTTGAATACTTTGCCCATATAATAGCTTTTCTTACCTCATGGGTCACACTATGTGATTGGAGGCCAAAGAAAAGAAATAATTTTTAGTTTGTAGAGAAAAATATCAAATCATCATTAGAGAAATATAAAATATTGGACATGATGATGTGTTGTAATGCTTTTTTATAGAACACAAATGAGAAGAAATTTAATATCAAGGTCATCAAGTAATTTCAGGTGGACACTATGTTAGAAAATCCATTGTGTATAAGATTTAGTTCTCCAAGATACAGTGGACAACACTAATGAAATAAATATTTTTTATGGTCATAATTCAACCAATGGCCTACTATATATAGTTGTATATGAGCATATTGGGGCTCAAAAATTATATAAATAGAACCTATACACTATCAATAAATAACCTCATTCTTTATGATATCTACAAATATGATAAATAATTACAAAAAAATACAACATATGTCACTACATTGGGAAGTGAAAAATAAAAATGATATGTTTCTCATTCTAATCATTGTGTAAGGTCCATTTGAGAAATGGGCTATAAATTTCAACAGACTTATTTATTTTGTTATGCATAAGACTAACATGCAGTATATTATAATAATAACAAATTATGTAAAAATGTGGGTAGAGGTAATAACTAAAAACTATTGCACCATAATTATGACTACATCATTTTTAGGAAAAGATCATCAATAGGTATGGATTCCAACTTAATCTCATAAGTGATTGGGGTAGCCACTTAAAAAAAAAATGGTGTGTGTGTGTTATGAATTAATTTGTTGTGGCACACCATAAAAGTAATTCTTACCACTTTTAATCTAATGGGATGGTAGAATGCTTTAATAATATATTGGCCATTACTTTGACCAAAACTCAAAATGTAGGCTAAAAAATTAGGACGATTGAGTCTTAATGTTACTATGGGAATATATAACAACATATAAGAGGCTCAATAAGGCAAGTATTTTTAAAATTACATTTGGTAAGGTGATTATTTCTCCAGTAAAATTCATGGTGCCTTCCCCTAAATGTCACTGACATTACAAAATTAGGTGATAAATAATAAATAGATGTGCATCTATAGGAAATCATGAAATTAGATTAAAATTTAATCTTAGGAAAATGGAGTTAAATGATAGAGAAAAAAAGGTAGAAGGCATGGCATGATAAAATCATTATTATTAAAGTTTTTTGAAAGGATGCACATGTCCTTATCTACAAATCAAGGTACATAAAGCACCATATATAATTACACATCTGATGTATGGGACCTTACATCATTCATGATATATTGGAATTAGGTACATACAAATTAATCACCTTAGATAGAGAAATTATATCAAGGAATTTCAATGGGATTAGGCTCAATAATTTATACTTTTAATCATTGAGGGATTACTACAAATAAGGCATATCCCATTTTTTCAAACCAAAATATTTAATTATTTATATTTTACTTTCATTAAATTTTTATTTTTTTATAATAATAATTATATGTAATCTTGTAAATCCAATTAGTTTATTTAAGTGAGGAATAAATATAGACTATTATGTTAGCCATTTAAGTATCTCTAGGATGTATTTTTTAGAAATGTGAAAAATAAAGAGTACATCACTTTATTTTCAAAATTTGCATTATAGTTGGTTTGTTTTCATAAATGACATTTTCCCCCAAGTGTTGTGTCATGCATAATTATGCATGCACAGGTAATATAGGATAATATTTAATTTTATTTAGTATACACTAGTTTTGTGATATATGGGAAGATATGAATTGAGTAATTTATATACAACCATGTAACACTAAAAATTTATCGTAATTAAGCTAAGTAACATAAATTCATAAAATAAATAAATAGAGTGTGTGGTTAAAGACAAAAATGGATGGAGTAATTTAGGTGATGGAGGAATGTAATTAGTGTGGGTATGGATGGAATAAAGGCTTTCACATTTTATAGTAGCTTGTGGACACACTCACAAAAATGACCAAGTATCTAGATATGAGAGGTCTCTAGGACATGAGAATATGAAAAAATTGAGTCACATGTGGGGCCCATGAATGTAGGAAGAAAAATAAGACAAAGTTAATTCCAAGAGGAAGAGTGTAAGGATGAATTCATGATGTAGGAAGGAACTCTATGGATCATTAAGTATAAATTCTAGTTAACTAAGAAAATATAGAATGGTAAATGTTGTTAGGAAAAAATGACACCATTAAGAAGGTTTAAATTGAATTAAAGCATATAAAAAAATTAATTTAAAATTTAAAGGGACAAAAGTCAAGTAGAATCAAAAACCTCACAAAAATGATAAAGGCAATTTTTTTCTTGAGAAACATTTATAGGAGTTTTGACAAAATATAAATAAAATAGATAACATGAATTATGGGAAAGGCATTTTGGATTGAGATAAGGTAAATTGGGCCAAATAAAAGGAAAAAAAACTATTTTAGGATATGTAACCACTATTAAATGGCATGGGAATCTTATATCCAAATAAAAAATTATAGTGAATGAGAGAAGTAGCTGAGTTAGGTGTTTATTTCAAGAAAAATAATGAGAGAACCTAATGGAACCGAAATAGGTGACCACAACCATGTGTTTTAACCTTTTAATATTTAGTGAATGTAAATCATATGTTGTTAAAGGGTTGAATATCAAAGTAATATGGAATTACAAATAAAAATAACCGATTCAACAAACCTTTCCAAAAATAGAAAGAATAGAGAGGAAGAGCACTTATCTAGAATAAAACAAGTATTTATATAGATTAGGAGGCTAAAATAGGCTAGAGAAATAGGTAGATAACTTTTGTTATGTGACTATGGTTAAAATCTAGTCTCAAATAGTAGCACCAATATCAGGATAATAGTGTCATCTAGTGATAGTGTCTAATTATGGTGCTAGTGTCCCTCTTATAGGAAATATCTAGAACTTTGAAGGAAGATATGATAAGTTATATGGGTCCTATAGGTGGTTATGTGTCTTCTGAGATATTGTCTATGTCACTATTTTAGCTAAATATCTTCCAAAACCCTAATAAGCACCTATACACATGAAAAAACAACTAGACAAAATGTAAAAAAGAAGTAAAAAAATAGGTTTTGGGATGTTATGCTCATGTAGAGTAGAGCCCTTATTGTATTGGTCACTGCTTACATTAGCCCAAATGTTAAGGGTCTCATATCACATGTAGTTCTCCCTTAAGGAATGTGCATAATCAAATTATATGGTATGCTACAATGACTTTCACCTAGGCCCTTTTTTGATCAAGTATATAATGTTTAAATGTGATATGCTGAGTAGTATGTAGAATATTAAGTTGTATTATTGACTAATTTTTATGTAATTATGTGCCAAAATAGTAAATTCTAAACATAAAATGATTTTTGAGGCTCTTTATATATAAATAACTTTGATTTGAATATAACACGTTGTTCTTTGGCTGACAAGTTGCAAATGAGGGATAAAAATCATAAAAGAAGGCTCAAGGTAGGGTTAGGACCCAAACACATGAGAAAATGATTATTCAAGTTGTAATAATTGGACATTAGTACCACATAGAACCACTATCCTTAAAATAACACTACTGTCACGAGGCTTAAAAATAGAACTAAGATCAAGCAAGATAGGCTAAGGGCCCTTATAATAGGGAGGAGGTGACTTAGGACCACTAGCAGTGCAAAAAATACGTAAGATAAGACATAAGAAAGATCAATTAAATCAAAATGACCATGTGAATAAGGAGTGTATTCATCATTAAGACCTTCATGTAAAATAACAACAAAAGATATATTACTTATGGTTACTTGACCAAATTAGGGTGTTTACATTTTCCCCCTTTTATTCTATTTGTGCAATGAAATGAAAGTACTAAAGTAAAAGGAAAAGAAGAATGCATACCTATACTTACCTTTCTGGATGTGTTATGTACTTGGCCCACTTCTTGGCTAGATAAGTGGATAGAAGTTAGAATGAAATATGTGAAGAGGAACTCCATAATGTGGTAGTCCTCTATACTAAATCTGAATGGTACACTAAACCATGAGGAACAAAACCCTATTTTCCCTTGATCGTGATATATATACTAAATTTGAGTATGTAAATTGAATGTGTGGATAAATATGGTTTTCTTGGCCTCACTATAGATCAAAATTAAATTTGGGTATGTAAATTGAATGTGTGGAGAAATAAGGATTTCTTTCCCTCACTCTAATATTTGAACTGAATCTAGGTATGTAAACTAGGTCTAATAAAAGGCTATGGATCAACTATTGTAGATAGTCCTATGACCCAAACTAGTGAAAACCTGATGACATACTGGTGATGATACTGAGTGTAAATTGATAATAAAAAATAGAGATCAAGGATGTGTACTCTGCTTCATTCCCCCTATCTTGATATTTGAGTAATGTAGCTGTGTATTTAAACATTTGTATATCTGAGTGAACCTATATACCTAAATCAAAATTGTATATCTATGTCAAAATCTATATCTTCATGAACCTATATATATAAGTAGACATGTATATCTGAATAATTTTGTCTAAGTGAACCTGTATATCTAAGTAGACTTATGTGTCTAAATATTTGTAATTGAGTAAACCTGTATATCTATGTCAAGCTATGTATCTACATGATTGTATCTAAGTAGACTTGTGTATATGAATATTTGTATATCTATGTAGCTATATCTAAGTAGACCCATATATGTGAATAATTATATCTGAGTAGACCTTTGTAACTATGTGAACATATGCATTTTAATATTTATATATTTGCATAGACCTATGTGTCTAAATTTGTATATGATTAGACTATATATATTTGTGAACCTATGCATCTAAATATTTGTATATCTACATAGACTAGTGTATATGAATAGTTATATCTCAGTAGAATTATGTGTATAAATTTTTATCTAAATGAACTTGTGTGTATGATTCTCTATATGTCTGAATCAATTTGTGGGTATTTCCCCCATTTTAGTGAGATGTGTTGGTGTTAATTAGTGGGTGTGATGTTTTAAATTTGAATGGTTTATTTATTGTTACAGATTTGATTACTAAAATTGGTTTTGGGATAAACATTTTTTCTATATTGAGTTTATTATGTAAATATCATTTTTATTATTTTTTAGAGTTAAAAGTGATTAATATATTGGTTTAACGAATATAGTGCGAGGCACATTGATGTTAAGTACCATGTGCAAGAAATAATTCATTAATTAGAGTTACAATTTTTGAAATATCATGCTAGAAATAAGCTGGTACTACTTGGTGAAATTGGTGCACAAGGTCAAAATTAGTAAGGTGGCATTTGGTAAATGTGACATAATAGGGTATTTAATTATTTTTTATATTTATTTGAAGTATTTAAGTTGAGATTAATTATTTATCTAAGCTAGAGAATATGTAGAGGAGATGAGGAGTAACTTTCACCCAATATGAGGAGGTGGAGACACTGATCCAAGTCAGAGAGGTGCTTACCCTAGTAAGGAGCCCTAATTTTTCCTATTTTATCATTTATAATTCATTTTTTACTATTTTTATTGAAAATATGATAATTTTAGGGCTTGTTTTGGAAAATTGGTGCTTATATCTTGATATTAGTGCTATTATCTAATACTTAGTGCTAATGTCAAAGATATGGCACTACTATCTAGAGCTACTATCTTGTATGTAGTGATAGTATCTAGTAGGCCTAATTTGTGATGTTTATTATTTTTAACTATGTTTTGATTCCCATTTTTATCTATTGAATTTATATTTTGCATTGATAATGCCATATTTTATTGTATTTTTGTAGGTTGACATGTATATGAACAAAATCCAAACTGGCTAGAAAATGGAGACCTTTAAGGTCTATCACTAACATATGTTGATGTGGACATGATTGAGAGAATGGGTCTGAGTCATGTGTAATTCATAAATTTGATGCCCTAGAATAGACACATGATGACTACACTATGTAAGAGATAGGATGCAAATACATGCACTTTCTATTTACCTAATAGGGAGATGACTGTTACCCTAGAGGATGTGTATAGGAAGTTACAGCTATCTATTTCTAGGTAGAGAGATATTTTATAGGAGGGTATGGGTGATCATGTTATACAATTATTATTTTTATGTATTTTTATGTTATGGTCGTAAGGACTCATCATATAGGGAACCATAATGATATATTATTGTCATTGTCAATGTTATGTGGATGTGGGAGTTCTTATCTATTTTATTAGATTCATTTGTGGTTGTAGATAGGAGTGGGGTATTGATATCCTATAGGATGCATGAGATAGTGTAGGATATAGAGGATCATGATACCCTATACTCATGGGTTCAATGATGTTATCTTACATGTACTGAGATTTATACCATTTTATGGAGGAGATGTATGTCATAGGTATTGGATCATCTGTATTATTACACTATTGGGTGTATGAGCCTATATTAGTGAGTAGGCTGACATTAAATTTATAAGATGATAGGGCCCACCCATATTAATTTATAGATAGGTGGACTAGGATAACTTGCATGTTCAAGAGGATCATGATGCAGTGTCAACATGTGCTAGATAGTTTGACAGTTGGAGACATTATCTAGAGGCCCTACAGGGGCTATGAGGGATGGCATAAAGATAATGCTCAACTTAGATAGATTAGAATAAGTTTCTATCTACATGACCATTGGGTTAATATGTATGAGTATTTATAGTATGAGTGGGTGACATGATAGTTTAGTGTTATTCAGGATGTGTCCCTAATGTTAGTGGTGTGGTTGAGGAATTTTTGGGATCTAATGAGGCCAGGTAATAGGCCAAGGATATCGGCTATAGAGTTATCTATGATTTTATCAATAGAGTAGGACCTTATGATTTACATACCATATTTGGATGAGGTAGGAGTCACTGATGCCTATATAGCCTAGTGGAGAGATCAGAGGTAGGAAACTCTATTATTGAGAGGTGAAATTATCACAAAGAATGTACTAGATGTGGAAACCGTTAGGACTATCAATGGTAAGTTATTATTATATGTCTATACATTATATGTATTTGGTTTACTCATTGACCTGGTTAAGAATATGATGTATTATGTGGGTATATACAAGTTTAGGTGATGATGAGTAATAGGGGACTACCACCAGGTTTGTGCTTTGCATATTAACATGACATATTCTTGATAATGTCATGGAGAATGGATTAGTAGAGAGGGCTATCAATTTTTTTGGTGTTCATACCCATTTTCTTGATCGAGTTATGATAGCTACTACAATATATATACAAGTGGATGTAGATAGAGATGAGGCATGCAAAAAGTTGCATAGATGTATCATGCCCACACCCAATGCTCTAAGTGGAGTTTTTAGTCATATAATGGATGACTACATACATCTACAATGAGAGCATTCAAAGTGTATGGTCGAGATGGGTATGTATCATGAGATAGAGTAGATGAAATCATTGATCAAGGTTATGAAGGGTGAGTTGAGCCTCCATTTCTAGCATGGATATGTTTGATAGTGAGAGTGAGGGGGCTAGTCATAGTGGCCATGTATTCATTATTGAGTTATGTATTATGCTTGTATTCAAATTATATTTTGAGTTATATATGGATGTTTGTTATTATGTTGGCACTATGTATATTGATATCTAAATTTAGTTATATTGTGTATGTTTATATGTGTTTAATTATTTTGATTGTTTGAAATGGTGATGTTGGTATATGGTATTTTTATAATAAGAGGTAATGAATGTTTTAGCTATTTACAAATGTTGAAGTATATATGTGTAGTGGACTAGGAGTGTTATTTGTTGGTATAGGTTTCATAGTTATTTGGTAAAATAATTACATGTAGATTATGTGACTGTAGTATGCACTATATAAATTTGGATGGCATGGTGAACCAATGACCATACTACTCAGTTGGTGTAGAAGTAGACTCTGAAACTAAAACTGCATGTGATACACTACTATTGGCTAGGTGTGTGGACTCTGTAGGAAAGATCTTGATTAGTTGGTGTGCTAAAATTATACTCTAAGCTTTATGATCTATAAAAAGTATCTTTATTAGCTATTGGAATATGTTATGATGCTTGTCATATCTTTTAGATATCTTGATTGATGGTTGAATTAAGGTTATATTTTGATCCTTGTAATTATTTCCAAATATCTTGATTGGTGTTTAAACTGATGTTATGATCTAATCTTTATAGTTTTTTCTAAATATATTAATAGGTGTTCAAACTAATGTTGTGTTCTAATCACTATAGTTGTTTCTAAATATACTGATAGGTGTGAGAATTGATGTTGTGTGTTGATATTTGTGAACTAGTAACCATCTCTACTACATATATGGTGCCTGAGATCACTCATAAATAGGTGTCCTAAAAACCACATGGATCATATGATGAGTAACAAATGGATTATCAAATAAATTGTCCTAGGATAACTCCATCATAGAGGAGTTTTATCTAAGATTCTATGGAGATTGATATATTAATTCCCCCTATGTGAATTCCATAATGCCTTGATAGACATACTAGTCAATATAGGCTCAGAGTATATATTAATGATCATCTAAATGTCTATTTATCTTATAAAAATTTCAATATGGCTTATTATGTACCCTATAAAAATGGTGTGTTGGATAATGATTATTAGGAGGGAGTGTGATCATCTCCTTATCTAATAATATAAATAAGATGTCATGAGGCCTTTCCCTATCTAGAAACTATATAACTCCTATATGTGTGTCCTATGCTCTACTCTTTGGAGGAGGTGCTCTATGAAGTGGTTATTTGCCCTTATTGAATATCTCTATCAATTTTTTATGTTTCAGTAGTATCTTAATTAGAAGTGGAGTAGGTTCTTGTACCATGTCAGATGATTGGGGCTCTAAGAGACTTACATCCAAATCTACCTCCGATGTATAACCACTAGTCTCAATTCTACCTCTAATGTTATAAATGCATTACATAGATGCCACAATGATTTTGATGTCTGATATAAAAATTTCTCCTTAAGAGGAAAAATTTGTCCCCTAGAAAATATGTATTGTACCTTTAAATTGGTCGACTAGTAAATCAACTAATACAAACATGATTTGAATCATAAAATGTATTAAATTGTTGGTTTTTTCTCACCTTAGTGTAATGAAGGTAACCTCTAATGTGTGACTGAAGGTCCTATTGAGGTCAACATACCCTCATATTTGAAAAATGAGGAATCTTGTTCAATTTTGAAAATTGTGCTATAAATTGACATTTAAATTGATCAAAATGCATTATTGAATATCATGTTTTGCTTCAGCTTTCATTAGCATGTTATCATAAGATTTATTTGATTTCACTTAATGTTGCTAACATTTGACTTAGATGTTTCCATCTTATAGGATCCATAGATTTCCATTAAGATGAACAAGTATTCATGGTTTATGCTTCAATGATCAATTTTACCCTTTTTCTAACCTTTGATCTTTAGTCAATTGATTAAATCCATAATTAAATGAAAATTAAAACCTTAGCCTAAAGTTTTATTTTGAAATGGACTTATATTTATGTAGGATCATTTTATTAAATTTTATACCTAGTTTAAATTTCATCCTAAGTTTTAATTGTGTTTATAAATACATCTGAAACCTTAGTCTAAAATTTATCCTAAGTCTCTATGTATTCAAACCCTTAGTTTGTTGATTTTAATTATTCACTAAAACAAATTAAATGCAGTGTCACCAAGTGGTAAAATATTGGGATATTGAATTGAATATCAAAGGTACATGGATAATGGCTTGAGTAAAAATATCAAAGTTACCCCAAATCAAATATTGATGATACACATTCTTATGTATAAATCCTGATCAATGATCCACATGCAAAGCTAGAGTCAATAAGTTAAACCCAAAGATCACTGGTGCATGTTAATAGTATAATGGATATTTGAATATGAGAAAAGGTTAAAAAATTAGGGATCCTAAGGTGGAACATGAGAGGGACAAGTGTCATAATATTTGTGAGTGATCAAATAGAATAATGGCCCATGCTTGATCTTATGATAAATAATAGAATCAATGGTCTGCATTTAATCATGCATCTAACATATCAATGGTGAGAGATAAGTCAAAATTTCAAAGAGACAAAATTAAATGAGAATCTTCCATATGGCACAAGATTGTTCAAGTGATGAAAAATATTTGTAAAGTACATAAAGAGCCTGTAGAGATTCTAAGTGGCAAAATCTTAGAAACTCAGAAAGAGGATTAATGACTTACAATGAAGTCAAGGCTTAAAGGATCCAAAAGATATAAATAGTGAAAATTGGATAAAGATTTAGGAAGAATGAAATAATTTCACATTTTTAAGTGAAAAATAGTCACATTTTAAAAATAAATGAACAATATGACATGCCAATACCACATAAGCAAAACATGTCATACTAGAAGATCTTATGGACCCGATCATGTAAAAGGTATAAATTTTCAATCCAAATGAAATATAAGTTACCAAATCACATATTTAAAACTTGATTTACACCATTAAATCTCTATGTAAACCTTCAAAAATCCCTAGAGTGTAATAAAAAACCTAGATTATCTCTGAATTCATTGTGTTGAGCTAAAAAGAGTTGTATTATTATTTGTAAAAGGATAATTCAATTGGGATTATATCAATGGAAACCCATAAAAATGTTTCAAAGTAATATGTTGAAATATATTTGTATTCAAACATAGAGGGTCAGATTTTCAAAGATAAAAAAATCATAGCTGTGTCTTTGAACATAGGGGATAACAATTACTCTAAGATGTTCTAGATAATTGAGAACTAGCTAATTATCACCAAGGAATAAGAGAAGATCCTCCCAGTAAAAAGACTCTATGATGACATTATGTCCATTAAAAATATTGGTCTACACTTTATTTTAGCTAAACCATAAAATGGAAGATAGATGGTAGTTAAGCCCAAGGCAATATCACTTGATCAATGTTGGTTCTTCTAAGCTTACTATAATAGAAGTACAAATAGAGAATAGATCAAAAGAGAAAAGACCAGGTGAAATTTCTTTAAATTCATTAGCTCTTGAATGTTCCAAGGTAGTAGAGAAATATATACCTCAACATGAGGTTCATATGATAACATTGGATCCTAATGAATCTGTTGAAGATGCACTCAGAATGTTATCTATGATATACACATCAAATTCAGATGTAGAGGAGAAGGTTGAAGAAGTCACATAGGATAAGGGAAATTATAATTGATGGTTATTAACAATTCTAAGTGGAAAGCTAAGACTACCATTATCTTAAAAGCTAAGAAATCTAAAATGACTATCAAACCACCTTTAGAGAATATCAATATGTTTAGTGGGGAAAACATATTATATGGACCACCTATTCCTGAATGGTTCATTTATGAACCAATGTTAGCAAAGATTCCCACTATTCATCATCCATGGGCTATTGTGAAAGATACTAACTTACCTCTACAATAAAAGTTAAAACCTTGGATTATTGCTTTGTAAGAAAAATAAGCAAGCACATTGGCTATTCTAAATCAATCAGTAATCCACTCAAAATTATAGGCCCTAGTTCCACATGTGACCCAATATTTAGTTAGGGCTAGGTTTTATTTAGGTAATATTGGTTTGTAAAGAGTGATTGATAAAATAGTCATGGAAGGTGGTGAAGAGATTATATATAAAAAGATAGATCCTTTAACCCATTTGACTTATAAGGAAGCACAAAGGCTAGGTGAAGATCCTATCTTTGAGGAGGATATCCAAGAATTAGTATAATCACAATAAAAAATGTTTCAAGCTACTATCAAAGGGTTAAAGCAACAAAAGATGAACCTAGAGGAGTAGTATATTCTATCTATTGTAGGGGATATGGTCAATAATTTTGAATCCACTATGTATGATATATTCAACTTTCTAAAGTCAATAAGGTATAAGAAATATGTTGTGAGCAAACAGAGTACTATAGTTATGAACCAAGTGAATCAAAGGTAGGGTTCATATAATAAGATAAATGAATTGATCAATATATTGATAGAGGACCAGATTCATGAGTTTAAAATAGTCATCCTAGCTCATTTAAATATGGCTATGGTGATCTTGATAGAGAATATCAAGGATATGAACAAATGGTCCAAAGTCATGGTAGGTGTTTCTAAAGACTTTAATCAATTAGAGAACCAAATGGTATATATACTAGGGAGCTTGATCAAGGACCCAAATACCCTCAGTCCCATTGGCTTGATAAAAAAATGAGGAGTTTCAACACAGGGCTACTCAATTCAATGTAGGAGGTGAATAAGAAAATCCAAGGCAAAATAAAGAAAGATAATAAGAAAATATTGGATATGATCTTATCAACAAAAGAGACGATAGATAATGTCAGAATCATTAAAGAGGCCTTAAAAAAAGTTGATATGGACTTCAAAGAGTTGATAAGTCAAGAATAATAATTATTCATGAAACCAGTTCTCAACCTCAAGTTAATTAGTGAGAAACATGATAAAACAATGAAAATTCTAGAGTAAAAGTAACAAGAAACATCTCAAAGTCAATTATGTTGACCTAGAATATTAATTTTTATAGGAACATGTACATCATTTGGAAAGGGAGTATTCTATTTTGTAAAATCATGTGCAACTTTTTAATGCACACTAATTATAGGTCAGTCCATTTGTAAAGTGTTTGATTCTAGATTTTGTAGAAGGATAGTTTTCCTTGACACTTGGATAATTATCATTTGATATTGACTGATCAACATACCTTAGGGTCTTCTATAAAAGGGAGTATTGTCATTTGTAAAGGGAGGAAGTTTCTAGAGAAAAAAACTATTTTGTAAATTTGGAGTAAGTAATACAAGGAAATTATGCAAATATTGTTTTGTATTTGTTTGTGTGATTGTTATCATGGCTGCTTCCTTAGATGTCTAGTTTGATGTTTAGATTTGAAATATTTTTATGGATTCTAGATATGCACATGCTAATGTAGAGTTTTCAATTTGAGATTATGCTAGGTTGATTGAAATATTTTAGATTCATTTCATTTTCATTATTTTTTTGAATATGTGCTAATGAAATTTTCTTGTGGAATTAAATCCTTAAATTGAATCTGGTTTCTTATTTGCATTGTTTTAACTATCTTTAGACATTTTACTAGTATATGATGGGATCTGTGATTTTGGATATTTCATGTCTTATATTGGTTTGAGTGCATGTATTTGATGAAATTTAATATTTTTCATGATGTCTGGATTGAATATCAACAACATTCACCTTTTTCTCTCCTACCCTTCCCATTTTATCTTTCTTTTGATTAATTCACTATAGTTTAGTTTTCATTATAAATATTCATGCTATATTAGGTTCTAAGATTTAGGTTTTGATCATAATTCACTGTACTTATTTCATATTACTTTCATATTTCACAAATAATCTTTAATACCATGATTGCTCCCAACAAGCACTTACATTTTCATTCTATGAAATAGTTATATAGCTTGGTCACTACACCACATATATTAGGAATATCACAACCAATAACTCATCTAATGGTTTCTTTGAATCTAGGATTGAGAAGTGTTTCCTAATACTATTTAAACATTATGATATATTTTCATGCATCAATAGGTGGATTTCATTAGCACTAGAGGGAGAGTATTTAGCTAAAGCTTTGTGAATTTGAAGTATCTTAGCTAATTTTAGTGAATTTTGTTCAAAGACCAGTTAATTCTTTGTTGAATTATGTTTTTATTAGCTTTATATTGTAAAGATCACTAATTTTCATGGTTTTAGAAAAAAATTTAGGCTTATTTTTCTAAAGATAGATATTCTTTGAAGATTTATGAGAAATTATTGCAAAATTGGTTTAAGATTTGTAAATTTAACATGTTTAAGGTTAGTGATAGTAATTCTGTTCAAATATTGATTGATTCTTTGAAAATTTAATATTATTTAAACTTATAAGGGTAAATATCACTCATACTCATAAGTTTGGAGGTATATTTAAGCTAATTCAATTAAAGATAATTATTTTTAGAGATATTTGTATAAAATTATGCAAAATTGGATTAATGCATAAATATAATCATTGTTATTTGAAAAGATAAGATTTATACATCATATTTTAAACAATATTTATAGTTTACAAGTTGAAACTGCCATAAGGACAAGGTCAAGGTCTGAGATAGTGCTACCTCTTCTTTCTTTAAAAATTCATAGGAAAGCAAAAGAAGATAAAGATAAGCATATGGTTTCTAAATCTCAACCTACTTCACATGTTCATGGTGCTCCTGTATTTAATCATTATCAAGGTACACCATGGTTAGGTGGATCTTCCATCAATGTGCCTAGTCAAGCACATGATTTACCTAAAAATCTTAAGAAATATTTACCTTCTTTTAGTCCTATAGGTTTTGTCACTGTTGAAAAACATATCAAGTCCTTTAAGGATGCTTTAAGATTATTAAATGTTGTTCATGAAGATGTTGATTGAAGATTGTTTTGATTTACTTTTAGATATGCAACATATGATTGGTTTCTCAAACTTCCTAAAAATTATATTACTAGTTGGAATTATTTCAATATTTATTTCATTGATCAATTTGGAAAGGTCATCAGTCCTTATGTCCTTTATCAATAATTCACTATGGTAAAGATAGATTTAAATGAAACCATTAAAGATTTCAATGCTAGATTTCAAAAGATGTTTATCATAACTATAGATCCTTATAGGCCTGATGAAGCTTTAGCTTTATAGATTTATAAGGATGATTTAGATCTGATGACTTATGTATTTCTAAAAAGAGTTTTCATAGTTATAAATACATTAGCCTTGGCTTATGCTAAAGATATGAAAATTAGTGATCAAATGAAACCCCAAGGTCAATTAGCATATGTTATTCCTAATATTAATCCTAATTTCCTTATATTGAATGTTATATCAATTGTTAATCAAAACATGCCTACTTAGAATCAAACTCCAGTTTTAAACCAATTACCTTTGAATCATGCTCACCTAGGTCAAAACCTAAGATTCTTAAATAACACTGCAAGTGTATCTCTTCCACAAGATCAAAGAGCTATGGTGCCAACATCTAGTAGTATTACTCAAGTTCATAATTTAGAGGCACCTAATAATGAAAATGACTCTATACTCAAAATTGTAAAAAAAATGAGCACTTATTTTCTTCAATTACAAAGACAAGTAGTTAATATTGGGTAAAGGTCCAAAAAAAATTACTCCTATCAAAGGTTCAACAAACCTATAAATAAGTTTCATAATAGTAGTAATAATAATAATAATGATTCATCTACCAATAAGAACATTCTTGACATGAAAATTTGTAATGTAGCTTTAGCTGATTATTACAGAGTTCATAACACTTCAAAGCATGGTGAATTAGATTGAATATAATTTTTTAATGATTTTGAATCTTTTTAAGATGAATTAGATATAGTTGAAGTTTTTCTTTACAAATATAATGTTGTAGGTACATCTGGTTCTTCAAAGTCATCTAAATCTACTAACATAACTCTCATGGTGGAGACCTTTGACTTTTGATTCCAATATGAGAATGAACCTAAATATACTCTAGAGGAGATTCATGATTTTCAATAATATATGAATAAGACTTATCCATTGAGGACTAGAGAACAAAATCAACAACTGACTAGTTCAACTCCATAAAGTAACTTTGATACTCCTCCTAATCATAAACTAGACAACAATCCAAAACCTTGAAAGGGAGGTAACACTAGAAATAATGTTGATTTATCTAGTTCTTATGCTAATAGTGGATATAACATAGTTAAGGATATGAATAAGATTAAATATAATCACTTTACATCAATTGACTCAAATTATTGAACAAGGAGATTTGTTTCTAGAATCTTTAACCAAAAAACTTGGTAAATCATAGAAAGCTACAAATGCAAATGTGTTGATGTATAAGAACAAAGTAGAGGTTCCACCTTTCTTGCTAAAAATTAGAGTTTTTGTAAAAAATTATATAATTATTTGTTAGATTTAGGTGCTTCTACAAATATCATGCCAAAAGGTATTTTTGAAAATCTTGGCTTAACTCCAATTAAGTCTGATAGAGTAGTTACTTAGTTAGAAAAATCTATAGTTAATGTAATTGGTGAATTATTGAATGTGCATATGTAGCTTGCTTTGGAGCCAAGAGTGTATCAATTCATAGATATTCAAATAGTGGACATTCCAAATTCTTATGGGATGTTTCTCAATAGGGTTTTGACCAAATATTTAAATGGATACATGTCAACTAATTGTTCTCACATTTGGTTACTATGGAGAGGAGTCCCCAATCAAATTTAGATTGAAAGGGAACCAAATATGAAGCGCATGATCATCAAATACAATGTGGCTAATGAGAAGGCCAACATGGTTAATTATAATTTAGGTTTTTATAATATTGACACTCCTAAATTATGTAACTCTAAAGACTTTCATTTTATACTTGGACTTTGGAAATTATATGTTGATGGTGTTAGATGCAAATCTGGATCTAAAATAGGAATTGTTTTAACCAAACCCATTGGTAAAGAGTACAATGTTTCTTAAAAACTTCAATTTCATTACATAAATAATTTGGCAGAGTATGAATCATTAATTTTAGGATTAACATTTGACATTAGACATTAAGTTAAATAACTACTAGTGTATGGTGATTCTAAACTAGTAGTCAATCAAGTTAGAAATAAATATCAATGAAAATTGTCTTATCTTAAAAAATACATGTTTAGAGTATGGGACTTGATGGATTAATTTGATGCTTTCAACATTATTTCAATCTCTAGAGAAGAGAACTAGTCTTCTAATGAACTAGATTTAATTTTAGTCAATCTTATGCCAAACCGAAGTTCTAAATTAGTAAACCTTAGCATTGAATTAGTTCCATGTCCATTAGTTCCTAATAATGTCAAGAATTTGTAAGTCTTTTTTAATGATCACCAAATAATTGAGTTCATGAACAACTCAGGATTATTTGAGTCTCATATCATTGATGAGGTCAATGAGAATTTTCATGATGAAGACAAAGTGCATGACAAGGTTATAAAATTAAATGACAACAAGATTCCCAAAGGCATGATTGCTTTATAAAGATTATTTGATCAAGAAAAGATAGCTGAGACTATTAAAGTTCCCAAAGTGAGTGTGAAAGATTATAATATAGTTGACATAGGAACTCAAGGTCAACCTTAGCTAGTAAACATTGGTACAGCTTGCACAAATGAAGAGTCTAGAAAGGTTAGGGAATTGATAACCAAGTACAAGAATGTCATTGCATGGTCCTATGAAGACTTGAAGATATTTGATCCTAGATTCATTACCCATACCATTCTATTAAGAGAATCTTGTAGACATTTAAAAAAAATTCAAAGACTTGTCAACCCTATTTTGGATCTATTAATTTATAAAGAGTTCAAGAAGTTATTAGATGCAAAGATAGTTTTTGAAATTAGAAATTCTACTTGGGTAGCTAATTTAGTACTAGCTAGAAATAAAAATGGAGAAATTATATTGTGCATAAAATTTAGAAATTTAAAAAAATGTTCTAAGAAGGATAATTATCATTTACCATCCCTTGACCAAGTGATTCAAATTGTTAGTGTTTTTTCCATGATGTCTTTCTTATATGGTTTTTAAGGATATAATTAGGTACTTGTCAATAAGGAGGATAGAATGAAGACTGCATTTACAATGAAATGGGGCACTTTTTCCTACAAAAGGATGCCTTTTGGACTCATCAATTTAGAAGAGACATTTCAAAGAGATATGGACCATGCTTTTTAAGGTCTCATAGGTAAATGCATCATTATATATATGGATGATCTATTTATGTTTTCCAAAAATAAAAAAGATCATATTATACATTTAAAACAAGTATTTAAATGTTGTAGAAGGTATAAAATTTCCCTTAATCCTAATAAGAGCATTTTATATGTAACTTAATAGAAATTACTAGGACATGTTATAACCAAATATGGGATTTCTATAGATCCTAGTAAATTTTATGCCATATCCAAAATAAAACCCCCTAATAGTAGAAAATAATTAAAGTATTTCTTTGCGAAAATCAATTTTGTAAGAAAATTCATTTCTAGTTTTTCATAAAATTGTGAAGCCACTAAATGACATACTGAAGAAGGATGCAAATGTCATATGGAATGAAGAGACAAATAAATCCTTTAGGGATATTAAAGATGCAATGGGACAAACACCTATATTGATAAGTCTATATTTTAAAAAAGATTTCTATCTTTATTCTTTTGTTTATGAACATACTATAGTATCTATTTTAACTCAAAAAATAGATAAATTTAATCATCTAATTGCATTTATGAGCATTAAATTTTAAAATTCCAAGTTAAATTTTTCTCTGATTGATAAACAAGCACTTGATTTTGTTAAAGCAGTTACAAATTTTATACACTATATTATTAGTAATAAAGTGCATGTAATATTGCCAGACCCTGCCACTAAAATTATGATTAGTCTATGTGAATTAAGAGAGAGAAGAGGTAAATGGATGTCTATACTCCAAGAGTATGATCTTGAAATGAAAACTACCAAATTAGTGAGATGTCAAGGATTTATTCAAATGATTGCTAATACTAATCCTAATTTGAGCATTATGTAGGTTGATCAATAACAATTCCAACCAAATGATTGGTATAATGAAATTATTCATTTCTTGATCAATGGATCTTATCTTGTAGGTATGAGTATAGAGTAGAGAAGATATTTTAGACTCAAATTAGTTTAGTTATTTATTAATTATGGGATACTGTATAGAAATAAATATGGTATATACTTAAGATGTGTTTAAAAAGAAGAAGCAACTAAAATCTTGAGTACTTTTCATGAGAAACTTGGGAATGGACACCCTTCTAGAAATACAACTTAAAATATCTTGAAGGCAGGCTATTATTGCCAAATAATCTTCAATTATGCACACAAATATGGTAGAGAATATTACTAATGTTATATTTTCAATTCCAAGGAACCAAAATCAGCTATGTCATTAAAGTTAGTATTAATTGACAAACCTTTTACTCAATGGGTTTTGGAATTTTTAGGGTTAATTAACCCTAATTATTCATAGGGACACAAATATGTTCTTACTAATACTAATTATTACACAAGATGGATAAAAGTAATGGAAACAAAATAATGTAGAGCTAAAGATGTAATCAAGTTCTTGGAAGAGAATATTTGTACTAGATTTGGGACACCAATATCATTGGTTTGTGATAATGGATCAGCATTTATATATATTGAGATGATTGAGTGGGCCAATGATAACAATATATTTCTTAAGTTTTCATCAAATCATTATCCTCAAGGTAATTGAGTCTCATAATCAACAAACAAAAATTTGATGAAAACTATAAAAAATTATGCATCTCAATAACCAAGAACATGGGATAAATTACTTAGATATTCTCTTTGGGTAGACATAAATAGAGTGAAGCAAGCTCTGAAAGCATCACCATTCCTATTATTATATGGTCAAGATCTTATATTTCCAATTACTCTCAAGTTTCTAGCCTACAAGTTCATGCAAGAGTATATGCAAGAAGATCAAGAGTATGTTAATTCAAGGTTTCTTGACATCATTCAAATGGAAGATACAAGGGAAGAAGCATTTGCCAAATTTAACAGACATCAAACCACTACCAAAATATGGTTTGATAAGCATTTAAAGATCAAGGTGTTTGGATAAGGAGACATAATTCTCCTATGAGATGAAGCATTTGAACCAAAAGGAAAACATGGAAAATTCACTCCTTTGTGGATTGGCCCTTATCAAATTATTGAGACATTATGATACAAAAACTTCAAGCTCAAGGACTTAAAATGAGTAGAGTTCACTTTTACAAATAATGGGTAATACCTCAAGCACTATTTCTCTATTTTTCACCTCAATTCTTTATGGATTAACTTGTGAGACTAGTTAGAGTTAGTGTAGGTAGGCTTAGATTAGTTTACTTTCATGTTCCTTGTTTGTAAATATTTTTTTGCTTGTTATCTATTTTCCTTCTTGTGTGTTTGTTTTCTTTGCTTTGTTCTTTGGTTTGAATAAGTATTTTTCAAGCTACAATCCATCCTAAATGCTCAAAAATAACTTCTCAAATCAAGAATGTAGTTATGAACCTTACACATTGGTTGATAATGGATTTGGAAATTCTGAGATTAATTTTATGATTTTGAGAAATTATTAAAGATTGATAAGTAGATTAGTTGTTACTTATAAATATTAAACCTTGTTTTAATCTAAGTTTGGTTTTAATAAAAATTTCATATGTTAAGTGAAATTTTGAATTATTAAGACAAATTCATGTTAGAACTTAAAGAAAATTATTGCCTAAGATGAAGTTTATGACTAAGGATGATTGTCTAAAAATAAAAAAATTGACAAAAATCCTAAACACCTAGCTAATTATGGCTCCCAAACTTTGATAAAAGCTAAATATAATTGAAAAATACAAAAAATAAGATACTTATTGAAAATATAAGAGATTTCTAAGCAATGGTGATTTGGATAACCTCCATCGGGGCTATGGATGCCTAGTTGGTATTAAAGTAAGGCCTAAAGTGGAGCTAAAAGTATCTCTATTGGGGATATATACACCTAGTTAGAAGTAGAGCAATGCCCAAGTCTTCCCTTTTCATAAATCATGATTCATAATGAATATCTAAACATGCTACAATTTTGTGTTAGTGATTAAGGTCATGAAATATGAAAGTTTTTCTCTAAATCCCATGGCAATCAGTGAATGAATCAAAGCACACACATAACATGACTAAGTTTTGATGTCTAAACTTAATTATGAATTTTTAAAACTTATTTTAATTATGAGTTGATATTAATACTGGTACTTGATCATGTGGAATGATTGATTTGGTTATTAGTTTAAACCAAAAGTATATAAGTTCTAACATTTTGTAATGTTTCCCCTAGTAGTCACCATTTGTTGAGGTTATATACTTCCATTTTTTAAAAATGAGGACCCTTATTCAATTTTTAAAATTGAGCTATAAAATGACATTAAAATTTATTAAAATATATTATTGAATATCATGATTTGCTTAAGCTTTCATTGGCATGTTAACATAAGCTTTATTTGATTTCACTTAATGTTGCTAACATTCGACTTAGATGTTTCCATTTTATAGGATCAATGTATTTCCATTAAGATTAAAAATTATTCATGGTTTATGCTTCAATGATCAATTTAAGCTTTTTTCTAACCTTTGGTCTTTAGTCGATTGATTAAATCCATAATTAAATGGCAATTAAAACCTTAGTATAATTGTTTTATCCTAAATTTTTATTTTTAAATGGAATTATATTTATGTGAGATCATTTTATTATATTTTATACCTAGTTTAAATTTTATCCTAAGTTTTAATCATATTTTTGAGTATGTCTAAAACCTTAGTCTAAAATTTATCCTAAGTCTCTATGTATCTGAAACTTTACTTTATTGATTTTAATTATTAACATGAACAAAATAAACGTAGTGTCACCAAGTGGAAAAATATCAAGATCTCAAAGATAAGATAAATAGTATGTGGATGATGGCTCGAGTCAAAATGTCAAAGTTACCCTGGATTGAAGGTTAATGGTAAATGTTCTTGTGTACAAATCCTAATCAATGATCCACATGTAAGGCTAGAGTCAATATGTCAAACCCAAAGATTGATGGTCCACATTAATACTATAATGGAGATATGATGTAAAGTGAAGGTCAATAGTTTAGGGATCCTAATGTGGAACATGAGAATGATAAGTGTCACAATCTTGGTGAGTGATAAAGTAAATCAATGGAACATACTTGATCTTATGAATAAATAATAAAATCAATGGCTCGTGTTTGATCATGCATCTAATAGATCAATGGTGTGATACAAGTCAACATTTCAAAGAGCTAAGATTGAAAAAGAAACTTCCACATGGTGTAAGAGCATTCAAGTAATGGAAACTATTTACCAAGTACATAGAGAGCCCAAAAATATACCAAGTGGTGAAATATCATAAACTTGGAAGGAGGTTCAATGGTCCATGAAAAATCAAAGGATATAAGGCTCCAAAAGAGATAAATGGTGTGAATTGGATCAAGATTTATGAGGCACTAAATGATGACATGTTTTCAAGCGATAAATAGTCATATTTTAAAAATAAATGAACATCATGACATGGTAGTACCACATAGGTAAAACATGTCATGTTATAAGATCTTGTGTACTTAAACATGAAAAAGGTATAAATATACAATCCAAATTCAATCTAAATTGACAAAACACACATTTTAAACTTGCTTGCTACCATTAGAGCTCTGTGTGCCTCCAAAATCCCCTAAAGTGTAAGAAAAACCCTAGATTGTCTCTGAATTCATTGTGTTGAGATGAGAAGAGTTGGATTATTGTTTAGAAAAGGATAATTTTATTGGTATTATAGTATTGGTGAGCCATAAACATGTTTAAAAGTAATAGGTTAAACTATATTTATCTTTAGATGTAGAGGGTTAAATTTTCAAAGACACAAAATTTGTAGATGCTTCTTTGAACATAGGTGATAACAATTACTCTAAGCTATTATAGATAATTGAGAACCATCCAATTATCGCCAAGGAAGAAGAGAATATAATCCCAATAAAAATACTCTATGATGACATTATGGCCATTCAAATGACTATTCTACACTTTGTTATAGCTAAACTAGAAAATGAAACATAGATGGCAATTAGGCCCAAGGTAGTATCATTTGATCAATGTTGGTTTTTCTAAGATTTATATAGTATAAGTAAAAAAAATCATAGATAAAAATATAAAATACCATGTTAAATTGCTTCAAGTTCATCATCTCCTAAATCTCCCAAGGTAACTAAACAAGATCTACCTCAACAAGAGGTTCATATGATAGAATTAGATCCCAATGAAACTATTGAAGATGTACTCAGAATGTTATCTATGATATATGAGTCAAATTTAGATGTAGAGGATAAGGTTGAAGAATTAAAATAGGATAAGGTAAATTCATTAGACTTGATGGTTATTAACACTCTTAAGAAGAAAGTTGAGACTGCCATTATCTCAAAAGCTAAAAAACCTAAAGTGACTATCAAACCACCTTTGGAGAATGTCAATTTGTTTAGTGAGTAAAAAATATTATATGGACCACCTATTTCTAAGTGGTTCATTAATGAACCAAGGTTAGAAAATATTCCCATTATTCATCATTCATAGGATATGGTGAAAGCTACTAACATACCCTTGTAGAAAGAGTTGAAACCTTGGATTATTGCTTTGCAAGAAGAAGAGGCAAGGAGATTGGATATTCCAAATTATTCAGTAGTCCAATCATAATTAGACACCCCAATTCCACATGTGACCCAATATTCAATTGAGGTTAGGTTTGATCCAGGTACTACTAGTTTGTAAAGAGTGATTGAGAAAATAATCAGGGAAGGTGGTAAAGAGATTGTATATCAAAATATAGAGCCTTTGACCCATTTGACTCAAAATAAAGCACATAGGCTAGTGATTATCCTATATTTTAGGAGGATGTCTTAGAATTATCACAATCATATTTAGAAGTGTTATAATTTACTATCAAAGGGCTAAAGAAATAAAAGAAAAACATAGAAGATCAATCCATTTTGTCTATTCTAGGGGATATGGTAAATAAATTTGAAGCCACTATATATGATATATTCAGATCTCTAAAGTTAAAAAAGTCTAATCAATATGTTGTGAGAAAACAAAGTACTATAGCTATGAACCAAGTGAATCAATGGTAGGGTTCATATAATAAGATAAAGGAATTGATTAATATATTAATAGAGGACTAGATTCATGAGTTTAAAATAGTCATCCTAGCTCATTTAAATATGGATATGGTGATCTTGATAGAGAAGATAAATGATATGAACAAATGGTCCAAAGTCATGGTAGGTGTTTATAAAGACTTTAAGTGATTAGAGAACTAAATGGTATATATACTAAGGAGCTTGATCAGGGACCCAAATACCCTCAATCCCATTGGCTTGATAACAAATGAGGAGTTTCAACACAGGGCTACTCAAATAAATGTAGGAGGTGAATAATAAAATCCAAGGAAAAATAAAGAAAGATAATAAGAGAATATTGGATATGATCTTATCAACAAAAGAAAAGATAGATAATGTCAGAAGCATTAAAGAGGCCTTAGACAGAGTTGATATGGACTTCAAAGAGTTGATAAGTCAAGAAAAATAATTATTCATGGAACCAATTATCAAATTTAGGTTAATTATTAAGCAACATGACAAATTAATGATGATATTGGAGAAAAATCAACAAGCAACATCTTAAAGTCAATTATGTTGACCTAGAATATTAGTTTGTATAGGAACATGTAAATCATTTGAAAAGGGAATATTGTATTTTGTAAAGGAATGTAAAATTTTTTAATTCAAATTTATTATAGGTTAGTCTATTTTTGAAGTTCTTAATTATAGAATGTTGTAGAAGGATAACTGTCCTTGACACTTAGTTAATTATCATTTGATAGTGACTAACCAACATACCTCAAGATATTCTATAAAAGGGGGTATTTTTATTTGTAAAGGGAGAAAGTTTTTAGAGAAAAAAATATTTTATAGATTTGGATCAAGTAATGAAAGAAAGGTAATTCTAAAAATATTGTCTCGTATTTGTTTGTATGACTATTATCATGGTTGCTTCCTTAGATGTTTGGTTTGATGTTTAGATTTGAATTATTGTTATGGATTGTAGGTGTGCACATACTAATGAAGAATTGTCAATTTGATCTTATGTTAGGTTTATTGAAATATTTTAGATTCATTTATTTTATTTAATATGTGCTTATGAAATTTTCTTGTGGAAGTAAATCCTTAAATTAAATATGGTTTCTTATTTGCATAGTTTCAACTATCCCTAGACATTTACCTAGTATATGATGGGATCTATGTTTTTGACTATTTCATGTCATATATTGGTTTGGGTGCATGTATTTAATGAAATTAAATATTTTTCATAATGTCTAGACTGAAGATCAACAACATTCACCTTCTTTCTACCCTTCCCTTCTTTTTTTCTCTTTCTTTTAATCAATTCACTATAGTTTAGTTTTCATTGTAAATATTCATTCTAGATTAGGTTTTAAGATTTAAGTTTTGATCATAATTCACTATAATGAGTTGATATTACTTTCATCTTTCACAAGTAATATTTAAGACCATGGTTTCTACCAAAAACCACTTACATTTTCATTTTGTGAAATAGTTTTATATCTTGGTTGCTACTCCACCATAGATATCAGGGATATCACAACCGACAACTCATGCAATGGATTATTTGAATAGAAAAATTACAAGTGTTTATTAAAAATATGTAAACTATGTGATACACTTTCATGCATCAATAAGTCCCTTATTATATATGTAGTCCCTGAGAAAGAATGCTTCTAACTCCTCATATGTATGTAATGACCCACTATGGATAATATGATGGAACCAATTTAGTGCTTCTCCATTTATGGACCTTGGAAATAATTTTAGTAGAGTCAAATTATTAATGACATGTTCCATGGATTTATCATAAGCCTAAAGGTTAAAATATGGGTCTCCATGCCCATAAAATATAAGTAACATAGTATCTAAAATTTGGGTGGCAACCTTGTAGTGAAGATTTTTCATAGAATAGGGTTTTCATGGATAATATTCACATTAACACATGAAAAGTTTGATTTATTATCCAATGTGAGATGGTGTACTTATTATTTAAAATTACCAATGGCATGAATCAAGTAAATTAACACTTTTGAAAGTATATTATCATCATCAAGGGGTTCATTTAATGCTTGAATTTTGTTATTTATCTAAGCCATTGATATATTGCATTGGGGACATTTCTTAGGGAGGGTTGTTTTTCTCTCTATTATCTTTGGAGGTGTGATAGATGGGATTTGGTTAGAGGGAAATAAGTTATCACCCTAATTTAGGTTAGGTTGAGAAATGGATTTTAATGTAGTAAGTGGGTTGGGGGAGATTCATTGGTATCTATTATTTTGTTAATTTATAAATAATTATCCCATGCTAATTGATTAGAAGGTAATGTATTATCATGTGAATGTAATTTATGTAAACTATGAACATAAGAATGTGTGTATGTGTGTGTGTGTGCATGTGTGTTATGTAATATTTGACCTAGCATTTATTTGAACAAGATAAATAGGTGAAGTAAGAGGAGAACTAGAAGGTGTAGACTCCATTCCTTCCTCATCATAATCATAGTAATAATCATTATCCCAAGGTTCCTAAAAATTAGAGTTTAATTCACTTGTAAAAGTAAGAGTAGATGAAGTATCATCTGCATGTTCACTAATAGAGAGGGTAGGATAAGATTTTAACCTTTTAATACTATGTAATGTGTCATCATATGTAGGTGTAATGAAATGCATTTATTCACTAGATATGTGTGAAATTCATGAATGATTATTAATTTTAATATCGGAGTCAAGGGTAGAACAAGTAGCAATCATGTTTTCACTTTGCATATTATGACATGTAGGATAAGAGTTAGAGACATTTTAGGTATCAATATGTTGTCAATAATTATTGGATTAAGCTTGAAATGGAAAAGAAGGTGATAAATTAATTTTATCTACCTTATTTTATGTATTGGTAAAAGGTGTAATATCATCGATACATGTTTTTTCAAATTTAATTGAAAAGGGTAAAGAAGATGCATTGTTCTTATCTACTTTACTTGAATCATGCAAAAGTGGATTTCATATATTTCACTTATACTAATTTAATTTTAATAATGAGGTGGTGAAAGCATTTGAAATAATAGGATCAAATTAGAAAAAATAACTACCAACAAGAGGCTCTTTTTGAATTATATTATTAGTTTGACATTGAGGTGTAAGAGAAGAGGGAGAGGAAGAGAAGAAGATGTTTCTAATATATCTTCATTTACATTTTCATTGTCATGCTCATATTAATCCTCATATCCATCATTATAACAATAGTCATCATCATCTTCATTATAAATGAAGTCATTATCATGTTATAATGTACAATATTAGATTTTTTTCCATTCATTATTATAATTATGAGAAAATTTTAATTTTTTTTTAATTGGGTTAGGGGTAGAAGACTTATTAGATGCCATTTTAAAATTTCCAAATAAGATCATGTAAACAATGAATAACAAGCACACAAGAGGTAGAATGTAATATAAAATAAGTATATGTACAACTATAAGAAATTTTTAGCCAAATGTGTAAAATTAATTAGGATTGTAAGTGAAACCCTATTGCTAGTATTTGGGTGTATATGGACCTAATATGTGGATCTAGGGTTTGAATGAGGATTTTTTTAAAAAATTACATTAAATTAATGAAACCCTAATATAGGATTAAATTTAAAGAGCTAGGTTATGCCAAAAATTATGAAAAAATAGAAGACCCTAAATTTAATGCAAAAAAATTAGAAGGTTAACCCTAGGCAAAATTAGAGTTTTAAGAAATATTTGAAGTAAGTTGTGTTCACCAAATATTTTAATATTTTAGGAATTAGTGAATGTAAATTGTATATTTTTAAAGGTATGAGTATAACAATGATCTAGATTGAAAACTAGAAATAACGATTCAACAAACCTTTTCAAAAATAGCAAAAATTGAAAGAAAGAGAACTTATATAAAATAAAAAAGTATTTTTGTAGATCAGAGGGTTGAAACAAGATGGAGAAATAGGTAGACACCTTTTTTTTATGATTATGGTTAAAATTTTGTCTCAAATAGTTGTACCAATATCAGGATAATAACATCATGTAGTTCTAGTTTCCAATTATGGCACTAGTGTCGCTCTTGTAGGAAATGTTTGGAGCTTTCAAAGAAGCTGTAGAAGGTCTATGGGTCTTGTAGGTGGTTTTGTATGTTTAGGGAGATCATCTATGTCATTGTTTTAGATTATTATTTTCTAAAACCTTTATGAGTAACCACCCACATGAAATAACAATTGGATCAAATGCAAAAAGAAAGGGAAAATATGGGTTATACTACCTACATTAACCCTAATGATAGGGGTCTCAGATCGCATGTAGTTATCCCTTAGATAACATGCATAATCAATTTACATGGTATGCTATAATTATTCTCACTTAGGCCCTTTTTTGATCAAGGATGCAATTTTTATATGTGATATGATGTGTAGTATGTAGAGTTTTGAGATGTACTATTCACAGATTTTTATGTAATTACGTGCCAAAATAGTAAGTGTTAGATGTAGAATTCATTATGAGGATATTTATATAGAAGGAAATTTTATTTGAATATAATACCTTGTTCATTAGCTAACAAGCTGTAAAATAGGGATAAAAACATAAGAGAAGGCTCAATGTAGGGTTATGACCAAAACATGGGAGAAAATGATCATCAGACACTAGAGGCATAATTAGAAACCAACACTACATGGATATACTATCTTTAAAATGGTTTTATTGTCCTAAGGACTAAAAAAAGAAGATAAAGTCAAGAAAGTCAAGCTATGGGGCCCTATTACTGGGAAGAGGTGACTTAGGATCACTAAGGGTGCAACAAATAGGGAAAATATGACATAAGAACAATCAAAAGACCCAAAATAACCATGTGAATAAGGATTTTATTCATCACTAAGACATTTATGTGAAAAATCAATCAAATACATAATACTTATGGGTTTTTGACCAAATTAGGGTGTTTACACCATGATAGTAGACATAAGTAAGAGATAAAATATCATGGAGAAAAATGAGGGTGATATCATGATAATTGAGGGATAGGTTGAGGACCATATAGAGAGTAATGCACACAATCATATGTACCATTCACTTATAAAGTTACCACCAATACAATTTTATAAAATTGATCTATGCAAAGATGACTTTTTTAAAAGTTAGAATATCCAAGATTGAATATTTCAATAACCACCAACACATGTATGAATAAGAATTGAGGGATAACTAACCCATTGAGGAAAAATTAGTAGGAAAATATGGGTTGGTTATCTTTGATGCAATGGTAAATCATGAACTATAATCTAATAGGTTTTTACAAATCTATGAGCTTCCATACTTTAGAAAACTAGCGCATTTGATCAATTTTATTATTTTTTTGGTACACAAGAATTAGTTTTATTTTAAAATATAAAGATTGAAGTTGTCCCCCAAGCTCAACACCAAGGTTCTAGGGTTTCAAAATAGATTAACTCGTAGACACCTAAAAGTGGCCACCAATGACCTTTGACAAAGATTTAGACCAATTTCTACTAAACATCATAATTTAGACTAAAATCACTAAAATGCATTAAATAGTTTAAACTTGTCATATATAAGTGTCAATTTAGGCAAAAATATCCCTAAATAGGGAAATGAATTTTATGTGATTGTTATTTATTCTTGAATCATTTTGAGCCAAAATGCCAAAAACACAATTTGATGCTTTAAACCATGAAATTCCCCTAATTCAAAAGCACATGACATGTGCATGTGTTGTTTTATGTCAAGAACATCCTAAATGGGATATTGCTTCGTATGCAACTAAAATCATTTTCTAATTCCACTTCATTCAATTTTGACCTAATAATATGATATTTAGATCCGTTTGATTAATGTATGCACCAATTTCCAAAGAATTGCACTAAAATTGTTTAATTGTAATTAGGCAAATTAAACTAAATTATAAGATTAAGTAAGAATTCCATATAACTTATTGAATATTTATTTAATAGAGATTGGTTTCTAATATTTGCATCATCATGTGACATGATTTTTTGAGGTGGTACCCATAGGCCACAAATGCAACAAATATCTGATTAAGCCCTCCCATGCCTCATTAATGTCCCTTATTCCCAAATCATGATGAGGATATTTATGAATTTTTATTTATATAATTGGAATAATTCATGGCCACTAATATTCATCTTGAGATGGATGGTCATGATTGATCTTATCCCTTTTGAAAAATCTATAAATAGAAGGCCTCAAACTCATAATTTAAAGCTCTCATAAGCCAAAGTTATAATGTACAAATGATTTCAAAGATATTTTGATATAGTGTTGATATGAAAAAATATTGAGTCAAGCTTCACAATCCAAAGCCACAAAGTCAATGATGCTAAAGAGAGAAGGAGATAGCCAAGCTCCATTGCCATATACTTCTTAAGCACAAGCCAAGCAAGCCAATAAAGAGATCTCTTAAAGCATTCAAGGAAGGTAAGAAAGTTTGTTTTCTTGCATTTTAGTTGTGCTTTGTCAATGGTTTTTTTCACTAATCTCCCCAAAGATCTAGGCTTAATGTGTTAGTTCATTAATGTGTTTTTAGATTTTATCTCATCTACTAACATGATACTAATCTCCCCTTATTGGACTCTTATGTTCATAAATAGAACACCTTATATGACTCATTGAATCTATTTCAATAAGGAAGATACTTCGGTAATTTTAAATTTCCATTTTGGTCATTAAAAATTCCTTAAAAATAACATTTATCTCATTTTCTTGTGTTTCCAATGTTTTTTATGCACACACAAGTTACACAGTGATCGTTGATGGTTTTGTGTGACCACTGATAGTTAGTTCCAATAATAACTAGTTAGATTTTAAGGGAAATACAACCTAAAATTTTTCATTTTTATCTTTATTCAAGTTTGTTTCTAAAGATTTTGATTTTGTGAGTATCTAGTTTAAACATAGTTTTGATCGAAAAGCTTAACTTCTAGAAATTTTATCCTAAAAAACATTTTCAATCATAATGTTTTTGCCTTCAGGTTGATAGGTCATTAGTGATGATATTTTATCAAATGATGATTATTCTTCTCAATTTATAATGGTTATTTGTTAACTAATATATGATGGTTACCTTGAAACTACTGACATTTATCTATAACCATCGATGATCACTATGTGAAATTAAATCCAAACCTAAGAGTTTAATTTCAAGCATCATTTGCCCAATCAAGAAAGTGTTTGAAAGTAGGGGACTATTATCTAATATTTGTAGGTTGAGGTATTGATTTAAAGACCAATTTTCTTGTTTTGACTAATCAAACACTATGATATTTAGACCAATTTGATTTATTTATGCACCAATTTCCAAAGAATTGCACTAAAATTATTTAATCTTACTTAGGCAAATTAAACCAAATTATGAGCTTAAGTAAGAATTCCATAGAACTTATTGAATATTTATTTAATGGAGATTGGTTTCTAATATATTCATCATCATGTGACATAATTTTTTGAGGTGATATCCATAGGCCATAAATGCAACAAATATTGAATTAAGCCCTCTCATGCCTCATTAATGCTCATTATTCCCAAATCATGATGAGGATATTTATGGATTTTTATTTATATAATTGGATTGATTCATGGTCACATATGATCATCTTGAGATGGATGGTCATGGTTGATCTTAGCCAATTTAAAAAATCTATAAATAGAAGGACTCACACGCATAATTTGAATCTCTCATAAGCCAAAGTTATAATGCAAAAATTATTTTAAAGCTATTTTTATATAGTGTTGATATGAAAAAAGAATTATTAAAGCTTCAAAAAACAAAGCCAAAAAGCCAATGATGTCAAGGGGAGAAGGAGATAGCCAAACTCCATTGCCACAGACTTCTTGAGCACAATCTAAGCAAGCCAACAAAGAGATCTCTTGGAGCATTCAAGGAAGGTAAGAAAGTTTATTTTATTGAATTTTAGATGTGCTTTGTTAATGGGTTTTTTTAACTAAGCTCCCCCAAGATCCAAGATTAAGGTGTTAGTTCATTATTGTGTTTGTGAATTTTATTTCATCTACTAACACAATACTAATCTCCCCTTATTAGATTCCTATGTTCACAAATAGAACACCTAGTGGGAATCATTGTATCCATTTCAACAAGGAAGACACTGGCAATTTTAAATTTCCATTTTGATCATTAAAAAGTACTTTAAAATCATTTTTGGCTCATTTTCCTATGTTTCCAATGTTTTTTATGCACACACAAGTTACACAGTGACTGTCAATGGTTTTGTGTCACCATTGACAGTTAGTTCTAACCATTGCCAGTTAGGTTTCAAGGGAAATACGACCTATAAATTTTCATTTTGAGATTTATTCAAGTTTGTTTCTAATGATTTGGATTTTTTGAGTCTCTGGTTTTGAACTTAGTTTTGATCCAAAAGTGTAACTTATAGAATTTTTATCCTAAAAAATTTTTCAATCATAATGTTTTTACCTTCAAGTTGATAGGTCATCCCTAATGGTCTTTTATCAACCAGTTGTGATTCTACTCAATCTCCAATGGTTATCTATTAACCACTCGATGATGTTTGCCTTAAAAGTATTGATGGTTATCTATAACCACCAATTATCATTATGTGAAATTAAATCTAAACCTAAGAGTTAAATTTCAAGCATCATTTACTTAATCAAGAAAGTGATTCAAAGCAGGGGTTTATTATCTAACATTTATAGGTTGAAGGATTGAGTTAAAGACCAATTTTCTTATTTTGACTAATCAAACACTATGATATTTAGACTATTTTGATTGATTTAAGCACTAATTTAAAAATAATTGCACTAAAATTATTTAATCTTAGGAAAATTAAACCAAATTATGAGCTTAAGTAAGAATTCCATAGAAATTATTAAATATTTATTTAATGTAGATTGGTTTCTAATATTTTTTCATCATGTGACATCATTTTTTGAGGTGGTATCCATAGGCCATAAATGCAAAAAATATGTGATTAAGCACTCTCATGCCTCATTAATGCCCATTATTCCAAAATCATGATGAGGATATTTATGGATTTTTATTTATATAATTAGATTAATTCATGGCCACACATATTCATCTTGAGATGGATGAGCATGGTTGATCCTAGCCCATTTGAAAAATCTATAAATAGAAGGCCTCACACTCATAATTTGAATCTCTCACAAGCCAACGTTATAATGCACAAATGAATTCAAAGTTATTTTGATATAGTGTTGATATTAAAAAATATTGAGTCAAGATTCACAAGCTAAATCCACAAATCCAATGATGCTAAAGAGAGAAGGAGATATCCAAGCTCCATTGCCATATACTTCTTGAGCACAATCCAAACAAACCAATAAAAAGATCTCTTAGAGCATTCAAGGAAGGTAAAAAAATTTATTTTCTTGCATTTTAGTTGTGATTTTTCAATGGGTTTTTTTCACTAAGATCCCCTAAGATATAGGCTTAATATGTTAGTTCATTAATGTGTTATTGGATTTTATTTCATCTACTAACAAGATACTAATCTCCCCTTATTAGATTCATATATTCACAAATGAAATGCCTAGTGGGACTCACTAAATCCATTTCAACAAGGAAGACACTTTAGCAATTTTAAATTTCCATTTTGGTCATTAAAAAGTCCTTAAAAATCATTTTTTATCTCAATTTCTTGTGTTTCTAATGTTTTTTATGCACACATAGGCTACACAGTGACCATCAATGATTATGTGTGACCACTGACAGTGAGTTCCAACCATATCTAGTTAGGTTTCAAGGGAAATACGTCCTAAAATTTTTCATTTTGAGCTTTATTCAAGTTTATTTCTAATGATTTGTATTTTGTGAGTCTTTGGTTTGAACATAGTTTTGATCCAAAAGCTTAACTTCTAGAAATTTTATCCTAAAAAACATTTTCAATCATAATGTTTTTGCCTTTGGGATCACATGTCATCATTGATGGTATTTTATCAACTGATGGTGATTCATATTGATCACAATTGGTTATCTATTAACTGATTGATGATGGTTGCCTTGAAACTACTGATGGTTATCTCTAACCACTTATGATCACCATGTGAAATTAAATCCAAACCCAAGATTTAAATTTCAATCATCATTTACTCAATCAAGAAAGTGCTTCAAAGTAGGGGGTTATTATCTAACATTTTCAAGGTGAAGGATTGATTTAAAGACTAAGTTTCTTGTTTTGAATAATAAAATACTATATATTTAGACCATTTTGATCAATTTATTCACCAATTTCCAAAGAATTGCACTAAAATTGTTTAATTGTACTTGGGCAAATTAAACCAAATTATGAGCTTAAGTAAGAATTCCATAGAAATTATTGAATATTTATTTAATGGAGATTGGTTTCTTATATTTGTATCATTATTTGACATCATTTTTTGAGGTGGTATCTATAGGCTATAAATGCAACAAATATCTGATTAAGCCCTCTTATGCCTCATTAATGCCCCTTATTCCTAAATCATGATGAAGATATTTATGGACTTTTGTTTATATAATTGGATTAAGTCATGGACACATATATTCATCTTGAGATGGATGGTCATGGTTGATCCAATACCATTTGAAAAATCTATAAATAGAAGACCTCACACTCATAATTTGAAGCTCACATAAGACAAAGTTATAATGCACAAATGATTTCAAAGTTGTTTTGATATAGTGTTGATATGAAAAAATATTGTGTCAAGCTTCACAATCCAAAGCCACAAAGCCAATGATTCTAAGGAGAGAAGGAGATAACTAAGCTCCATTACCATAAACCTCTTGAGCACAATCCAAGCAAACCAATGAAGAGATCTCTTGGATCATTCAAGGAAGGTAAGAAAGTTTGTTTTCTTGTATTTTAGTTATCCTTTGTCAATGGTTTTTTTCACTAATCTCCCCCAAGATCTAGGCTTAAGGTGTTAGTTCATTAATGTGTTTTTGGATTTTATTTCATCTACTAACATGATACTAATATCCCCTTATTGCATTCCTATGTTCACAAATAGAATGCCTAGTGGGACTCATTGAATCCATTTCAATAAGGAAGACACTTTGGAAATTTTAAATTTCCATTCTATTCATTAAAAAGTCCTTAAAATCATTTTTTATCTCATTTTCTTGTGTTTTTAATGTTTTTTATGCACACACAGTTTACGCAGTGACCATCGATAGTTAGTTCCAACCATAGTTGATTAGGTTTCAAGGGAAATAAGGCCTACAAAATTTCATTTTGAGATTTATTCAAGTTTTTTTTAATGATTTATATTTTTTAAGTGTCTGGTTTGAACATAGTTATGATCTAGAAGCTTAACATCTCTAAATTTTATCCTAAAAAATGTTTTAAATTATAATGTTTTTGTTTTCATGTTCATAGGTCATCATTAATGGTCTTTTATCAATCGACAGTGATTCTACTTGATCTCCAATGGTTATTTGTTAATTGATCGATGATGGTTACCTAGAAACTACTGATATTTATCTATAACCATTGATGATCACTATGTAAAATTAAATCCAAACCTAAGAGTTAAAATTCAAGCATCATTTTCTCAATCAATAAAGTGCTTCAAAAGAGGGGGTTATTATCTAACATTTACAGGTTGAAGGATTGAGGTAAAGACTAATTTTCTTATTTTGACTAATCAAACACTTTAATATTTAGACCAGTTTGATTAATTTAAGCACCAATTTCCAAAGAATTGCAATAAAATTATTTAATATTACTTAGGAAAATTAAACCAAATTATGGGATTAAGTAAGATTTTCATAGAACTTATTGAATATTTATTTAATGGATATTGGTTTCTAATATTTTAATCATCATGTGACATCATTTTTTGAGGTGGTATCCATAGGCCATAAATGCAATAAATATCTGATTAAGCCCTCTTGTGCCTCATTAATGCCCTTTATTCCCAAATCATGAGGAGAATATTTAAGAATTTTTATTTATATAATTGGATTAATTTATGGCCACACATATTCATATTGAGATGGATGGTCATGGTTAATCCTAGCCCATTTGAAAAATATATAAATAGAAGGCCTCACACTCATAATTTGAAGCTCTAATAAGCCAAAGTTATAATGCACAAATTATTTCAAAGCTATTTTGATATAGTGTTGATATGAAAAAATATTGAGTTAAAATTCACAAGACAAAGTCACAAAGCCAATGATTCCAAGGAGAGAAGGAGATAGCCAAGCTCCATTACCATAGACTTCTTCAGCACAATCCAAGCAAGCCAATGAGGAGATCTCTTGGAACATTCAAGGAAGGTAAGAATGTTTGTTTTCTTGAATTTTAGTTATGCTTTGTCAATGGGTTTTTTCACTAAGCTCATCCAAGATATAGGTTTAAGGTGTTAGTTCATTAATGTGTTTTTAGATTTTATTTCATCTAATAACATGATACTAATCTCCCCTTATTATATTTCTATGTTCACAAATGGAATGCCTAGTGGGACTCATTGAATCCATTTAAATAAGAAAGACACTTTGGTAATTTTAAATTTCCATTTTGGTCACTAAAAAGTCCTTTAAAATCATTTTTTATATCATTTTCTTATGTTTCCAATGTTTTTTATGCACAAAGATGTTACACAGTGACTGTCAACGGTTTTATGTGTCCACCAAGAGCTAGTTCCAACCATAGCCGATTAGGTTTCAAGGGAAATATGACCTACAAATTTTCATTTTGAGCTTTATTCAAGTTTGTTTCTAATGATTTAAATTTTATGAGTCTCTGGTTTGAACATAGTTTTATTCTAGAAGCTTAACTTCTAGAAATTTTATCCTAAAAAACATTTTCAATCATAATGTTTTTGCACTCAGGTTCCTTAGTCATCATTAATGGTCTTTTATCAACTGATGGTGATTTTTCTTAATCACCAATGGTTTTTTATTCAACTGATTGTTGATGGTTGCCTTGAAACTATTGATGGTTATCTGTAACCACCGATGATCACTATGTGAAATTAAATCCAAACCCAAGAGTTATATTTCAAGCATCATTTACTTAATCAAGAAAGTGCTTCAAAGTAGGGGGTTATTATCTAACATTTTTAGGTTAAATGATTGAATTAAAGACCAATTTTCTTTTTTTGACTAGTCAAACACTATGATATTTAGACTAGTTTGATTAATTTATGCACCAATTTTAAAAGAATTGCACTAAAATTGTTTAATCTTACATAGGAAAATTAAACCAAATTATGAGCTTAAGTTAGATTTTCATAGAAATTATTAAATATTTATTTAATGGAGATTGGTTTCTAATATTTGCATCATCATGTGACATCATTTTTTGAGGTGGTATGAAATATCTGATTAAGCCCTCCTGTGCCACATTAATGCTTGTTATTCCCAAATCATGATGAAGATATTTACGGACTTTTATTTATATAATTTGATTAATTCATGGCCACGCATATTCATCTTGAGTTGGATGGTCATGTTTGATCCTTACCAATTTGAAAAATCTATAAATAGAAGGCCTCACACTCATAATTTGAATCTCTCATAAGCCAAAGTTATAATTCACAAATGATTTCAAAGCTATTTTTATATAGTGTTGATATGAAAAAATATTGAGTCAAGCTTCACAAGCCCATTACCACAAACTTCTTGAGCACAATCCAAGAAAGCCAACAAAGAGATCTCTTGGAGCATATAAGAAATGTAAGAAAGTTTGTTTTCTTGCATTTTAGTTGTACTTTATCAAAGGTTTTTTTCACTAATCTCCCCTAATATCTAGGCTTAAGGTATTGGTTCATTAATGTTTTTCTAGATTTTATTTCATCTAATAACTCTTGTCTCCAAACCTTGCACCCTAGAAGAGGGTTGTTCAGGGCTCCTCCAAATTTGGGCAACATTGGGACGTTTTAGGCCTATGGGTGTGAATATAAGTGGAAATGAACCTCTAGGCTGAAAGGGATAGCTCCCTGTATTAACTTTTTCTGAAATAAAACTATTGAAACAATTTGTATGAGTGAAAAGAGTCAGAAGTTTGAATAAATGAAAATCCTAGTCTAACATGGTGATATACCAAGAATTAGTATCCACATGTATACCCTATACTTATGAATAATACAATAAAATATAGTCTATAACTCAAGCTCTAGAAGATTATAACATAAGTATTTCAATGTAGAGACAAAATAAATGAGATCACACAAGGTAAATAACTAGAAAAGACAACATGTATAGTCCAAAAAATGGGTTACACATGTGCAAAATCTCATACAACTAGAATGTAATCTACATGACTTGTTGGATCAACTCTTTGCTCAAAAACATGAAGGGAATAGAACATAAGGATAAAACATCACTTGATGTCACTCTATGTCTCTTGAATGCCTAGGAAAATGTCTAGAACATGAAAAGAAAATAGATTTATGCTTCTTTACTTAAAGGCAATAAAATGTCAAAACATTCTAGCAGGGCTTCACCATATTATTTGTGGATGATAAAACAAGAGCCCAAGGGTCCTATTTATAGAAAAAGAGGGTAGAGAAGAGATATTTTGGGTTCTAAAATAGAAGCCTCCAAAATGGTTTACAGTCACCATCTTAGTGAAACTAATTCCATCTATTCTCTCATTCAGTTAGAGTTTGTCCTTTTATTTGATTCACCCTCTTGAAATGACCAGGATCACTGTAAGATCAATTGTGAGATGACCCTTCATAATAAATGGCTCAGATCACTATTTTAAACCTTAGATTCTTCCTAAAAGCTCCCATATTTTGTATTGTAGACCCATTCAGGTTTTCCAAGTGACTTTACTTATTACTTATTTCCTTGGGTTCTTTGATTGCTTCTACTTGTAAAATTCATAAGCAAATCTTGTTTGAAAACCTGATTTACACTATCTCTACCTTTTTGGGTTTTTCAATTAATTTTTATTATAAAATTCATAAGCAATTCTCTTTTAAAAAATTGATTTTTCTTTACTTAAGACCCTATCGAGTTCTTTAAATGGATTTAATCCTTGCTTGAAGACTTTAGGCATGAAATTGGCATCTTGCATCACATCATCTTTTAATCTCAATGGATAGTTGGCCACCCTAAACTTGACATCCTATGAAACGTCATGTCTTTGAATCCCAATGGCTAGTTGGTCACCCTAAACTTGATGTCTTGTGGCACATCATCTTTACACCCCAATGATTAGTTGGATATATTAAACCTGACATCCTATGGCATGTCATGGGGATCCATCAGGTTGGGTTTATGTTTTGGGTAATTTTCTCAAAGTAATTCCTTTAGATAATTTATTTGAAGGAATTCTTTTGGGGATTTTGCTTGAAAGGCAATAGCTAGTTTCTTTGAGAACATTTCTCAAAGGACACTTTAGGAAGGCATAAGGTCCATTCAAAAAACTTTTAAGGGCATTTCCAAAGGAAATGACCCTTTAAAAAAAATTCCAAGGGCATTTAAAAAGACAAAGTGCCCTTTGAAAAAGTTTGAAGGGTCACTTGGGAAGAAAATTGTCCTTCAAAACTTTTCCAAAGGGTCACTTGGACAACAAAGTGCCCTTCGGAAAAGTCTGAAGGAATGCTTGGGAATAAAAGTGCCCTTCATAACTTTTCTAAAGAGTCACTTAGAAAAATAAGTGCCCTTTAGAAAAGTTTGAGGGTTCACTTGGGAAGAAAATTTCCCTTCAAAACTTTTCTGAATGGTCACTTGGATAACAAAGTGCCCTTCAGAAAAGTCTGAAGGGACAATTGGGAAGAAAAGTTCCCTTTGAAACTTTTTTAAAGGGTCACTTTGAAGAAAAGTGCCATTTATAAAAGTTTGAAGGGAAACTTTGGAAAACAAAGTTCCCTTCAAAAAATTTTTGAAGGGACACTTGGGGGGAACAAGGTAAGAAAGGCCCTTCAAATAAGTTCTAAAGGGATACTTCTAAGAGGCATTATCAAGACCATTTTAGGTTTTCTAAGCCCTATTACTTTCTCACTTCAGACCTCTCATTACTCACTACTTGTAAAGGAATTTAAGACTTACTTCTTGGAAAACCCAAAGTCATGCATTGTTGAAAACCCGTAAAGCATTGGAAGGAGTAATTCAGGTTTGTAAACCTAGATTAATTCTACTCATGAATTTTTTATATGTTGAGTCATTCAGAGAACTTGACTTGGTTTTGAGGAGTAACTCAAGTTTATGAGAGGCCAAGAATTGAATTTTGGAGAACTTGACATACACTTTAATGGAGACAAAACACTTTAGCCTCCTTGACTTGAAATTTTGGACCTCTGAAATGACATGTTCTTGCAACTATTTTTTGAATCTCCATAAAAATAGATGAATAAATTATACTAAGGTGAAATTTGGTCAACATTATTAGTGATTCTAAGGGGAGGCATACCTACTATGTCAAAGACCAGTCACCTAAATCCTTCCATTGGGCATGGAGTCATGCATATAGGCACTTCAAAGAGAACTGAACAAGATTTGGTTTAAAAACACACTAGCTGGGTTGATCACACACACAAGGTAGAGATGCACACCAAACAAAGGGAAGGAAAACACACCTATGATACAAAACACTTATGGAAAACAAACACAATAAAGGAAACACACTAAAATAAAGTATATATAAGACATGGCCAGTAAGGGTCAAAAGTATGGGCTTTAAATGGATTTCATTCACTGGAATAGGCAACTCTTGTCCATCCATTTTGGACAACTAAAATGAGTTTATTTACTTGCACTTATTGATGATGTAAGGACCATTCCACAAGGTATCAAACTTTGTATGTTTGCCTACTTTTGCTCTATCTTCATCCCATTTCAAGACCAAGTCACCTTATTTGAAGACTCTTGCCCTTTCCCTTTCGTCAAAGGATTTATTCATGAGAAATTGGTGGTGTTCCAAATATTTTTGTGCATCATCTCTTGCCTCTCATAGCTACATTAATTCTATCAATATAACCTCCATAGGAGTGTTTTAAAGTAATTCTAGTTGTTGTGCAAGTTTCAAGGCAAGGATTTCTTGTGATATGGATAACCTAACTTCTTTCCCATAGATAAGTACAAAGGGAGAATTACCAATTGACTTATTATGAGTGATTCTATATGCTCATAAGGTTGTCTTCAACTTGCTATGCCATTCTATTTGATTGGTTTCCAATATCCTCTTGATGATCTTGATGAAGTTCTTGTTGGTAAACTCAACCAATCCATTACCTTGAGGGTAGTATTTAGATGACGTACTCAAATGAACTCCACTCTTTCTTTCCTAATTAAAATTTATAGCACTTATTAAAGTAAATGCATTATCTAAGATGATGACATAAGGAGCTCCAACCTTATTATAATGCTATCATATAATTCTAAGGTGGCATTTTCATTTTCTTCTTTTAAAGTAATAGGCTCTACCTATCTTGTGAAGTAGTCTATAGTGGTTAACATCCATTTATGTCTAATTCTTGATGGAGGGTTGATCATGCCAATGAAGTTAAGGCCCTATTTCATGAAAGGCTGGTTCTCTTGGATAAGATTCAATAGAAGGGATGTAAGCTTTTATTTTCCAATAAAGAAATCACATTAAGGACAAAACTTATCCCAATGATAACAGTCCTTAAAAATACTAGGCCAATAGTAACTATCTCTCATTATTTTTGTTGTTATTGTTCTAGGAGAGAAGTGACCACCATCTGCACCATTATGGAACTTTTCTAGTAGCATATCAAATTGGTCATTATTAATGCATCTCAACAACACATTACTCACACACTTATTAAAGAGAATGCCATCCATAAGATAATAAGGAATTGATTTTAGCCTAAAATACCTTATTTGAGATTTTTTCAAGCCATTGAGACACTCACCATTTTGAAGAAAACCAATGATGTCTTGTGTCCAACTTTGATTCTACATTTGATCAGTTGGTTGGTCTTGAACTTGATTTACCAAGGCTTGCTCTTTCGGCTCTTTAAAGTTGGATGTTAAGTGATCACATAAACCTCTACCTCTTACTATACTATTTACCTTGATTCTAGTGTCATATTCCATCACCTTTGTGATCCATCCATCTCTCTTCTCATTAAGATCCTTGCTTAGGAGAAACTCCTTGGTGTTAGGATGGGAGACCATGACATGGATCTTATTGTTGGAAACCACATGCATAATTTTTTTCAAACCTCTAATGATGGTTAAATCTTGATTTTAAACAAAATAATATCTCACTTCATAGTCTTCTAAGCTTTGGCTAGAGAAATCAATTGATTGTTCAACATCTTCATCATTATTTTGCATAAGCATAGTTGAGATAGTGGCAAGGTTATAAAAAGTATAAAGAATGAAATATTTAGCAAAATTTAGATTTAAGAGAGTGTGAGAGGCTAAAATTTCTTTCTTGATTGCCTCAAATCTAACTTTACTTTCCTTTGTCCAAGTAAAAACTTGGTTCTTTTTTAGCATGGTTATGATAGGATTTACCACAGTTGCAAAGTTTAGGATAAAACTCCTTACAAAGTTTTTTTCCCAAGAAACTTTGTATCCCTTTCTTTTTTTGAGGCAAAGACAAGCCTATAATATATTTAATCCTTTTGGAGTTAATATATAATCCTTCTTTTGAAACAACATGACCCAAAAGCTTATCTTCATAGATAGTGAAGATGCACTTCTTTGGATTGAGGGATATGCCATACTCTCTACACTTCTCAAACACTTGACTTAGATGTCCCATATGATCAGAAACATCTTTTGAAAAAATGGTTACATCATCAAGGTAAACAAGCAAAAACTTATAGATCAAACTTTTGAAAGTCATGTCCATTGCCCTTTGAAATGTAGCTCTAGCATTGGATAAACCAAATGGCATCTTCTTGTAGGAAAAGGTCCCCCACTTGGTGTTGAAGGATATCATGCATTGATCCCCTTAATTTACCAATATTTTATTATAACCTAAATAACCATTAAGAAGTGAGAAATGTTGAGAACCTAAAATAACTTGCAAAATTTGTTTCATGGAAGGGAATGGGTAATGATCCTTAAGAGACACTTTCTTTAGATCATGAAAATGCACACAAAGTCTAATTTATCCATCATTATTTTGAATAATCACAAGGTTGGCTACCCAATTTGAGTGCTTGATGGGAAAGATAATCCTAGACTCAATCAATTTGGTCAACTCTTTCTTCATGAGTTCTTCTACCTTAGGATTGATAAGCCTTTGATTTTGTCTTACTAGTTTAGCTCCATGCTCAAAATCAATGGTGTGATGAGATAGACTCAGGTTGAAGCCCTTCAATTCATTGTATTCCTAGGAAAAGGTTTCATGAAACTCTTTACATAATGCAATAAAATCTTGCCTTTCCAATTGAGAACAAGCCTTGCCAATCTTTAAAAGTTTGTCCTTGAAAATCAGAACTCTCTCATAGTTCTCTTATTTTTTTGACATGTTCATTCTTTGGTTTTTATTTTGATCATCCTCACTATAAAAACTCTCCAAGGTAATCATCCCCTTATGTATTTTATTTCTCTTCAGTTGTATAATCTGCTCTTCATAATGATCATGCAACTTCTTTTGATTCCTTGAAGACAAGCCTACCTCATTTTACAAGAAGTGTGCAATGTGTTCATCAATTTCAAACACTTTCCATGACACTTCATTATCCAAAATTGAAGGTCTAAAAATTATCTTGATATGCTATTTATCTTTATCTTATTCAACATTAGCAGTTAAGTCAAAACATGTTCCTATTGTAGCTAGTCTATCAGCGTGTTTGTTCAAGTTTCTTGGTGTGGGCTGGATGTTCCAATACCCTATGATTTTAGGACTTGATAAATGGGTTCTTGGTTGTATCTTTACTTCTCACTTGATGAATAATCAACTCACTATCTCTGCAGACTTTCAAAAGCTTGATTCTTCTCTTCTTTCCCCATTGGAAACCATGAACAAAGCCTTCATATTATGTCATGTTACAATTTCAATTAAAGTGAAACCTATAAGAAGAGTATTAATGATTATTTGATGGGTAAACCAACATGACACTAGATCCTACACCTAATTTCCTCTTTAGACCATCATCCCACACACCATCAAGCTCATGATCTTCATTGGTGAGTGAAGGAATTAGGACATTTTCCTCATGCATCCAGTAAACTCCCAAATTAGTTTCCTCAATGAAAGTATAAGGATTAAGGCCATGTGTTTTAGTGTTGTAATTTTCAAGATAGAGGTTAGAAATAACTTCAAGAGGAGAAGATGTTTCACTATTCAAGATTGACTCTTCTTCCTTGCTTATTAGACAATTTTGATTTATCATTATCTCTAAGTATGGATCAATGTGTAACCTTGCTAAGGGCTGAGTACTTATGATTAACTTGGTTCCATACCTTGTCTTGAAAGATATAAAGTACTAATCAATAGAAATTTATCCTCCTATCTTGGCCATAAAGTTTGTAGACAAGCATATAGCACAGTGTGTTGGAAGGTCCACCACCACAATATCTTGCATGCTAGGGAAGCTGGGGCAGCCATGTAAAAACACTTTGAGACCTTTGACCAATACTATAGTCTTGGTTAGAGTTCCATTAAGATACAACATCCCTTTACTATGTGTCTCATAGTTCAAACCTATCTTATCAGCTACTACTTTAGGCATAATAGTAGTGCTTTCTCCACTATCCATAACACAATTGTGGACCAACTTATCTCCTACAATGAGTGTGAGATAGAAGGGTTGAGAATTTTTAGCTTTAGTGGAAAGATCCAAAATTTATTTAGAGAATTTTAGAGAGCCACACTATGATGTCTTGAAGATTGAGGAGCCACCTACATGCTTACTAGCTGCTCTTGCAAAAGCTCCTTTTGACCAGGTATATGTAGAACCTCCCAAAGGGATATGCTTATCTTAGTGCTCTTTAATGAGTCAACAATATTTAGAGATGGAGTACTCACTTTCTCTTGTATTTTTATGGTAATAAAGGAGTTATTTCCTATTGTGTTACAATATTGGTAGCTGCATTTACATTCTAATTTTTTTAAGGAACATGGCTTATAGAAGGTGTAGTACTTTGATTGACATTTTGTGGTCTTGGAGAGACATTACCTAGAACTATTCATGGCTCCTGGTTTTGTACCAAGGATCCCTTCTTGGACCTTGTATAAGATGCAATTGACATGCCTTGAGTTAACACAAAATTATCCTTTTCTTAAAAGTTCATCATCCCCACACTTGGGCTACTACCTTCTCTATTATTATCCCTTTAGCTAGGACATGATTCTTCTACTATCAAGTAAGGATTAGATTCTTCTTTTATAGTCAAAGCATAGTTGGTTCTTCCATCATCATGTGAAAAATAACCTTGAGGCTTCCACCATTGGTCTACATAATCTTTTCCTTGTACTATATTTCCATGAACTAGAACAACAACCTTTATAGGAGGAGTAAAATTTGGATTATATGTATTGGGATGCCTATTGTAACCTTATTTATTTTATTTTTTCCCTTGATAATTGTATTGGGATGGATCTCTATATCCTTATTAAGGATAGTATTGTGCATTAGGAAGATTACTTGCCTAATATTAAGCTTGCTTGAGCTGAACTCTCAATGATCTGATTTCTTTATCCTTATCCACAATATTATCCACTTTCTTGGGAAAGGCTCTTGGATTCACATTAGAATTGGGAACCTGAGACATGCTTAGAGCTTCAACCAAATTATGGGATATCAAAGGCATGGAAACTCTTAGAGGGATTCTTCTAGCTTAAATCAAGCTATTCTCAACCTTAATTGCTAGCTCATATGCACCTGGAAGAGTGAATCCTCCAACTGAATGCAACATAACAACAACATCAGTACTAATCCCTTTAAGGTATGTTGGGAACACAAAGCTAGGAGGTGGTCTCATGATTGGTGGCAGCCTATACCATGTTCTTTGAAATCTCTAATTGAAATCTCCTATGGATTCATTTAGACCTGTTCTTGTTACATTTAGCTAATGTATTAGGGAAGTATGATCCTTCTTATTTTTGAATCTTGTCACCAATAGGTCTCCAAAACCATCCCAACTTGTAATGTTACTCCCTTCCAACATTCTATACCAGTCAAGTGATTTGTCTTATAAAGACATAGAAAATAGCCTAATGGCTATGTTAGCCTCAATAGCATTATGGAAATTGTAGAAATTAGAGATGTCTCTAATATGTTCAGATTGGGTAATAGGACCCTCTCCATTGAAACTAGGAATATTTTTGGTAGTATTTGGAGGGATGGGGTCATATGTAAGAAGCTCTATTGGGTTTTGGGTATTAAAAAAAAAGGAAAGGTTAACATCTATCTATCTCTTCCCTTTCTCCCATTTCTCTTCTTCCCCTATGATCCTCTATTTCTTCTTCTTCAACTTCCTCCTCCCCTTGAACTTCTTCAACCTCTTCGGTTTCTTCCCCAAAACCTCCTTGCCAAGGATTTAATAGGGTTAGGAGTGGTTTAGGGCATTGTTATTTAGGAAAATATTTAGTTGAAGGGGCTTGGTCATAAAATCTTAAGGACCTTATGAGGACCATGTAGGATAATGTATAAAACTTGGCCTAGAACTAGGGATTCACACCCTTTTAGAGTCATGAAATGCTGGGTTAGGGGTATTTCTACTACTTAGGCCTATCAAGACCAGCATTCACCTTAACTTAGCAATAATTTGGGTTCCATAAAGCATTTCATGACTATTGAATCCATATCTTGCACCCTAAAAGAGGGTTGTTTAGGCCTCCTCTAGATTTGGGCAATGTTGGGACATTTTTAGGCTTTTGGGTGTGCCTATAAGTGGAAATGAACCTCTAGGTTTAAATGGATAGTTCCTTGTATTATATTTTTATGAAATAAAACTATTGAACCCATTTGTATGAGTTAAAAGACTCAAAAGTCTACATAAATGAAAAGCCTAGTCTAAGATGGTGATACACCAAGAATTAGTATCCACATGTATACCCTATACTTATGCACAATATAATAGAATATAGTCTATAACTCAAGCTCTAGAATATTCCAACATAAGTATTTTAATATAGAGACAAGATGAATGAGATCACACAAGGTAAATAACTAGAAAAGATAACCTGTATAGTCTAGAAAAAGTTTTACACATGCAAAATCTCATATAGCTATAATGCACTCTACATGACCTATTGGATCAAATATTTGCTCAAAAAAATGAAAGATAGAGAATAAAAGGATAAAATATCAATTAATGTCACCATATGTCTCTTGCATGCTCAATAAAATTTCTAGAACTTAGAAAGAAAATAGACTTATGCTTCTTTGCTTAAAGGCAATAAAATGGCAAAACATTCTAGTAGAGCTTCACTGTACTATCTATGGATGATAAAAAAAGAGCACAATGGTCCTATTTATAGTAGAAGAGAGAGATAAGAGAGAGATATTGGGCACCAAAATAAAATCCTCCAAAATGGTTTATAGTTAACATCCTGGTGAAACTGATTCTAGTTGTTCTCTTATTTAGTTGGAGTTCATCCTTCTCTTTGATTTTCCCTCTTGAAATGGCCAAGATCATTGTAAGGTCAATGGTGAGATGATCCTCCATAAGAAATGACTTGGATCACTACTATGAACCTTAGATTATTATTGAAAGCTTCCACATTTTGTACTATAAACCCATTCAGGTTTTCTAAGTGACTTTACTTATTACTTGCTTGCTCGGGTTCTTTGATTACTTCTACTTGTAAAATTCATAAGCAAAGCTTGGTTGAAAACCAAATTTTCAATATCTCTACCCTTTCAAGTTTTTTGATTTCTTTTGCTTATAAAAATCATAATAAAATCTCTTTTTAAAACTTGATTTTGCTTTGCTTAAGACCCTATCAGGTTATCTAAGTGGCTTTACTCTTTATTTGAAGACTTTAGGCATGAAATTGACATATTATGACACATCATCTTTGAATCTCAGTGGCTAGTTAGCCACCCTAAACTTGATGTACTATGGCACATCATGTCTTTGAATCTGAATGGCTAGTTGGACACCCTAAACTTGATGTCCTGTGACATGTCGTCTTTACACCCCAATCGCTAGTTGGTGGTTTCAAACTTGACATCTTGTGACACATCATAGGGATCCATCAGGTCAAGTTTATGTTTCAAGAAATTTTCTTGAATTAATTCCTTTGGAAAATTTATTCAAAGGAGTTATTTTAGGGATTTTATCCTGAAGGCAATGGCTAGTTCCTTTAGGAATGTTTCTCGAAAGACACTTAGGGAAGGCACATGGTCCCTTCAGAAAATTCCAAAGGGCATTTCCAAAGGAAATGGCCCTTTATAACTTTTTAAAATTGTATTTCCAAAGACAAAGTTCCCTTCAAAAAAGTCTAAAAGATCACCTGGGAAGAAAAGTGCCCTTTGGAACTTTTTTGAAGGGTCACTAGGACAACAAAGTACCCTTCAAAAAGGTTTGATGGGACACTTGAGAAGAAAAGTGCCCTTTGAAATTTTTTTGAAGGGTCACTTGGACAACAAAGTGACCTTCAAAAAAGTTTGAAGGGACACTTGGGAAGAAAATTTCCCATTGGAACTTTTTTGAAGGGTCACTTGGACAACAAAGTGGCCTTCAAATTTTTTTGAAGGGACACTTGGGAAGAAAAGTTCCCTTTAGAACTTTTTTGAAGGGTCACTTGGAAGAAAAGTTCCATTTTAAAAAGTCTAAAGGGACACTTGGGAAAACAATGTGCCCTTTGAAAAAGTTTTGAAGGGACACCTAGTGGGAACAAGGCAAGAAAGGCCCTTCAAAAAAGTTCTAAAGGGATATTTATGAGAGGCATTATCAAGACCATTTTAGGTTTTCTAAGTCCTATTACTTACTCAATTCAAACCTCTCATTTCTCACTACTTATAAAGAAATTTAAGACATGCTCCTTAGAAAACCCAAAGTCATGCATCATTGAAAACCCACAAAGCATTGGAACGAGTAATTCAGGTTCATAAACCTGAATTACTTCTACTCATGAAATTTTTATAAGTCAAGTCATTTAGAGAACCTGACTTAGTCTTGAGGAGTAACTTGGGTTCATGAGAGGCCAAGACTTGACTTGTGGAGAACCCAACATACACTACAATGGAGCCAAAACCATTTAGCCTCCTTGAATTATAATTTTGGACTTTTGAAATGACTTATTCTTACATCTATTGTTTGTCTCTCCATGAAAATGGTTGAATAAATTATATTGAGGTAAAATTTGGTCAACACTAACATGATACTAATCTCTCCTTATTTAACTCCTTTGTTCACAAATAAAATGTCTAGTGGGACTCATTAAATCCATTTCAGTAAGGAAGATACTTTGGTAATTTTAAATTTCCATTTTGGTCATTAAAAAGTCCTTAAAAATCATTTTAGCTCATTTTCCTATGTTTTCAATGTTTTTTATGCACACATAGGTTACACAGTGATCGTCGAAGGATCTATGTAATGACCGATAGTTAGTTTCAACCATAACTGGTTAGGTTTGCAAGGGAAATATGGCCTATAAATTTTCATTTTTTGCTTTATTCATTTATTTTTCTAACGATTTGGATTTTGTGAGTCTCTGGTTTGAACATAGTTTTGTTTTAGAAGCTTAACTTATTGAAATTTTATCCTCAAAAAATTTCAGTCATAATGTTTTTGCCTTCAGGTTCACAAGTCATCTTTGATGGTCTTTTATCAATTGACAGTGATTTTACTTGATCGCTAATGGTTATCTATTAACCAATCGATGATAGTTGCCTTAAAACTATTGACAGTTATTTATAACCATCGATGATCACTATGTGAAATTAAATCCAAACCTAAGACTTAGATTTCAAGCATCATTTGATCAATCAAGAATGTATTTCAAAGGAGGGGATTATTATCTAACATTTTTAGGTTGAAGGATTGAGTTAAAGACCAATTTTCTTGTTTTGAATAATCAAACACTATGATATTTAGACCAGTTTGATAAATTTATGCACCAATTTTCAAATAATTACATTAAAATTATTTAATCTTATTTAGATAAATTAAACCAAATTATGAGCTTAAGTAAGAATTCCATAGAAAATTTTGAATTTTTATTTAATGGAGATTGGTTTCTAATATTTTCATTATCATGTGACATTATTTTTTGAGGTGGTATTCATAAGCCATAAATGCAACAAATATCTAACTAAGCCCTCTCATGCCTCATTAATGTCCCTTATTCCCAAATCATGATGAGGATATTTATGGATTTTTATTTATATGATTGGATTCATTCATGGCCACACATATTCATCTTGAGATGGATGGTAATGGTTGATCCTAGCCCATTTGAAAAATCTATAAATAGAAGGCCTCACACTCATAATTTGAAGCTCTCATAAATCAAAGTTATAATGCACAATTGATTTTAGAGATATTTTGATATAGTGTTGATATGAAAAAATATTGAGTCAAGCTTCACAAGATAAAGCCACATAGTTAATTATGTCAAGGAGAGAAGGAGATAACCAAGCTCCATTGCCATAAACTTCTTGAGCAAAATCCAAGCAAGCTAATGAATATATCTCTTGGAGCATTCAAGAAAGGTAAGGAAGGTTATTTTCATACATTTTAGTTTTGATTTGTAAATTATTATTTTCACTAAGCTCCCCTAAGATCTAGGCTTAAAGTGGTAGTTCATTAATGTGTTTTTGGATTTTATTTCATCTACTAACAAGATACTAATCTCCCTTTATTGGATTCCTATGTTTAGAAACATAATGCTCGATGGCACTCATTGAATTTGTTTCAACAAGGAAGACACTTTGGAAATTTTAAATTTACATTTTTATCATTAAAAAGTCCTAAAAAATCATTTTGTTGTGTTTTTAATGTTTTTTATACACACATAGGTTACACAGTGACCGTCAACAGTTCTATGTGAGCATCGACAGTTACTTCCAATCATAGCCAATTAGGTTTTAAGGGAAATATGGATTGTAAATTATCATTATAAGATTTAATCAAGTTTTTTTTTAATTATTTGGATTTTTTTAGTCTTTGGTTTGAACATAGTTTTGATCCAAAAGCTTAACTTCTAGAAATGTTATCCTAAATTTTTTTTTCAATCATAATGTTTTTGCCTTAAGGTTTAGAGGTCATCACTAATGGTATTTTATCAATTGATGGTGATTTTTCTCAATCAACAATGGTTAGCTGTTAACTAATTAATGATGGTTGCCTTGAAACTATTGATGATTATCTATAACCACTGATGATCACTATGTGAAATTAAATCCAAACCCAAGAGTTGAATTTCAAGCATCATTTTCTCAATCAATAAAGTGATTCAAAGCAGGGGGTTATTATCTAACATTTTTAGGTTGAAGGATTGAGCTAAAGACCAATTTTATTGTTTTGAATAATCAAACACTCTGATATTTAGACCATTTTGATTAATTTATTCACAAATTTCCCAAGAATTGCACTAAAATTATTTAATCTTAATTAGGCAAATTAAACCAAATTATGATCTTAAGTAATAATTCCATAGAAATTATTGAATATTTATTTAGTGGATATTGGTTTCTAATAGTTTCATCATCATGTGACATCATTTTTTGAGGTGGTATCCATAGGCCATAAATGCAAAAAAATATGATTAAGCCCTCATGTGCCTCATTAATGCCCCTTATTCCCAAATCATGATGAGGATATTTTTGAATTTTTATTTATATAATTAGATTAATTCATGGCCACACATATTCATATTGAGATGTATGGGCATGGTTGATCCTATCCCATTTGAAAAATCTATAAATAGAAAGCCTCACACTCATAATTTGAAGCTCTCATAAGACAAAGTTATAATGGACAAATGATTTCAAAGATATTTTGATATAGTGTTGATATAAAAAAATATTGACTCAAGCTTCACAAGCCAAAGCCAATGATGCCAAGGAGAGAATGAGATAGCTAAGCTACATTGCCATAGACTTCTTGAGCACAATCTAAGCAAACCAATGAAAAGATATTTTGGAGAATTCAAGGAAGGTAAAAAAGTTTATTTTCTTGCATTTTAGTTGTGCTTTATCAATGTTTTTTTTCACTAAGCTCCCCCAAGATATAAGCTTAAGGTATTAGTTCATTAATGTGGTTTTGTATTTTAATTCATCTACTAACACAATACTAATCTCCCCTTATTGCATTCCTATGTTCACAAATGAAATGCCTAATGGGACTCATTGAATCTATTTCAACAAGGAAGACACTTTGGAAATTTTAAATTTCCATTTTGGTCATTAAAATGTCCTTAAAAATCATTTTTCAGCTCATTTTCCTATGTTTTCAATGATTTTTATGCACACATGGGTTACACAGTGACCATCGATGATTCTATGTGACCAAAAAAAGTTAGTTACAACCATATATAATTAGGTTTCAAGGGAAATATGACCTAAAAATTTTAATTTTAATATTTTTCAAGTTTATTTCTAATAATTTGGATTTTGTGAGTCTTTGGTTTCAACATAGTTTTGATCTAGAAGCTTAACTTCTAAAAATTTTAACCTAAAAACCATTTTCAATCATAATGTTTTTTCCTTTAGGTTCACAAGTCATCATTGATAGTCTTTTATCAACCAATGGTGATTTTTATCGATTATAAATGGTTTTTTGTTAATCAATCAATGATAGTTCCCTTGAAACTATTGATGGTTATTTGTAACCGTTGATGATCACTATGTGAAATTAAATCCAAACCTAAGAGTTAAATTTCAAGTATCATTTGCTCAATCAAGAAAATAATTCATAGTAGGGGTTATTATCTAACATTTTTAGGTTGAAGGATTGAGTTAAATACCAATTCACTTGTTTTGACTAATCAAACACTATGATATTTAGACTAGTTTGATTAATTTATGCACCAATTTCTAAAGAATTGAGCTAAAATTATTTAATCTTACTTAGGCAAATTAAACCAAATTATGAACTTAAGTAATATTTCCATAGAAATTATTGAATATTTATTTAATGGAGATTGGTTTCTAATATTTTCATCATCATGTGACATCATTTTTTGAGGTGGTATCCATAGGCAATAAATGCAAAAAAAATATGATTAAGCCCTCATGTGCCTCATTAATGCCCCTTATTCCCAAATCATGATGAGGATATTTTTGAATTTTTATTTATATAATTAGATTAATTCATGGCCACACATATTCATATTGAGATGGATGGGCATGGTTGATCCTAGCCCATTTGAAAAATCTATAAATAGAAGGCCTCACACTCATAATTTGAAGCTCTCATAAGCCAAATTTATAATGGACAAATGATTTCAAAGATATTTTGATATAGTGTTGATATAAAAAAATATTGACTCAAGCTTCACAAGCCAAAGCCAATGATTCCAAGGAGAGAATGAGATAGCTAAGCTACATTGACATAGACTTCTTGAGCGCAATCTAAGCAAACCAATGAAAAGATATTTTGGAGGATTCAAGGAAGGTAAAAAAGTTTATTTTCTTACATTTTAGTTGTGATTTATCAATTTTTTTTTACTAAGCTCCCCCAAGATATAAGCATAAAGTGTTAGTTCATTAATGTGTTCTTGTATTTTAATTCATCTACTAACACAATACTAATCTCCCCTTATTGGATTCCTATGTTCACAAATGAAACGCCTAATGGGACTCATTGAATCTATTTCAACAAGGAAGACACTTTGGAAATTTTAAATTTCTATTTTGGTCATTAAAATGTCCATAGAAATCATTTTTCAGCTCATTTTCCTATGTTTTCAATGTTTTTTATGCACACATGGGTTACACAGTGACTATCGATGACTCTATGTTACCACGAAAAGTTAGTTCCAACCATATCCAATTAGGTTTCAAGGGAAATATGACCTAAAATTTTTCATTTTAATATTTTTCAAGTTTATTTCTAACAATTTGGATTTTGTGAATCTTTGGTTTCAACATAGTTTTGATCTAGAAGCTTAACTTCTAAAAATTTTAACCTAAAAACCATTTTCAATCATAATGTTTTTGCCTTTAGGTTCACAAGTCATCATTGATAGTCTTTTATTAACCAATGGTGATTTTTATCGATTATCAATGGTTTTCTGTTAATCAATTGATGATAGTTCCCTTGAAACTATTGATGGTTATTTGTAACTGTTGATGATCACTATGTGAAATTAAATCCAAACCCAAGAGTTAAATTTCAAGTATCATTTGCTCAATCAAGAAATTAATTCAAATTAAGGGTTATTATCTAACATTTATAGGTTTAAGGATTGAGTTAAATACCAATTCACTTGTTTTGACTAATCAAACACTATGATATTTAGACCAATTTGATTAATTTATGCACCAATTTCTAAAGAATTGAGCTAAAATTATTTAATCTTACTTAGGCAAATTAAACCAAATTATGAGCTTAAGTAATATTTCCATAGAACTTATTGAATATTTATTTAATGGATATTGGTTTCTAATATTTTCATCATCATGTGACATCATTTTTTGAGGTGGTATCCATAGGCAATAAATGCAAAAAAAATATGATTAAGCCCTCATGTGCCTCATTAATGCCCCTTATTCCCAAATCATGATGAGGATATTTTTGAATTTTTATTTATATAATTAGATTAATTCATGGCCACACATATTCATATTGAGATGGATGGGCATGGTTGATCCTAGCCCATTTGAAAAATCTATAAATAGAAGGCCTCACACTCATAATTTTAAGCTCTCATAAGCCAAAGTTATAATGCACAAATTATTTTAAAGTTATTTTGATATAATGTTGATATGGAAAAATATAGAGTCAATCTTCACAATCTAAAGCCACAATGTCAATGATTCTAAGGAGAGAAGGAGATAGCCAAGCTTCATTACCATAGACTTCTTGAACACAATCCAAGTAAGCTAATGAAGATATCTCTTGGAGCATTCAATAAAGGTAAGAATGCTTGTTTTATTTCATTTTAGTTGTGCTTTTTCAATAATTTTTTTCACTAAGCTCCCCCAAGATCTAGGCTTAAGGTGTTAGTTCATTAATGTGTTTTTTGATTTTATTTCATCTACTAACATGATACTAATCTCCCCTTATTGGATTCCTATGTTCATAAATGGAATGCTTGGTGGGACTCATTAAATCCATTTCAATAAGGAAGACACTTTAGCAATGTTAAATTTATATTTTTTAAAAGTCCTAAAAAATCATTTTTAGCTCATTTTTCTATATTTCCATTGTTTTTTCTACACACACAGGTTACATAGTGACCATCGATGGTTCTATGTGACCACCAACAGTTAGTTCTGACCATATCCAATTAAGTTTCAAGGGAAATAGGGCCCAAAATTTTTCATTTTGAGATTTATTAAAGTTTGTTTCTAACGATTTAGATTTTTTGAGTCTCTGGTTTGAACATAGTTTTGATCCAAAAGCTTAACTTCTAGAAATTTTACTCTATAAACATTTTTAATCATAGTGTTTTTTCCTTTAGATTTATAGGTCATTGCTAATGGTCTTTTATCAATTTAAGGTGACTCTATTGGATCATCAATGGTTATCTATTAATTGATCGATGATGGTTTCCTTCAAACTACTGATAATTATTTGTAACCCCTGATGATCACTATGTGAAATTAAATACAAACCCAAGAGTTAAATTTCAATCATCATTCACTCAATAAAGAAAGTGATTCAAAGCAAAGGGTTATTATCTAATATTTTTAGGTTGAAGGATTGAGTTAAATACCAATTTTCTTGTTTTTACAAATCAAACACTATGATATTTAGACTAGTTTGATTAATTTATGCACCAATTTCCAAAAAATTGCACTAAAATTATTTAATCTTAGGCAAATTAAACCAGATTATGAGCTTAAGTAAAAATTCCATAGAACTTATTGAATATTTATTTAATGGAGATTGGTTTCTAATATTTGCATCATCATGTGACATCATTTTTTGAGGTGGTATCCATAAGACATAAATCCAACAAATATCTAACTAAGCCCTCCTGTACCTCATTAATGTCCCTTATTTCCAAATCATGATGAGGATACTTATGGATTTTTATTTTTATAATTGGATTAATTCATGGCAACACATACTCATCTTAAGATGGATGGTTATGGTTGATCGTATCCCATTTGAAAAATCTATAAATAGAAGGCCTCACACTCATAATTTGAATCTCTCATAAGTCAAAGTTATAATGCACAAATGATTTCAAAGCTATTTTTATATAGTGTTGATATGAAAAAATATTAGTTCAAGCTTCACAAGCCAAAGCCACAAAGCCAAAAATGCCAAGAAGAGAAGAAGATAAATGAGCTCCATTGCCATTGACTTCTTGAGCATAGTCCAAGCAAACCAACAAAGAGATCTCTTGGAGCATTCAAGGAAGGTAAGAAAGTTTGTTTTCTTGAATTTTAGTTGTGATTTGTCAATGGTTTTTTCACTAAGCTACCCAAATATCTATGCTTAAGGTGCTATTTCATTAATGTGTTTTTGGATTTTATTTCATCTTCTAATATGATACTAATCTCCTTTTATTGGATTCTTATGTTCACAAATGGAATTTTCTATGGGACTCACTGAATTTGTTTCAAAAAGGAAGACACTTTTTTAATTTTAAATTTCCATTTTTGTCATTAAAAAGTCATTAAAATCATTTTTTATCTCATTTTCCTATGTTTCCAATGTTTTTTATGCACACACAGATTACATAGTGACCGTCAACGATTCTGTGTGACCACCAACAATTAGTTCCAACCATAGATGATTAGGTTTCAAAGGAAATATGACTTAAAAAAATTCATTTTGAGCTTTATTCAAGTTTATTTCTAATTATTTGTATTTTGTGTGTCTCTAGTTTGAACATAGTTTTGATCTAGAAGCTTAACTTCTAGAAATTTTATTCTAAAAAACATTTTCAATTATAATTTTTTTGCCTTCAGGTTCAGAGGTCATCACTGATGGTCTTTTATCAACCTATAGTTATTCTACTTTATCTCCAATAGTTATCTATTAACTAATCAATTATGGTTGCCTTAAAACTACTAATGGCTATTTGTAACCACTGATGATCCCTATGCGAAATTTAATCCAAACCCAAGAGTTAAATTTTAGGAATCATTTTCTCAATCAAGAAAGTGCTTGAAATAAAGGGGTTATTATAAAAAAAAATTAGGTTTAAGGATTGAGTTAAAGACCAGTTTTCTTATTTTGACTAATCAAACAATTCATCTTGGGCTTTAAAAAGAACTTAGTCAAATCAAATATTTTAATTTGGGTCCTAAATGAACATGTCAAATCTCTCACATTTATATATGGGTGATTAAAAATAATATAGGATTGTTTAATTCTTAGAATAATTTCATTTTTAGTGCTTAAAATGGATCCTAAGTTTGAATATTTCCTTTTGGTGTTTAAAAATATCTAGGAACTTTCCTTTGGTGCTTTAAAAGAAAAAATTGCATGTTTATGTTGAATGATTTGTGATCATTTTTCAAAAGTTTTTACAACCTACGGCTAAGGGACCAAATAACACCACCAAAAACTTCAATTTGGTACTTTAAAACCAAACTCACTTCAAATTTTTGTTTTTAAAAAGTCAAATATCATTGCTTGGTTAAAATTGTTTGAGCAAAATGGAATTTGTGCATGTATGTTCTCCCATCATCCCCTATAGGGAATTTGTGGGATAAAAAGTGGCATTTTCATTTAAAATTATGCCTTATTACAAAGGTGTAAAAATTAATCTATCTAGGTTCTCCCCAAAACCCACATGGTTTGGGTGATCTAAAAATAAACTATAAATCCTTTTTACTTATATTTTATTTCATGCATTTTGTCTTGTGAGGGGGACTTCATTACCTACCATGAGTTTTATAGGGAAGTTTTAACCTAGGGTTTCATATTTGAGTATCATCTTCAAACCCTCTCCATGGTGGGTATATAAATGGTATTTCCCTATTGGGATGATATTTTGAATTGTTAAACTATCTCCATTAGTGGTAAGCTAATCCCAAGACATATGATCAATATGGACATCACACTACACTAAGAAATAAATAGATGTAGTGGTTGTGAAAAGGACAAGAATTTTTCATAACAAGATGATTTATATAGACTAAATTAATGTGTTGATTCTATTTTGTGCATACATGAAAGTGTGTGCACATGGGATCAATCTAGATGATTAAGAACTTGTAGGTTTTAGTCAACCCCACTTTGCCACACCTTGATAAGATCTAAAGTGATAGACTTAGTTTTACTTTGTCATTTTTGCTTGGTGTGTTGGATCTAAAACTTATTTTTTCAAACCATGTCTTGAATGAGTTTTTTTTTCCACATTATTCCATTATTTGAGGAGGCTTTATGCTATCCCTTTAACACCTTGATTTAACTTATAAAAAAATTGTGTTCAAAATGTTGTGTGTGTCACTTGACTAAAATAGGTAACATTATTCTATACAAATCAATTCAAGTTTCATGCCTTAGAAGTCTTTCAAATAAAACATTATTTACATCTTTTAGGAGTGATAACACTATTATGCTACCCAAATTATTTCAAAATATATGTCTTGTCTTGTATCCCGATTATCATTATTTAAAAAAATCACATGCACCTTGTTGGACCTATGTTTTAGCATTGTTTCATCATTCAAATTTGTCTAGCTTATTGGCCATTAAAGCCTAAGTTTTCTTAAGTTTGGTATTCAATTAACTTTTCCAAGTTCAAATTAAAACATTGATTTATTTCTAATTAGGCCTCGATATGTAGAGACTGATACACAAATATTTCTCTTTTGCGTTGTGTAACTTAGGTTACTTTTTGACATAAAATTTGAAAACTATATTGTTTGTACCTTCATTTGTGAAAATCAATCCATCTTCAAATGCTTTTTGTTTAGTGTTTTATACCAGTTTGATCATGTTTATGTCTAGAATCAAATGCCTTGTTTATGCCAAAATGTTATAAGTTTGTTAGATTAAAAATCATCATCCTTTATTTCAAGTCTATATTTTGACACCAAGTTTGGCCAAAAGTCCTAACACAGCCTATTTGAGCCTAGATTTTAACTCTGCATTTGAAAAAAAGACCTAACAACATTTCCCTTTCCTAGTTTAGACATATTTGGAACATCTTTAGACCTAGACTTTGGCATCCTATTTTTAGTTCATCCACTTGACCTTGTTTGTGTGAAGCATTTAATGGTAGACATTTGACGTTATATTATTTCTTACCAAATATTAGCATAGATATTTTGGAGATACATCTACAAATTTGACCAAGTTAGACCTAGTTAAACCTTTTATCTTTTTATACATAGCTTTTCAAAGTTTATAAAATTCTTACCCATCTTGTCATGAAATATTTTCCATTTGATTTGACCATGTCTCACTATACATGTAGTAGAGCCATGTATAATCCAAGGTATGGGAATGTTTTCATACAAGAGGAATTTATTTAAGACCCTTATGGATATGATTTTTTTTGGGAGATGGATAATTATCCACCTTTAAACACTCAAACAAGGAAATAAAGTTAATATCCTTTAGCTGATTATGTGGTTAGCACACCTCCATACATAGAGCAAGACCAAGAGCAGATAGCCCAATATTTGGATAGCATACCTTTAGCTATAAAAAATGTTTAACAATAACCTTATTACATTACAATTCTACCAACATATATTCCTAATATATTCATAGAGATAGGGGCTAGTTTCTCGACAAACTTTCCCCATGATAATTTACCAAATCTAGTAAGAGGACCTTATAACATGTTTTACAATTTGAAAAATGATCATGCCTCTTCTATCAACCCTAATGCCATAGTAACAATGCCATATCAAGATCCACATACGCTTGTCATACAAAGAGGTCTGATGGAAGACCAATTCATGCAAATACATATAGCATACTAGGCATATTAAAACCTGGTGTGTAACTTTAATCAAATGTTCATGTCAAATGCACATCTTATTCAATCAATCCCTTTAATAGGGGTATTATTAAAATGGATAGGTTAATAAAATATTTTTTTTGACTTTATTACACAAAAAACTTTAGTTGACAACATGTTCAATACCCTAACCATTGAGGAAGTGTCTTATGCTTTTATGTAAAACATTGAGTAGAACATAGTGGACAACATGCAATAAACATCCAATTCAAACCAAAGTGGTATTCACACACAAACAAATATTCCACTTAAAAATATTCATTTAAACACCATGAGTGGTTCTCAAACTTAGGGAGTTAGATTTTCTACATTCTAACCTCATCCAACTACCTCTAATACTCAACTAGTTGCTTTGTCAAGCACCCAACAACAAGGATTAGGTAATCAACCAATGACTAGTACCATGCTACAACAAAATGTGATGAATTATTATCCTCTCCAATAGGTGATGAGTACTATTCCACAATAATATGCACCATCCAATCAACCCATGTAATAGAGGCAAAACATATTGCCACCTCAATAGGGGGAAACCAATTTTCTACCTCTCCAAGTAGCATCAAACATACCTCTTTAATCACAAACTAATATATCAATCCAAAACCAAATGATGTGTAACAAACAATGTATAAATATTAGTCAATGACATATGTTGAATCTCTAACATGCATCTACTTCCCAGCTAATATTCACATAATACATAGGTTACAATGTTCCTCAAGTTCCTATTAGGAAACAGTTACCTTTATTATATAATGTGCCACAAGTTCAATGATAGGGTCTTATTTCACAAGTCCCTCTCAATTAGCTAGGTATGACAAGTCATTAAAATGTCCATATTAAACTTCAATAGGCATAGTAAAATCATATACCACCATCCCAACCTCAATATTCCCAACATCAGACCTACATATCCAACCCCAACTAGACTATCATACAAACATGAGTGCAATTTAAGTAATTTTACCTTAATTTATGCATGTGTATTCCTAGTCCATTTCCTATCTAATCCAATATAACATATCAAACACCTCCATCATACCTCAGTCAAAGTAATCCACTTATAATTACTCAACCATAACCTCAGGCCAATGATCCCACTAATATCCTTACATAGGATCTATACCGAATGAAGGATGTAATTGCCCTCATTCAAGTGGGAAAATAGAACAAAAAGTTCAAGTTAGATGATGTGTGTTCTTACCCTTTTAATATGGAGTACTTATAGATACCATTTCCTCTAGGGTATGAGCCACCAAAGTTTTTCAAATACAAGGGGAAAGGTTACCCCAAGGCCCATTTGATGGAATTATTTGTTGCATGCCAGCTAGTGGCCTTTGGTGACATCTATATTTTATTGTTATTTCCATGAATCATATTAAGAAAAGATTTGGAATGGTTCCTAAGTTCCCAAGAATTTAGTATCTAATTTTGAAAATCTCTTAGACAAGTTCATATAATACTTCTCTTACAATATCATGCATGAAATTTCAATAATAGACTTAGAACATGCCAAACAAAAAGTTGGTGAAAGCATCACAAGTTATTTGTAGTGATGGAGATCCCTTTCAAGTTGTTACACACATAGTCTAACATATAAACAACTAGTCATTATGTTTACCAGAAATCTACATAGTGGATATCTTACAATTTGGAGTTACAATGTGCACACATGTGCAAATATATCACTGAAAAAGTTTTGTTGATTGAAAAATACCTCATTAACAAGGGGATAATTAAATTAACCTTGTCAAATTATAAAAATGGCTAAAATCAAAACTATAATAATTTCCAAAATCCACATCCAGTCCAAACATAAGCATCATAATTGGCATAGGCTAATAACAATGATAGACCCAAGTAATTCAATCAAAATAAGAATTTTATAGGGAATGGAGTAACAAAATCATAACATGTCCAAATGGTGCAATCACCTTCTACTCAACCTACACCACCTTTATATCTTACTCCTAACTAAAAACCTTTTTAGTAGCCACAACATGCACAACAAATGCAATAACCTAGACTAGCACTGTAAATGTAATAAACATAGTAAATTTCTTTTCAAAACCTTACTCTAAGAAGAAATGTTCCAAATTGATGTGTTTTTAATAGGCTTTGAAAGCCTATTGAGAGTGTGTTTTTCAAACTTACCATAGCTAATTTTATCAGATGGCTTATTCTAAAAGGGACAATTCTTGAGGGTGATAACATTTTAGATTGGTATAGGCCAAATTAATTCTATGAATATCATTAGGTTAACAACCATAATTTATATATGTGTGTGAAAATCAAATATGTGATCAAGAATATGATTGAAAATGGAGAGATATCATTGGATCATGGAGCTTCCACATCTAATCAAAACCTTAGGATTTATCAAAATCCATTTCCTCGACATAACAACCAATAATAACAACAATAATGGCCAGGCCAACATCAACAAAAATAACAAAAACTAAGGCTAGACTAATAATAGAAGCAATAGAACCAATAGGAGAACCAAAAATGTCAAAATAATGGATAAAACCAAGGTCAAATGGGAAAACAACTAATAGACTTACCGTGCAGTTACACATGACTAAAACATAGTTGTAGGCCACATTGTAGGAGGTTATGTCAACACCATTTCCATTAATCCTAGATCAAATACTAGTCAAATAAGACAATTGTTAATCATTCCAAATCAGCCATATTATGTTGGTAATCCTTCCTTAACCTAGGACTATGCACAAATGAACCATCAAGTAGGGATTCACATATTAGGAACTTATATCGGTAACTCATAATTATCCCATGACCACATGCAAGTGTATTAGTAATTGAGAATTACCCTATCTAGTCCCCCTCTACCATCATTTATTAGAAACATTGGTATTGTACCTAATCCTAATTTTACAATCATAACTCAACAGTTAAATATTACCATACTAGGCCCATAACCATGTACCACTTCACCCATCATTCAACCAGCCATTTTGCCTTAGGATAAACCATTTACCACTATCTGAGCAAATACATTTAACATTATGGAATAATTTCAAAATATGCTAATAACAATCTCTATTTTATATTTGTGGTGTACATTTACAATCCACCAAAACATCTTGATAGAGTTCCTTGGTCAATGCATAGATCCAAATGACATATCTCTTGACAGATTTCAAGCTTTGGCTGGACATCTAGTTCCATCCCAACAAGTAACCTTCAATCAAAGTGATATGTCATCCATTAGTCTACTACACAATAATCCATTATATATTTAAGTCTACATAAAGAGGCACACATTTAAACTTGTCCTCATAGACAATGGATCAGGTCTAAATATAGTGTCTCTAAAGCTTATCAAGCTTCTTGGGTACACCTCAATAGATTTTCAAGTAGAAATAATCACCATCGAAGCCTATAACAATTAATAATGAGAATCACAAGACGCCATTATTTTTATAGTTATTATTATGTCCTTTACCTATGATACACTTTACCATGTGCCAAATCTCGATTGGTCATACAATATGATTTTGGGTAGACCTTGGTTACACAAGATTCATATAGTCTTATCAACACTACACCAGTGTATCAAATTCTCCCATTTAGGGATGGAGGTTAGTATTCCAAGTGATTTTCATCCATATGAGCATTGAAAACATCTCGAGGCCAAGTTTAGGAGATATAATTACCATTTTAGCATGAATCTAATCACCAAGAAAGAGAAAGGGAAAGAAATACTTGTTGATTTACTATAGGCCAACTACATTGACCCTAATACCCTTAATTTCCTTTCCCTCATGCCACCTCTTGAAATGTCTAATCATTACACCATTTTGGATAATTACCTAGGAGAATACTTGAACCATGTCACCTTTCACATTGTAAAATTACCATAGAAGCCCAAGTCCTTTAGAATACAAAAAGCCAAACCACTCATGCAATGGAAAAGAAAGGGCAAAGGCCAAATACATAATCCAAAACCTATCACTTTCATAACATCCTATGGAAAAGAAAATGGTGATCTCAAAGGAGATGAATCATGGTTATATAATGATAAATTATCTTATTATTACAAGAATTCCAAATATCCCATTCCTAATCAGATTATGGAAAACCAAGACTATGAAGGAAGAGGAATTGGGCTAAATAAATAGGGAATAATTGAGCTAATTTCTATGAATAAGTACAAAGGAGCCTATGGAATTGGATTTAAACCACTTGGGGGTGACCCCATGTATCTTATTTGAGTTCTATAGCTAATAACTAGTGTGATGATGCCAGTAGTGAAATAAATTCCAATCATAGCCAATTTGATGACTTATACCAAACCAAATTGTTTGTCCATAATTAAATTTGTACCCTTAAACTATTCATTCTTAATAATATATCACCATTTTATTATCCCCAACTAATATACTAGAACCATCAAGAATCCAACATGCCAATTGATGAGTTCGAGATTGATGAGGCCTTTTGTGATTTTCTAGGCCTTAGGGATAATGTTTTGTTGGGAGAACATAAGTCAAGATTCTCAATCAAGTTGGATCTTGAAGCCTATTTTGTAGATAAGTTGAACACCCTTAGCCAAAAACAAATAAATATAACATTGAGGTCGTAAAGTGAAAACCTCTTTAAGGCACTTTTTGACCAGGAAAAAGTAAAGATAAAAGCTAGTCTAGTGGTGAAAACTTCTTTCAGGTGTCACTAGATGGGGTTGTTCAAACTTATTCAAGTATATACTAAAATACCACCGATGATGAACTTATCTATGGTTCTAAGTGTAGTTTTTAAAAAAATATACTTTTGATCACATCATTCAGGAAACTAACAATGACAAAATTATCTATGGATTTGAATTCAATCTTGAAGAAAAACAAGACTTTGATTGAATCATACAATAATTTATAACTATTTTTGTCACATGGACATATTTTCCATTGGGGGATTATGATTCATCATGTCTACGATAACTTTAAGATCCAATCCTAATAGAGGACTTTGACATATCCAAATAGTTCAAATCTTTGCCCAATATTCTTGAAGATGGTTCAACCCTTCTAGTGGAAGACATAATAGAGGTAAACATAGGGTCCTTAGATGACCCAAAGTGGATTAAATTGGGTGTGTATCTCAATAAGGAGGAGTAAATAGTCTTAATATCCCTATTAATGGATTTTGTAGATATATTTACATGGGCATATTCTAACATGTTTGGTTTGGACCCCACCTTGGTTGTTCAACACCTTATGGTACAACCTAATGCCAAACCAATGAAGAAAAAATTATGAAAAATGCATCCTCACATTGTTGTATTAGTAAATAAATATTTTTAGAAGCTCTTAAAAGTGATATGTATCAGGTCAATCGACTAATTCGAATGGATTTCTAGTATGGTACCAGTGAGTAAAAATCTAGAAGTAATTAGAATTTTCACTAATTTTAGGGATACTAACAGATTTTCCTAAGGATGACTTTACATTTCCAAACATTGACATGATAGTTGAATCCAAATCAGGTTATGATATGCTTCTATTGATAGAAATATTCTTAAGCTACATTTAGATTAGAATAACACCAAAAGACTAGCACAAGATAACTTTCACCACTCTATGGGGAACTTTTTATTATTAGGTTATGCCATTTGGACTTAAAAATGTAAGGGCCACCTATCAAAGAGTCATGAAAGTCACATTTCATGATATGATGCAGGATATTATCAAAGACTATATTGATGACATACTAGGTAAATCAAAGACTAAGGTCGATCATCCAACAAAATTGAGGAGGATATTTGAGCGATTATGTGAATACAAGTCAATCTCAACTGCATTAAATGTCTTTTTATCATTAATTATTGAAAATTTCTTGGCTTTAAAATGTCTCACAGGGGCATTGAAGTCAATCTAGCCAAAGTATGAGCCAGAACATAGATGCCACCACTAACCAATTTGAAGTAACTCCATAGTTTACAGGGAAAGATCCAGTATATTAGATGTTTTATATCTCAATTGGCCAACAAGTGTCATGATTTTACACATATTTTGAATAAATGTGTCACATTTCTTTGGGATAATGATTTGCATAAATATTTTCAATAGATAAAATACTATCTAGCAAATCCACTAGTTTTGTTGCCTCCTACACTAGGAAAAACATTCCTTTTATACTTATTAGTGATAGACAATGCCCTAGGGGAACTTATGGCTCAACATAATACAAATGGAAAGGAGTATGTTGTATACTATCTAAGCCATACACTGGTCACATATGAACACAATTTTATGCCCATTAAAAAATCCTATTTATCTATGGTCTTCATAGCTCAAAAAATAAACCATTACATGTTTAACAATAAGACCATGGTCATTTCAAAATTAGACCCCCTCAAGTATTTACTATCTAAAAAAGATTCACAAGGCTATATGGCCAAATGGATCATGCTTCTTAGTGAGTTTGAGATAAAATATGTGAACCAAAAAGCCATCAAGGGGTAAGTTCTTACAGATCAACTTGTTAAAGCACCCCTTATAGATATAAAGACACTCACATTCTAATTTCCTAATGAATCCAACATGGACATCATTGAAACACCTCTTAATTAGTAGCACTAGAAGCTATATTTTGATGGTTCATTCATAGCATATAGATTAGGGGTAGGCCTTTTGTTTATCACTCCATAATGGAATTTAATCCCTAAGTCATTTATAATTAGCTCTCCTTATACCAATAACATGGTTGAATATGAATCATTCATGGCAAGGATTTGACAAGTAGTCCAATGGAAAATACATCATGTAAAGGTTTATGGTGATTCATAGTTCATCATCAATCAAGTTACATACCACTTTCAGGCTAAAGATGACAAACTAGTTCCATATAAGGCCATGATCAACACTCTCAAGAAATAAATTTTTGACATCTAATTTAAATATATACAAAGGGAAATCAATAAAATAGTAGATGCAATGGCTACCATTAGGTCACTCATTTTACATAAAGACATGATAAAAGACTACCAATTTCTCATTGAAAATATAATAGCATAAGTTCATGAACCTTCAACTATCTCAATGATATATGATATTATTGGTCCCATCTCTACTTGGTATTTTGACCTATATGCCTATTTACATGAACAAATTATGACACCAAACTTATCCTAAAAGTAAACCAAATCCTTCATCTATAGTGCATAATGTTATACCTTACTCAGACCAACCTTATACTACCACTATTTTTATGTAACTCTACTTCATTATTTACCTTTGATAGAATCTATGTTGGCATTATGGCAAGTTCATGAAGGGGTATGTGGATCCCACACTAGTAAGGTAGTCATGTCCAAAAAGTTCTTGTGTACTAGTTATTATAGGCCAATAATAGATGCAAATTTACATACATATGTTAAAAGATGTGATAAATGTCAATGATATGCTAATCTAATTCATACCCCACTTAAGACTCTAAAACCAATGTTGACACCATGGCCATTTACTACATGGGGCCTTGATCTCATAATAAGATAAACCCCACCTCATTAGATGGACATAAACACATCCTCACTACCATAGAATATTTCACTAAGTGGGTTAAAGCTATACCCCTCACTTACATGATTGGAAAGTAAATTTCCAAATTCATTTTTAACCACCTCATTTTCTACTATAGTATCCCTTTTGACATTATATATGATAAAGGAGGATCATTCAAGAACAAGGATGTCAAAAAACTATGTATTGAATACAACATCACATAACACTTTTCCATGGCATATTACCCTCAAGGTAATGGCTAGGCTAAAGAATCAAATAAAACCATTAACATATTAAAAAACATTGGAAATGATGTCGATCATAATTAACACCTTTCGATATTTCATGCCCTCTAGGCATACCATACTAATCATTGTACCCCAATAGGAGCCACTCCATACTCACTTGTTTATGGCACTGAGGCTATTCTTCCTATGGAGGTTGAGTTAACTTCTTTATGCATCTATCTAAATAATGTCCTAGATGATGAATAATAATGAGTATCTCACCAACAAGATCTAAAGTTACTTGATGAGAAATGTTTGGCTATAGTAAATAACTTACAATCATATCAGAACTAACTTCATGGTTAGTAAAATTAGTTTGGAAAACATATAAACTTCGAACTTGGTGATCTTATCCTCAAAGAGAACCAAAATAATACCATGTCCAAAAATAAACATAAAGTCAAGTTCAAACCCAACTAGGTAGGTCATTTCATCATTGTTGTAGACTATGGCACTGGAACACATAGGCTCACCACACCAGATGAAGATGAAATTGATAAGTTGATGAACATTATACACCTCAAGTGTTTCTTCACTTGAGTGACTTGGTGTATTGTCTATGAGGATCATTTCAATTTGTACCCTATTATTTAATTTATTCTCTATACTATACCATTCTACCATTCTATCACTTTATTTATCTACCATTCCATTCCACCACACCTTTTCTATCGATCAACATGTTATTACACTCCCTACCTAGACTTTTTGACCTTGGTTCATCCACTGGTTTCACATTCAACATGAAGAATCAAATTAGTTTTACTAATTATTTCAAGAATTCTATATAGAGGTAGTATTTTGGAGTAGTAAAAAGTTTTGGAAATTTTATCCTTCATTTGTTATTTTGTTCTATATCATGCCTTGTTTGTATGGTCCTAATTATAAACACCTTTGGGTAAATTAGTGTCTCACCAGTCTTGCCACTAATTATAACCACATATGGGAAAACTAATATCATTTATCTATGTTATTATTTCCTAATTATAATTGTCTATGGGCAAACTAGGGGCAATAATTATTTATTATGCCTTGACATACCAACTAACCATTCATATGTTGTATTGTGCCATCATACCAACTATGCTTATTTTGTTTGAATTAACACTAAACTAGTCAGATTCCTCCACTATAAGGTATAAATACTATAACCTAGGGCCATTTTGGGACTATATGAGTTATACTTTATTCACATTGAGGTCAGCTTAGTCCCCATTTTCCATCACACTCTTTCCATTTTGTGAGCATCTATTTCAAGTTTAAATGCTCTCACTGCTTTGTAAACAACCTAAGTCATGCTCTCTCCATTTTGAAAACAATATTTAAGTTTTAACACTCTCTCCATTTTTCAATATTGGACCATTTAGTATCTTGTCATTCTCAATCAAGTTGAGATACTCCAAAATTCCAAAAACATTTTTAAAAGCATTTATAAAAACCAAAAATATTGACCACTTCTTTGCCTTACAGATTTTGGGAACCCTCACTAAGTCACAATAAATCACTTTTCATTTATTTTTTTCATCTATTTTGGACTTTTATCCCATGCACTTACCATTTTTCAAGATTATTCCTATTCTTCTATCACATCCATCATGTTTATTTGTCGATCATCATAATTTTTCTTTTATCCCATTTCCTAGGAGAACTGCATTCAACATGAACTTTTTATTAGATATATCATCTATATAAATATGTATGTAGCATCCACTTACTTAGTTCATTTGCAGACATCTCAGCCACCCCCTTCCTTTTATTCTATTCTGCCATATTGTTTATTTGTTAAGTTATCACCTATTTTCTAGGGGTAAAGTGTGTCATCTTGTTTGTTTGTTTGTTTCTATTTGTGTGCCTATTTATTTTCTTTCAAGTACTATTTCCTTGATTTATCTTATGTTCATTCTTTGGGTGATTAATTGTGCATTATTTTTGAATCAATCTATATTCATGCATCAACATTGTCATCATGGTTTTTATCATTGGTACATTGTCTAGAATTAAGTATTGGATCGGGAGTCAGTCCTTTGCATATTTCAACCAAGTCCTCATGGTGTTGTATCATGATGCCTACCATTATTTGATATATAAAAAATCAACTTTGAGAAGTTTACACAACAATAAAGTAATGATATATCTCCTTGGCTCCAACATCATTCCCAATCTAGTCCCAATCATATCCCACGCATAGTAATTTTATAATGAAATAATTTTAACCTTTGTTAGTTCAAATGATCATCTCCCTACTAGCAAGTTGTCCCAATTCATTTTTATCCTTTTTATCAAGTTGTCATCATCATGTTTTCAATCATCAACCATCAATCTTATATTCCATAATTAGGGTACATTGCTTATAACCACCTTTGGACAAACCATTATATGTCATCCCACCTACATTCTCAATGATTTTGACCACTTTTGGGAAAATCATTATGTTGTCACCCCATAACTTTTAATTTGTTTGGTCAACTCATTTCCTTCTTTCGAGGGACCATTTTCTAACCTTTTAACCAACTATTCCCTTGAGGAGGCACATATAGTTCATTTATTACCATTTAAGTTGTAGGCAAGTAATACCTTTTCATTCTTTGAGAAGATGTTACTATGCCTACAACTTGTATCACCTTCCCAAATAGGGGAAAACTTATCATATACAAGTGTCAATTTAGGATAACGTATCCCTAAATAGGTCAACGTATTTTATGTGATTAATAGTTCTTCCCAAATCATTTCAATCCAAAATTATAAAATCATAATTTTATGCTCTAAACCACTAAATTACCCTAATTTAGAAGTACACAACATATACATGTTATTTTATGTTGACAACACCCTAAATGGGATATTGGTCTGTATACAACTAACACTGTCTTCCAATTCCACTCTAGTCAAATTTCAACCCAATAATATGATATTTAGAACTATTTGATTAATTTGTGCACCAATTTCCAAAGAATTGCACTAAATTTTTAAAATCTTACTTAGGTAAATTAAACCAAATTATGAGCTTAAGTATTAATTTCATGGAAATTATTAAATATTTATTTAATGGAGATTGGATTAAAATATTTTCATCATCATGTGACATCATTTTTTGAGGTGGCATCCATAGGCCATAAATGCAACAAATATCTAATTAATCCCTCCCATGCCTCATTAATACCCCTTAGTCCCAAATCATTATAAGGATATTTATGAATTTTTATTTATATAATTGGATTAATTCATGGCCACACATATTCATCTTGAGATGGATGGTCATGGTTGATCCTAGCCTATTTAAAAAATCTATAAATATAAGGCCTTACACTCATAATTTGAAGCTCTCATAAGCCAAAGTTATAATGCACAAATGATTTCAAAGATATTTTGATATAGTTTTATTATGCCAAAATATTGAGTCAAGCTTTACAAGATAAATCCACAAATCAAATGATGCCAAGGAGAGAAGGAGATATCCAAGCTCCATTTCCAAAGACTTTTTGAGCATAATCTGAGCAAGCCAATGAACAGATCTCTTGGATCAATCAAGGAAGGTAAGAAAGTTTGTTTTCTTGTATTTTAATTGTTCTTTTTTAATGGTTTTTCTTCACTAATCTCCCCTAAGATCTAGGCTTAAGGTGTTAATTCATTAGTGTGTTTTTGGATTTGATTTCATCTGCTAACAAAATAATAATCTCCCCTTATTAAATTCCTATGTTCACAAAGTTGATATGAGGCTCACATTGGTTAACATATCAAGAATTAATGAGATTTATAACTAGTTAAACTATAATAAAAAAATTACACAATGTTAATAAACAATTTGGAAGGTTACACAATACATATAGTTTCTCTTTTGATAAATGGGAATTTATTTTTGGTACGGCACTAGAAATACATAAACAAGTGAATATATGTATGGTGTGTACCAAATCAGTGTAAAACAAATTAAATATATTTTTTATTAGTTGATATATGAAAATTTGATATAAATAAAATTACATCCCATGATGATGGAGGAACATTCTATTGGGTCATGACTCTTAACTTGATCGTGCTTAAAGAAATAGGTATCTTGGATGGATATGAGGACCAAGTATTTTATTTTTCTATATTTAGTACATCCCCAATGAAAAATTATAAGGATCACACATGCATCATGACTATAGATAATCATTATAAAATTGAAAGGGATAGATGATGCATAAATTTAGTCATTATATTTTGGGAATAATGGAAAATATCTAAGGGGATGATAGAATCTTATGGGAAAATAAATAATTTTTTATGATGAAGCACCACTCACTTATGAAAGTGAGATTGACAAGTGGAAAAATATATTCATGCATCAAAATATCTTATGGAGTTTAAACAAGTTTTTTTGATCATGGGTTGGACATGATAACTAATCTTTTGCTTAGGAATATTGATTCTAGCAAGCCAGATGAAGATATTCTAGTACCAAAAATAAATCTCAAGTACCTAAAAAATTCATTACATGATGATGATAGTGACTAATATGATGAGTCCACAATAATTAAACCCATGCTTATAGAGTTAGTTTTCAAGGAAAAAAATTGTCGATTTATGTATGTAATTAATCCCCTTAATAAAATAAGGAAAGAAGTGCCAAAGGAGTCACCAATAGAAAAAAGCGCTTGAAAGTAAGGTGAAAATGGAAAATAGCACACATAATGAGGAGGACATAAAACTATAACACTCTATATAATTCCATGGACCAATAAAAATAATAAATTATACATTCAACATCCTTCAAATCATGATTTTCAAAACTTGATCACATCAAATGGAATAGTTGGTGAAGGATAAGGCAGTCAATGTGTAACAACATTAGGAGAAATACATTCTAATATAAAGGAATTTAATTTAATTCATGTGGATTTACTTCATGTGATATCATAGTGTGTGTTGATATAATAATATGAGGTATGAAATATGTAAGGATTGGTCATAATTGAACACCATATCCTCTAATAATGTTACCACTAAGGCATCTCACTCCACTAAAAATATAATCTCCTCCAAATATTATCTTAGGAGATAATAATTACACCTCTCAACCCCCTCTTGAATTAATATAAATGATATCCACCATTTTATTAACACATAAAGAAAGCATCATTCCACATACTAGATCACTAGGGAAAGATTGGGGATGTGTGTCAAGGATTTCACCTCTACATTATACCCCATCTCCAAAATAATAAAATTAATCTATGAACATGGATCCATTATATAGAAAGGATCAAGGACCTTTGTTGGAATAAATAAAGGAAGGAGAGGGGACATGATCAAAATTTGTGAAGGCAAATAACTAATGGGGAAATGATGAGTTACTAATGCAAAATTTAGATTTTGGTGAAATAAATATACAAGATGTTGAATTAAAAGTGTATGAGGTTGATTTAGAATAACATGAGGTCAAAGTAGAATTGTATGAAGTAAACTTAGATGGGTAGAATGGAAAATGATAAGGAAATTCATGCACTAAATTAGAGACTCCAAATACATTTAACATCTAATCAAAGTCAAATTTGTATGCTCAGGAACCTTATAAAAAGGAAGAATAGGAAGGAGGTGAATAAATTGAAATAGATAGAGAAAAATTAGAATCTAACAAGATAGATGAGGAGGTTTTTATGTGGAATGTGTTTCATGAGTAAAATTCCTTAGTGAACATCCATAAACACATCTTTCTCTTTTTTTTATACACACTTAGATGAACCTCATTTTGAGATACTATCATTCTATCTTCAACCAAGCATGCCATATCAGCTTGAATCAAAACATAAGATCATATTTTCGTACCCACTTTTCTTATAGGAAGAACAATCAAGTTTGAATTTGGTCAAGATAGTTATAGGAGTTTCTTGATAGGATGTTTTCATTAATCACATTGTAAAAAACCAAGGGAAACACGTAGAAGAAACTGATGAGAAGCATGCATATGTAAATAAACCAATAAGATGAATAATTTATGACATGAATGATTACACATTCATATAATGGTAGAGAAATTTATTTTGAAGGAAAAAAGGACCAATAATTAGCAAATAAAAGAGGAAAAATTAAACAAAGCATAGGGAAAGCTTATTGAGTAATTAAAAGATATTGAAAAACTAATGGGTGAGCTACATGAAAAGGCTATTGTATTTATGGAGGTTTCTATAAAATTTTGAAGAGTAAAAAATGTTTTAAACACATGCTTAGATGAGGATAAAATCAAAAGAAATGAGCTAGAGGAAAAGGAATTAAAAATAAAGGACAAGGTTTAGGGGGATAAAATATTCAAAGAAGTTGATGAATTAAAATATAATATTAATTAGAATCATAAGGAACTTATGAATAATTTCAAATCATTAGAACAAGTAGTGAATGATGAGTAAAATATAATTCATGAGGCTTGTGAAGGTCATGCAATTTAAATCTAAAATACAAAGAAACAAGTGATTGAGAACAAAGATTTATTTTAAAACTAAACTACTTGATGGTATAAATTACAACCATGGTCATTTCTATCTAGGTGGTACTCAAAATATCTTATCCAAAGAGACAATAAAAAAATGGACCAAAATTTTAGAGGTTGTGTACAAAGAGATGAGATTGTATAAGGATGGACAAGATATTTATTATGGGGAAATTTTGAACCTATTTTTTAAAGTCTACTAGAGCATTCGAGGTATATGAAATAGTGCTTAATACATGAATTTTTGGTCAAAGTATAGAATTTCATCAAAGAAGCAATTTTATGAGCTTGTAGGAGGACATGAAAGTGAATATCATGGATGACTTACTATTGGAATTTTTGATGTCCCCATAATAGATCTAGTTAATAAATAAACTATAGTGAAAGGATTATAAATACCATTAAACACAAGATCTATTGGGAAAAAATATAGGGGTTTGTTAACAAAGGATTTTTGGATAAATTATTATAATTTAATTATATTTAGGAATTAATAGTATTAATTATTGGAGAATAACATAAGGATGTAATGGTTAGTTGGTGCTTATTCCTATCAAATCCCACCTTACACATAAAAATAGGGTTTATGATTAGAGACATTTTATTTGTGTATTGAGACATGATCATTGTAATAACTTTGAACTATTATTTGTATGTATGAATTTAAATGTAATTTTAATATATATATGATTTAGTTAATTAATATGTGTTCTTTGTGATCATTTATGGAGTTTTAGTCTAGTGTAATGGAGTAACTTATCTTTCCATAATATATATATATATATATATATATATATATATATATATATATATATATATATATATATATATATATATATATATATATATATATATATATATATATATATATATATATATATGTACATTTTTTATATGTATGTGTTATTATTTATGTAATATTTTATCTATGTCTAGATTTATCAAACACATTAATGGCATCTCTAGTTAATTCATACTTTATAACTAACCCATAGTTTCCTCTTGTTGTGCCTCAGGGGAGTGTATTGTTTGCTTATGTGTTATGTTGGTGACATAATTTATTATTTTTTAACTTAAGAGAATGTGGTACAAACATATTGATGTGTCCATAATATCACATGTGGATAACTAAGGGAAGCTTATGGATGATATTTATCTAGATACAAGTTGTAAGGAAATGTCAGTGGATAAATATGTTTATAAATACCCTTGTCTATGAGATACTTTAAAATTGATAGATGAGATTTATAGGATTAGAAGATAGACTTTAGTTGTTGTATATGATGTTTTTGAGATATAACTTAAAATAAGAAGCTTAATATTTTTTAATAGAGGTTATTACAATATGATTATACATGTGATGAATATATGAGATCTATGTAATTGTGATGAATCTTAACTTGTGTTGTGAGTTAAAATCTTTTTATTTTTAAGTTTGTATACTAAGGTTTTAATCTACTCATGTTATAGGATATTTTATAGAGTTAATTTTTAATAATTATCTTCATTTTTATCAATCATAATTAGGGATAAAATGAAAATTTTGTGCATGTCATATGATAACTTAAACTTCATATGTAATTGATATGTTGACATGGATATTATTATATTTATTGAGATTAATATGATTAATGCATGATATATTGGTTTTATGACAAATGAGCACAAAAATATTGACTTTGAATATTTGAAATATAAAATTAGTCATGCACAAGTTATTTATCTTACTAATATGAAGTGTCCATTCTATATTGAGATATATAAAAGTTCGTATGATTTATGAGTAGTTATGTTCCAAAGAGCTAAGACTGTTGATTATCATTCAAAGATATATTCCTCAATAGTGATAGGGTACCATGTATATGAAAAGGAAATGTAAGTAATTTTTCTATAAATTATGAAATGGAAGCATTTTTTTAGGAGAAATAACTATTATGAATACTTATCACAAACCCACTTATTATTTGCATGCCAAGAATAAATTAAAACATGAAAGACACTTTAAGTGATGAAATTTGTTAAACAATTTAATTTGGTGATCAAATACAAGAAATGAAGCCTTAATATAGTGGAAGATATGTTATCTAGTCCACTACTCAAAAAATAAGTTTTAACTTTGGTAATAGTTTCACAATGTCATCCTTTCACAATAGAGGTTTATGGGGACACATGATCAAAAGATGCAAATTTTATGGTAATTGATGTTGAGGAAAATGGATAATCTACCTCAAGAATTTGATACTATACAAGTTTATAAATTTATGTGTGTTAAATATGGAAAAAATATATATTAATGAAGGAATTACATACTTCCAAAGTTTTAGACCATTTTTGTGTTTGAAAAACTATGACCTATTTGCAAAGGTCCATGCTTTCCCTAAAATGCTAGAATAAGCAATTAGATTCATTATAGGATGTTAAAAATTTTATGCAAAAAAACTAATATTAATAAATAATGATTTTTTCATGCCTTTATCCTTTACCAACCCATGAGAAAACATTTCTATAGATTTTATGGGAGGTTTTCCAATTTACAATAAATTCCATGATTATTTATATGTTGTTGCAGATAATTTTATAAAAATATGTGTTTTAATTATATTTAATAAGATAATATAAGGACATGAATCATTACATTATTTTTTATTTTTGGGTGCATTTTAGTTTACCTAAGCTTATTTTTTCACATAAAAATCTTTTTTTTAGGGAAAGTTTTGAATTGTCTTGTGGAGATAGATGGTAACCAAACTCTAAAAATGAAAAAAAACCCATCCTCAACTAGACAAAAAATAGAAGTTGTAAATATGACTTGGGTACAACTTATAAGGATTTGTAATATCAAGTATCTAAGGGATCAAGATGATTATTTAATTTATATCTAAAACTCTTTTAACATGAAATGCATACATCCACTGACAAGTCATTATTTAAATCATATTTGGGTTATTTACCTACTAGGACTCTTGATGTTTGAATGGGGAAATAATATAAGGGTAATATCTAGATTTATAAGTGAAAAGAGAATAAATATTTATTGAGAGGATTAAGAAGATATGTCTCAATATGAAAGAATTTTTAGATAAATTACAAGCCAAATATAAGCCTAGACATGAGCAAAAATGAAAGGACCACACATTCAAAATAAGATAAAAGGAATGGTTATACTTAAAAAAATTCATGCTTCTAGTGAAATCTAGGAAGATCAAATATCTAAGGTATGGGACATTAACCATCTTATATAAATTTTGAGAGAAATATTTCAATCTTGATCCAACCTAATTTATTTGGATATCCTTAGGTGTAAATTATGAAAAATTGCACCTACATGATGCACAAATACTAGATGATTAAGAGGAAGGAAAATCAATATCTTATAAAGAAGACATTTTATTGCATGCATAAGGGGATTTGGAGGAAGATATAGTGTTGCAGTGGAATATTATACATATATTAGAAGTAAAGGAATTAAGTGTCTTAGTAAATATACATAAAAGGTAATACATCAAGACAAGTGAGATGGTAAATCATGGAAAAGTGGGATAAGTCTTCCAAAATATCCCTAACCACTAATATTTTTTGGGAACAAAATCATTCCAAAGAGAGGTATGATTGATAAACATTATAAAAAATAAACATCTTCATGAACTAATTATGAAATACCATAATTAGTTTTAAACATGGGTCAAAATAAGTCTATCTTACATGGTGAAAAAATAATTAGTGTGTGCATGGGGTGGTTAAATAACCATTTGTCCCTTTAAGGGTAGTTGCATGATCATTAGCTCCTTTATGGGTGGTTTTGTAACTGCATGTTTATAGACAACAATAGTTATTCTTATTGAAATAATAAATGTAGAGTAAAATCATAATGGCAATGCATCTTCAATTTAAAAAATTTTATAAGTCATTCAGAGTGAGACTACACTCCTATAACATGATAAATAGAAGACATGAGTTCAATTCTAGGAGTGAGTGTATGAGAGTCAAATATAGTGTTATAATTGGTTGTAGGATGAATAAATGTGTAGAAAGTGACATTAGTGAGACAATAACATAGGGTTGTATTTATTTTATTACACTCTTTGTAAACTATATTTAGCCAAAATGAGATCAATGAAGTTGAGTTATTTTCACTTCTTGATAGTTTTACCCCACATTGGGGTTTCATCATCATCATCATCATCATCATCATCATTATTATTATTATTATTATTATTATTATTATTATTGGGTAAAACTAGGTTTTAAAGGGACTTGGAACCATGAGAGTGAAGTAAAATAGGATTAATAGGCTAAAACTAGGGCCACTAAGCAATATAACAAAGAAGCAAACGTCCCAAGACCAAAGTGGAACTAGAAACTAGAGAGTTTTAGATGCCCAAAGCCAAGGGTTTTAAGATATCATATCTAGAAGAGTAAAAAAAGGTTGCTATAACGTGAATTTCAAAGGGAAAACTCCCTTTGTTGTGTCTTCTCAAAGACCACCCTGGGTGGTCCACTAGAGAGGAAAGTCTTCTACCATCAAGGTCCTTAACACAACTTTTCTATGTCATAAAAATCTCTAGCTCAATAAAGGCCCATGTGTACTTGGTCATTCCCATCCTCCATATTTTGAAATCCAATGGCTCAAGACCATCAAGATAGATGTGGAATCAAACATTTCCAAAAAGGTGGATAAAATTGGAATTTGAATTCTTAGAATCCAAACCTATCGAGGAAATATTTTTTGGATAAAATTTTCTATCATACATGATCATTTCTATCATCTATAATTTCAAATCTAGGGACCCAAGTTTAATGAGGTGGATGTGACAAAACATCATCTAAATTTTAAAATATAATGTTCTGAGTATAATGGGATGGAAGTACTAACCATCATCCTAAGAAAGACATATAGTGATAAAATTTGAATTCTTGGAAGCAGTGCCCATTAATGGATTCAAATCATTCCAATAATTATATGACCAATTATTACAAATTCTAACTAACCAGAGGTGATGGTAATAGTGAGGAATGATCAATCCCCATGTGTCCACATCATCCAACTATCAGGACATCCATCTTGAAGGTGGTAAGATTGAACCCTGGGCTTTTTCAAGAGCAAGAATCTAGTGGGAAGCTTCACTTGGATGAGTCAATGGAAAGGTAGCACTCTGACCACCCAAAATCATGTAGATAATTCCAAAGACCATCCAACCATGGTGAGGTGAATAGAAAAGAATAGGTAGACTATTGGAGAATCAATGTCTTATTTATTTTATTGGGAAATCCTATTTCAAAACCCTGTAGCTTTTTTTAAGAATCAATTTCAATTTCCATTTGACTTGATAGAGGTGGTGAGTCTTAGGGGGTATTAATTTCTAAAGAAATAATTTGAACCATCTTGCCATGGCCATAGTAGGTCCTCCCCACAAAATCATGAGGATTCTACCAATATGCACCATTACACTAATAATCGAGCAAAATAGATGCTCACAAAATTTATTAAACTATATTGAGAGGAAAAGAGCACTCCATTTACTTGAGATGGTGTAATTTATTTCATACTCCATCTGAGTAATGTACAGTGGAGAGGCCAAAATGTGTAGTTTGTTTAAGTGTCAAGGTCTTATTTCCATGCCTAGGAAATCTAAATAATTTGAAATAAAATCCATGAGGGATCTTCCAATGGAATATATGGGGTATACTTCTTGACAAACTAGACATTTGCAATAATTTTAATTGGGTTTAATGTAGCACTTAAAGGCTGCAATTACCTGAGATTGTTTTTAGCTCCTTTTATTCTTTTTTTAGGAAAGTTTGGACCAATGATCTAAAAGGAGTAAGCATAGGACTATTTTGAAAGTTGAGTAGAAGGGGATTATTTTGAGAATAATTCCAACTAAAAACTTAAATATACACCCTCTAAAAAATATAGCTCCCTCAAACTGATAGAGGGTTATAATACAGGGTATTATTCTTGGGTCCCAAATATAATCCCCTGATGAAGGCTAAGAAAACCAATGGCCTTCCAAAAAATAAATAAGTCTTACCAACTAATTTCTCCAAATCTTTGAGAACTTATCATAGTAATATCCATCCACAAGTAGTCCATGTTTCTTTGGTCTTTCCTTAAATCCTCTTGGAACTAAAAAAACCCAACACTAACCACATCTACTCCTAAAACCAAAGAGTCTCTAGATTTTTGAAATGTTACTATATGTTCTACTCTAGTACCATCAACCTCTTCCTTGGAATCTAATATATCCTCTTCTTCATCACCTTTTATAACCTCTAGACCCACCAATAATAGTAGATCCTCCTCCATATCATCCAATAGGTCCTCCTCCAAAACTAGCAGGTCCTCCTCCAAGTCTACTAGATCCTTCTCAGATCCATATTTTTTACTATATCATCCAACAGATCCTTCTCTAGGTCCATCCCAATGTCATCTTCCAGGTCCTCCTCTAAAGCTAGTAGGTCCTCCTCTAAGTCCAACAAATCCTTCTCTAGATCTATCTTTTTAACTATATCATCCAATAGATCATTTTCCAAGTCCATCCCCATGTCATCTTCTAGGTCCTCCTCCAAAGCCTCAACTCCCAAATGTATCAAATTCATCTTCCCTATATTTTTTTATTATTATTCTTGTTTTTATTTTTTTACATGATTTTTTTTTAAAGTTTCCAATAACACATTACACTAATAAATCACTTAAATAATTCAAAATTATAATTTAAGGTTGAAATAAATTAGGAAAATAGTTTTTAATTATATGAATTATAATAAATCATTTACACTTAATATTTTACATATCAAGAGGTTAAACCCTTTCTTGAGGAATTTGGAACCATATTACCCTTATAACTACATCATAGTAAATTTAAAGATACAAAAGGATTTAATTTTACCATAAAATAAGCAACCAAGATGGATTGGTTATAGATATGTACTTTCATTCTTCCAGATTATATTTCTAGATCCAAATAATAAATTAGAGAAACATGTGTTAGGCTACCTTGAGGAGAAACAATAAAAATGGTTTTGAAGAGACTTAATAAAATTTTTGAGAGTGATGATATTTTTCTATACATATGAAATATTTTTATAATTAACTATTATAAATGGGTTTGTCAATGTATAAAATGAAAACTAATCTTACAAAAATAGATAAATTCCTTAACTTATGTTTCAAAGGCTTATATCATTTTAATTTTTTTTTAAAATAATACAAAGTAAGAAATAGCCTAACTTTATAATAATGGGACTTGTGACTTGTTAAACTTGGGGGAAGGGTGTGATGAGTCTATCTTTGAATATTTTATGCACTTTTATAAACTATATTTTGAAGAAGTGATGTAAATGGAACTCTTATTACTATATGCATAATATATTTAGTATATTTATGAATTTTTATACTAGGATGGTTTTAAATTTTTTTGTACCAATGATTATGAGTTAAACCACTTAGATGAAATAAAATATTACTCTTCATTTTTAAGCTATCCCCTTTCATTTCCCTCCATGCATTTCATTTTATTTAAGAACTTGTATTTACATTAAATAATATATGTATTTTAGGATGTTGATGGCTAATCATGTAAAAGAGATGTGTCAGTGTCATCATGATTTAATAGTTTCTTATATAGATGGGAAACTTTTAGATAAAATTTATAGTATGAAATTACATACATAATCCACATGACACTTATAGATTTCATTTCACAAGTTATTTTACATATTTTCTTCTATTCAAATAAACATTCATGGTGCATTTTTAATATATTTGAATACTCATAGTTTTTTAAAGGTAAAAGATGTACTTATAAAATTAATTATAAATATGGATAGAAATTAATTGGTACACACCTATCCATATCCTATTAATAGAGAAGAGTATCAACTAAGTAATCAAATTAATTGATTTTATCTATTAATATGATAAGTGTTAATTTAAATAGAACTTTATATACAATAATAATTTCAAGAAAGCTTGTTCTAAAGGTATGACAATAAACTTGTTATTATTTTTGTAAGATCATAGATATATAATGGGTAAGGTAACTTCTATGAATGAGAGTTACTATTGTTATTCTAACATTTTATCATATGAAGAAGTAGTACTTATACATGGATAGATTTATGTGTTATATTTTTCAATATTTATTTTGATTTATCACTGTTTATATAATGCATACATGCAAATATTTATATTAAGGTATTACATCTATCTTGGAACTTGTCTAAGAATTTAATATGATATCAGATCTACTTAAAAAGCTTCACTTGCATTGTGTTTCCTCAGAGCCTATTCAAATATTTTTTATTATGATTACAAAATGCAAATATAAGATCAAATCTATGATTATTTTATTTTTTATTTATTTGTCCAAATTTCAATCATTTTTTTAGTGTAATAATACAACTAATCAAAAGTATGATCTCATCTTTCCCTTAGTAGATCCTGGTGATAAAAAGTGGTGAAAGTAGTGGGGTACTAATGGCTTGGGAAAAATTAAAATTGATTAGATTGACTTAATAATTTACCAAATGGTATCATTTTATTCTACAAAAATTATCCTTCTATATTAATTTTAGATTCAACATTTGTATGTTAGTTTTGGGTCAAAATCATGCAAAAATAAAAGTTCTCTATTTGAGCTAAATTTTTAATAGAAGGTAGATATTGGCCTCTAAAATAAAATATCCTTATATGTTAAGTGATGCTTTGGTGTATGTATGGTGTGTTTATCAAACTCAATATTTATTCCAAAATAAAACAATTTGGGCCATGATGAGTTTTTTTAGGTAGGTTTATTTTGTGTTTTAATCACTTTTCTCTTCTACTAAGACTTTTGATTCACTTCCATTTTTGATATATTTCAAGTTATTTAAACATGTGATTTTTAGAATAAATTCACTATGTTATAAAGTACATTCTTGGAGTTTTAAAACTCACAAAAATCTTTCATTATTTACTAAGAATGACATTATTGGCATGTGAAGTGAGGGGAGTCCCCTACATACCCAAGCCTTAGATAATGTTATCTATGAACTTGAGATTCCATGTACTTCATGGTATATCATAAGTTTCTAGGATTTTGTTATCTTTTACTAATAGGAATCCATCAATTATTTGATATTATCTACACTAATAAGCTATTAGCCCAAGGAATTTAATCTACACATACCTTTGAGATAGGATAGTGTAAATATGAGTATGGTGTAAACCTTTTTATTCAATTACCTTTGGGAATATTAACTATTTATGCATGAAATCAACATATATAGAGCTTGAAAATAAAACTTACCCAACCTAGTAACTCCAAATAGTTCTTGGGTAAATTTGGTAGACCTACACACTATTATGATATTTATATTTAGTTTCAATTTTAGTATTTATGTTTGAGGTTTAGTTTTTAAAAATGTAGTGAAAGGGAAGTGTAAAGGTTGTATTTGGAGAAAAATTGGTTATTTCAAGGTAGATAAAAAATTATGCTAGTAATGTTGGAAAAATGGTTATCCTCACTAGTTCCAACTACTTCAAATAGAAAGGGTATTTATTGAATGGAAATGATAGACAAAATTAATCCTTTTGATATTCTCAAATGATTCAAATGGAATAATATTTTTCACAAAGGTAGAGGACTTGTAGGTCAATGAGTGCCCCCTTAATTAAAGTTTCACTTTTAAGGCATCATATAACCTTAGGCACTTTGTAATATATTAGAGGGAAAATTTTGGAAGCATGGAAATATTCATGGATGTCAACTATAAAACAAAATCATCACTCTAGTTTAAATAATTATCCTTAGATTAATGATTTCATCACTCAATTCAAGAACTTAAGAGTTATAACTATTGATAAATGTGTAATAAAGACTAATAACCAAATAGTTATCAGTGGTTTTTAATAATTGGTTTATCCCTACTTACTATTCACTCAAATAAAAACACTCAAAAATATTATTTAGGTTGTGTATATGTGGCATCTTATTCTAATAAGTTCTATGAGAAACTTCATAGAGAATATGAAAAACTAATTTTCATTAATTACATATGACCTAGAGGTAATAATAAACATGTATTATTTTTCAATGATATTAATGAAATGCCAAAATCAAAATATGGAAAAAGAAAGGATCATGCCATAATTAGTTTAATACAAAACTATTGAGTTTACACCTATCGATATTGTCATCATAAATTGAAAATACCAATATACTATCATATCCACTTGAAAGGTTGATAATCAAGTAAGATTGTAAAAATAATCCAAATTTGGGTTCATTTAACCTTCAAAAGTAATTATTGCACATTTAAATGACTTGAGTAAAAAATTTCATTAGTGTTTTGATCACCTAAACTATTGTTCATTTTAGGAGATCGATATAAATAACATGATTCTTGGTTTTCCCAAAAATTTACTTAAAATATGCATTTTTTCAAGGATGTGTAATTATAAAATAACACATGGATAATTTTACTAAAGGAAACTATTGGATGGTAAGTGACATATTATAGTTGGTTCACAATGATCTTATGTCATTCCCATACATTTCATTTTAGAAACATAAATATGTTCTTACATTCATTGATGATTTATCTCAAAGAACATGGGTCTAATATAATTAAAAAAAGTGAACTCTTTGAACACTTTCAAATTTTCAAAGCCCCTATTTAAAACATGTTAGACATAAAATTCAAAATCTTAGAATATATAATGGAGGATAGTTTGAAAAAATATATATGATCAACTTTGTGAATAGGAAGCTATTCTAATTTATCATATTATGCCATACACCCCTAAGAAGAATGGTGTAGATGAATGTAAAAATCACACACTTGATAAAATGGCTAATTACATGGTGTACTCTAAAGAACTGCCTCCTTAATTTTTTTATAGGAATTCAATTTTGAAAAATACATTCAAAATTTCACCCACCACTTAGTGCAATACATGGATCCTAAATAAAAATGGTTTAGTGTCAAGCTTGATGTTTTTGAATTCAATATTCTTGGATGTAATGCATGGGTACATATATCATATGATAAGTGAAAATAAATCAAAATGAAGGGTCATCCTTGTATTTTTGTCAACTATTGTGAATATGTGAAGGCATATCATCTTATTATGGGCACCACTAAAGTGCATTACCATTAGAATGTAATATTTGATGAATAATCCTAGGCTTATAATCTAACATATTATCTTCCTCCTCCATTGGGTTTTTCCAAACTAGAAATTTTTTTGATGTTGCTTATGAATAATGAAGTAATTTAGATTACTTCCATTTTTAGAATCACTATAGTGAAAATGATGAGACATGGTGTTGGATGTAGCTACTAAGAGGGGGGTGAATCAATATACAATAGTGAATGTTCAATTTCAAAACCATTCCATCATACATCAACTTGATCTAGCAACATATTGATCTAGCAACATAAACATCAAAGCACAATCATCCAAAGCATGAATAAGAGCATAAAACACATCAAAACATCATCTACATGAGAAACCCTTTTGGGGAATAAAATCCACTCTCAACCCTAAAAACACTTGGAATACTTATCCTATAAGGTACTATAAACCAGAGACTAGTCAAGTGTTTTAGACCATAATTTAGTGAAATAAAATTTCCACAAAGAGCACAATCCCCTAAGATGATAAAGTCCTCTTGACCGCCCAAAACCTTGATCAGGTCTTCCTGACCAAAGGCCTTTAGTGAAACACCTATTTCACAAAGAATAATTGCCCCTAAGGAAGATTAGATAATTCAGAAGCTCATTTGAAATGAACACCTCCACCTTTAAATTTATGTCTTCAACACCTAATGATGGTCCTCTAATAACACAACCTTGTTCACACACAATGCATCCAAAACCACCTTTGGATCATTCCACTCCTCAGCTCTTCCTCAGCTCATATACAACCACCAAAGCTACAATAGCTCTATCACAACAACAAAAACAACATGAACATGGGGTAATCTACATAGACCATACTCTAATCTTCCTCTCATATCAACCTCCAAGCTCACATGAACATCATTTATCCATTACTCATCCATAAGGCATCCAAAACATCATTTTGGATCAACTTAGACCTCTTATCTCATCCTCAACCTACAAGATCACTATTATAACATCAAAAATATGACCTAAAGGTCATATGCATATTCCTCAATCTACTTTACTCATCAACCAATCCATTGGCACATTATCTCTCCTCTCTTCTTCACTTTAATGAATACTCCACTCACACAAGCCTTTTTCAAGTTTAGAAACCATCACATTTGGTTTAACTATTTATAGAGTATTCATGATCATCAAGTCCACAATATTTCCTTGTCAGACACAATACATGCCTTCACCCTTAAGGCATATTACATGGGTCACACTTAAGCACAACTCTCTTTCAAATATGACTAAGTCACCTTTTAGGTCCTATGATGATCCATTCTCTTAGCAAACTAAGAACACATGAACACTTTCCAACTCATGAACCCATGCCACATGATCTATATGTCTCCTTTAAGTTCCAAAACCCATCTTATCACTCTTATGCTAACCCTTAATTACCTCAAACACTTCTCTATACACATAGTCATTATGAACAAAACATAGACAAATTTCAAACCTTTGTTCATACTACATATGATGGGTCAAAAATTCATAATGCACATAGATCATACTCATGGATTCTACAACATGATCTAATCAATAGTTCATCTTAAAACATCAAGATACCAATAATCACAGCTCAAATACCCTTCTCAGGTTACTTGAAAAACATGAATGAAGCATATATTCAACATTTAACCTTAATATATTTGAATATACATACCTTATGATCTTCAAATCTATATTCTATATGTACCATGGAGTCCTCTACAACTTTACTTTTTACACTATGGTTAAATTATACATAGATCAAAAGATATGGATTAAAAATTAGACACTGGTATTTTATTTGTTAAATTTAAATATTTAAATCTAAATAGTCAGAGTTAAAATTCAAAACTATGTTATCATCTCATGTCCTCAATGCTTAGATTAATCATGAACTATAGATATTCTTCAAGCTTTAATTCAACTATACTATTAAACATCAAATAGTTAACGTCATCTCATGTAATCTTGTAACATTAAATAAATACACACCATTGATCTCTTGTACGTATCTTGGTATTTATCTATGTTAAACATTAGACACCTTGAAATCATCTTTCTTAATATGAATTATTGATCTATATATGTATGAACATCCACTCACAATTAGATCTTGGAATAGGCTCATTCTTTATCTCTACTTGACATTAAAATTTGAATACTTTTCCTCATCTCACTACTTCTAGACATCTTAGAATAAACACGGTCCATAAATATCCTCAAGGTTTGCTTGAAATTTACCTTGTGCACATTTGACTAAGTAATGGAATCATTGCTATCTACCTAGAAGGCCAACTTTGCATAGTCATATCTTTTACCTATCCCACTTGCACATTATCAAATTTGGACCATATGTTCTCATTTGAAAGAGGAATCCAACCATTTATTAATAAGCTCCTAAAACATTTTCACATGAAAGATATAATTCCATTAATTTACTCATTTATATTTTTCTTCCATAGAGCTAGCTATGTCAAGAACTATCTTAGAAGATGAACTTTTCACAACCATATCTTTTGATGCACCTCATCGCATGATCTAAAATTTAGCACATATAAAATACACACAAAAGTAAACAAAACCATATGATCAAATTATTTTAAAATTACCACATGTGAAAAATATGACTACATCAAAATTCCTACTCATCTTTTCTTGCCACGTGCAAATTTAGCTAAGTATGGGAGAATATTGACAAACTTCCTCAGAGCCTAACTCTTTACTTGCATATATTTTTTCATACTTAGTTGCATAACTTGATATTTAGTGCATAAGATCATATTACATAGAATAATCCATCCATATGGCAATATACTACTATAACCCTCACACATGTGATATATGACATCATCAATATGCTCACTTAGCTTTATTTAAACATAGAAAACACTATCAAAGTTCTTGAGATCCAAAATTTTCACCCATATATATTTGAATACATTTTATCACATGAATTGAGATTTATCACATAGTAACTAGGTACTATTATTATCATGACCATATGACCAAATCCCCTTGACTCATCCACACGTGGTAATTATGACATCAATAAACTGCCTACTCAAATTTTTTACCACTAGACTCAAAATATCTAGATGAAAATAATGATCAACCAAATGAAATCTACTCATACACATAAGCACTCAAATCATTATTAAATTCTTATTTAACCCCTTGTACATGCCCAAATCACCATACTCATCCCTAAACATCTCTAACCATGCCAAAACTAAAGATCAACCAAGCATACTTCAATCATACTAGGACAAACATATTGCACACTTTATCATTGTCACTTAGAATATAAAGACACTTCATACACACACCTAGACACCTCCATGACATCACCACGACATCATTGATAATTGTATAACACATGGTGGAAACTTGCTTCTCCACTACTAGAAGAACACATTGTTCTAACACCAATGATAAAAATAAATTAGAGTCCACCTATAACCAACACAACCTCAACCAAAATTGGTCAACACACTTCAAGATGACAATGGTGTATGGTATGGGACCTAAGATATCCAAACAATATTAGATCATAACATTAGTTTTGTGTTACACACTTAACACATTTGGCAGTGAGTTAGGATCCATAGACTTATCATGAGGCTTGTAAGCATCCTTAATGGAAACAAGTTATGGAGTAAAAAAAAGATTTATCTAAATAAGAATAAAATTTGAAACTTTGATATAATTATATAATAAGTAAAAATAGTGAGTTACAAGTGGGTGTGTGAAATAGATGGGTCCATTGACACATACAAAAAAAGGTTTGTAGCAAAAGGTTTTCCACATGTTGATTTCCATAAAAAATTTCTTTAGTTTCCAAGGTGAATTTCATTAGGCTAGTACTCTCCTTGAATAAAAAATAGGGGTGGTAATTCCATCAAATGAATGTCGAAATTTCCTTATTACATAGTGATTTTCAAGAATAAATATACATGTCCTAACCTCTAAGGTTCATCAATAGAGAGAAATCTAGCTATGTGTGAAATTTGATAAAGTATTTGTACAGCTTGAAACTTGATCCTTGATCTTGGTATGAAAATATTAACATGTTTATAATCAACATCCCTCTAATCCCATAATATACACCAAGGAAGTATATAATAAACACTTAATTTTGGTCTTTTATGCCAATGAATTAACCATTATAAATTGTTAAACCAAGTATATTTATGATGTGAAAGCATAATTAATGAATTAATTTGAGATAATTATCTTAGGAATGTTATAATTTCTCCTTGATATTTATATTTCACATTATGAGAGTGTATTTTTTTTCAATTAATCCAAGTATGCTTAATACATAATTCATCACTTTAACATGGAATACTGGAAGTCTATGCCAACTCCTTTTTAGTCTAGAGTCAATATTTTTGCTAAAGTGTTATTTTCCTTTAGTTTATTTTAAAATATACAATAAATTGATGAGAAGTCTTACATACTTGAATCAAACTTGTCTTGATATATATTTTTTTGTTAATCTTGAGTCATGATTCTACCATGACCCCTATGATAGTTATTGGAAAGATACAAATCACATTACAAGGTTTATTCATAATACTAATAATTATGAAATTGAGTATAAATTAGGAGGAAAATCCTAATTTTTTATTGTATTTATCATGGAAAAAATGTTTTAGGTTACATTGATTGTACTTGGGTATGAGATCTAGATGATTACAAGTCAACCACAATATATATTTATCATCTTGGGGTAGGTCCTATGACTTGGTATTGCAAGATAAGAAATATTAATAATTTTTATATTATAAAAAGTTACATATAGTGGATATATCACCATCAATCAAAAGTAATTTTGTATTCCATACATTTTTTTTGAGTTTAGAATTTTATAGATCCAATACATAATGCTTTGGTGTGATAATCATAATGCCATCCACATCTATCCCAACCCAATGAAACATCAATATAAAAAGCACATTAATATTCGTATTCATTATATATGGAAATATATAAAATATATGTTATTGATCTTAATTATTTTAGGACAATGAGTGGGTTATAGACATCCTCATAAATCCCTTTTTTAAAGCCTAATTTGTTCATCTCAAGAAACTTTTGGGAGTGAAGGAAGGTGTTGTCAAAGGGTGATAGTTTAGTGATTATTTTTTCCTTCCCTTTATTAAATTACATATTAAGTGGGAATGGTAGTGTATTTGAATACTCATACAATTTTATATGGATTAATATTCACTTTTAATATTAATTTTAAATATAAATAATAGCTACCTAGTGCACACTTATCCATATCTTTTTAATAGAGAGGAGTATCAATTATTAATTGAATTAATTAACTTCATGTATTGATAGGAAAATAATTAGTTTAAAGAATAATTCATATAAAAGTATTATTTAAATCAGACTTGCTCTATAATTAGTCTAATCTCTAAACCTAACCTTAGTCTCCTATTTCTCTATAGAAGAGCATATAGGGCTAGTGGATAAGGTAAATTCCATGGACAAGATTTATCATTATAATACTAATATTTTTTTAGATAAATTTAATATAAAGTGGTATTAATTATAATTTGATAAATACATATTAAATTATTTAATATTTAATTAAATTTATCATTGTTATCTATATGCATGTGGGTGTTTGTCTTAAGGTATTTTAGTTATCCTATAAGTTGTCTAGGAATTTTAAAATGCATTTATTTCAAAGATTTAATGTAGTATCTGCTAAAGTTATAAGAAATGTTTTTTGTCAATGATGATGATTCAGGTATTTAGAAGATTATTTTTTGAAATTTCAAATTTATATTATGTTATGAATAATTTATCTAGTAGATGCACAACTATTATTTATAACATTTCCAATCAACATATTGAAGTGTAAACATGTAATTTTGGTACAAGTAATGTATTTATAATGATATTTTTATGCTTTCATACATCTAGGTCATTTTATTACAATACAATATTATTGGTACACCCATTAATATTGGACCTTTCATATACTTTCATTATCATCATTTACTCACAAATCACTTTAGATCTATCATTTACCTAAGGATACTCAACCAAACTCCTTGAAAACTCATTAGTTTATATTTCTTGAGATTTTATCACCTTAAACATTTACATATGGTATGAAAGTGGTCATGACCACTATTTTGTGGTATAATTTTGTTCACTTCTATTTTAGGTATGTTGTTCCATCTTACCATGCTTTACCATACATTGATTATCAGTTTTCATGCTTTTTCATGGTCAAATTACAATAAAACATATTCCAAAATAAATTAAAATATGTCTATATATAACACATGTAACCTAAGGTTAGAAACACACAAGTATTTTTAGGGAGATCACATTTTGATCATATCTTATACTCTGCATTCATTTCATTCCATATCTTTTAAAGGATTTTTGACACATACTTGTACTAAAATAAGTACTAGATTAGCGAAAGATAATTTAGTTTTATTTTAAAAAACCTATCTCTTATAGGGATAATGGAGGGAACTAGACATACACAAGAATTTATTTTCACCATTTTTTAATTGTTAGTTTAGATTTAAGTTCAACTGAAAGATAAGGAATTATGAAATATGTGTGCATCTATCTACTTATTAGAGAGAGGTTTCTAGACATCATCAATTGATGAGGGATTTTAAAATATTTTTAGGTTAAAAATATGTACATGACCATTTTTGGAATAGGTTGACCATTTTTTGGAGGATTCTCACCATTGGTTTGTATAATTCTAGTCTTGACCATTATTAGGTCATATGATTGTAGTCACTATCTTAGATCATTATATACTTGCTATATGATCTTATACTCTATTATATAATGTGTTTTCAAAAATTATCTATATTTGTAAAATTTTAGGTAAACCATAAATTAAGAACATATCTCTATCTTTCCCTTTTAATGATAAATTTCTAAAATTATTTTCATTCTTCTTCCTATCAATAAAAAATTTAGGACTTTATTTACTATTTTATTTATTTATATATATTAGGCCTAGATTACCCACTTACATTTCATGTGGTTGGTATAGTTTTTTAAATAATTTTATGCCCTTGAATTCATTTTTTGGTGAACTTGATCCTTTTATTATGTAAACTGGGTTTAATATTTTTGGTGAATCCCTCATATTTTTAATATTCAAACTCAAAGTTTTATGATAGGGTTTATTATTTTGGTTATTTTATATATAATTTTATAGGGTTATGTTTTATCATTTTGATATCATCAATCTTATCCTCTTTCATGTTCTCTTTTCCTTTATCTTATGCCAATTAAGAAATTTATACCTAAGACACGTATTAGGTAAAGTGATATACTAGGTTATAGACATATTGATTTGGTTCAAATTCCTTTATGTTGGTAATTTTTATTATTTATTTAAAATATATTTTATTTATATTAAATAATCAATAAGATGCATAAGATATTCATTAAAAAACTGAGTGTAAGAATTCAAACTCCAAAATTCACATCAGTAGGGGCTGAGATATTACATGAACAAATTAATAAAATTAGAAAAACTTTTCAACAAAAAAGGTAAGGAAACTGAAAATCAATTAAAAAAATACACATAACATAGTTCATAATATGAACTAAGATAAATGATAAAGGATGAAATAGGAGGAATTAGGGAATTATTGAGTTTATCACCTCATCCTCCCTAGTAATTATTGGTTGGAGGGTTTGTACCATCAATTAAAAACCCAAATCATCTTATTTATTTTATTTATCTTATCTTCATAATGTTTTATATTGGTAAGATAAATATCAGGGGACAAGTGAGGGATCTTCACTTGTGGTGGTGTAAACCACCCAGAGTAGCCAATACCACTTCCTCTTTCATCCCCACTAGTACATCCATTGTTTCCATATTGACCACTACCACTTATACCTCTATGAAGATGAGTTCTAGGTATAATATATGGAAAATGTCTCTAGAGAGAATAACTATAATGATTGTTATGATATTGAGTCCTCCCATATGACCTATGTATATAGTCCCATTAGGGCGACTGATAGTGGGGGATTACGCATGTTTATTTACAAATTAAAATGGTCAATATTTATGGCATTTATGATATTTATATTTATTGTTGTAATGACAATAATAAAAATGTGAATGATGATAATGAAAATATGGTAAATGATAATGCCTATGATTCCAATTATTTTTATGATAATTATATGTTTGATAATGTTATGAAAGTTAATGGTGTTAGTGGATCTCATGAAATATAAAATTAATATGTATCCTAAGAAAATAATTGACATATTAATTATTATAAATGGAAATAATATTAAAAAATTGAATGTTTTTTTTTTGTATCTATGGGAGTACATGTTACAAATAAATATTTAAATGTTTCTATTACACATACTATAGGTTATCATTTTACGTTAGGTAGTGAGGCTATTACTCCTAGTGATTATACTCTTTTTCCCTCACTTGATATTTATAATCATGTTACTATGTCTATTCCTTATCTACTTAATGATTATTTTGTGCCTCCTACTATTTATTGACTGTCCATACACACTTCTCAAGATTCATATTTTGGTCATGATATTTCTAAAAAAAAAATCCTACATGTTGCTTCTATTAATTATCAAGATAAACCCCTTCAAAAATCTATTCAAAATATGCAAGTGAAAATTCATCAACTTTCACAAGGATCTTAAAAATAAATCCATGTATTGAAATCTCATGATATATTACTTAATCCATTCATGAGGTTATTGTTGACCATTTTCCTACTATTTTTATTGTAAAGGGTGATTATTCACAACATATCAAATATTTATATGTTTCATGTCTTTAATTTGCACAAAATGATATATTATTAACCAATCCCTTTCCTCAAATTGTAAGATGTTTTTTCCTTGAATTATTTTTAAAACTTAACATCAAGATCCATGTGTTCCTTTAAGTATTTGGTTGATATTTTATTTGCTCATTTTCAAATAACATTAGCAAAAATGTCACATCTTACATCACTTAAGTAGGGACAGAATGAGCCTATTAGTGAATATGTGCTTAAATTAAAAATATTCATTATGAATATGTGTCACTAATTAATTGATAAAAAATAAAAAATTATTCTCTCTTAAATTTTACTTTAGCCTATGAAGGACAAAGTGATGCTTAACACATATCAATATGTCATTGAACTTTGTCTTATGGATAGTAATTATGAGATAAATTTTATAGATAGTTACATGATTAGATATGGTTCTAGTTACCATCTGTATATTGAAGCTAAATATCAATCTAAAAAAACATTCAAGTCTAAATCTAATAATACTACTAATTTTCAAGCTTATAATGAGAGAAAGATGTAGTTAATGTAGTATCTCAACTACCTAATAGGTCTGTCCATCCTTCCTAAGAGTGAAGACAATTATCATGGTTAGTTTAAATTACTCACCAAGTATTTAAATGATTTATTAAATTTAATATGATAGATTTACCTCCTCAATGTCAGTTTGACTCATCTTTTCCTTTACCTAAGATTATTTTGTGGATGCATATTGTCATTATCATAATTCTTTGAGTCATACTACAAATAGATGTTTTTATTGAGACATAAAATTCAAGATTTAATTTATATATATGGAAATCAAGTGGAAATGAATAATAATACATTTAATAAATAGGTTACTTAACCTAATCAATTATTGAAAGGATTTACAAATCTAATTCCAAATCATTGTACTAAAATACAAGATAATGTTCATGGAAACTCCTAGAAAACAAAGAATGGTTTTAAATTATCATAAATTACATGGTTTCATAGGTATAATAATGGAATCACAAAAATATGTTCCTTATATTAATTTATATGACCATGATATGTATATAGATGATTATAATAATGAACCATTATTCATGCATTCTTTCATAAATTCACACTTGAAATTAACCAAAGTCATTATAGTTGACAATGTTTCAAGTATAAACATATATACAATGAAATTTATTATAATTAGAGGATGTATTAAATTATATTTAGATTATACAAAATAATTTTATTAAAGTTTGTGAAGGTATTATATGGACATCTATCGAAGGTATAATAATACCTATAACCATAGGTTTAACAAATTGTATACTTTGCTTTGATATTTTTTTAGATAATGAGAGATATGATATATTTATTAGACATCATTGGATGAATAAAATGAGATAAATACCATATAAATTACATTAATGTATAAATTTTGTACATTATTAAAAATTGATTACTTGTCGAGGTACTCCTTATGAGTCAATAATTCAAAATCAGCATGAGGCATTTACCAAAGTGTTATCTAATCAACAAAGCATACAACCTAAAAATAAATAAAAATTCTAGAGTTAAAGTACCTAGTAATCCATACACTTAAGTAGTCATGTATCTTAACCTATTTTATTTATTCAAGATAAATAGCTATTAATGTTTCAACTATATGATCCAAACAAAGTGTTTCTTTACAAGAACATTAAAATATTATTGTATCTAATTTCCATGATAATGATTACAATACTAGTGATTATGCATTTATATTTTATAAAAATTATGATTATATTTGTGATGAAATTATTGACAAATTTGACTCCTCAATTCGTGGTCATCAAATGTCTTAGATATTAAACATGAAGATAAGTTTACAGCTTATTATGGACTTTTATATGGGACTATTATATATAATTACTAGACTATCTTATGTGATTCAATGAACATATCTATTTTACATTTTCTATATATATTAATCTCTCTAATTATTGGTTTATCTCTTATGTCATGTATGGGTTTATGATGCTTCTACATAGCTTTGATTTTTTATCCTATCTTGAGTTGTTTTTTATTCTTGACCCTTCTATCTTGTTTGATATTTTAAGTTGTCATCTTTTTCATGTTTATGTTTCTATGTCATTATTATATCCCCTTGGGTTGTATTGATTCCATTATTTCTTAGGATCTTTCCCTTTGATTGGTTATTCCCATATTAAAAGCCTACATGAAATTACAAATGATGATAACACATATATGTTGAGGTTACTTCACCTCAATGTGTATTTATCTCTAAGTAAATTCATAGGTTAGTAGGGATTATCATTTATTACTTATTCTTATTTTTCACACCTTGGATTATATGTTGCTTGATTGACATTTTCCTTCTTATTTTGTTTTTATCTCACTTATTAGATTTATTATTGATTAATTTTATTTTTTAATTCTTGGATTGTGTTATATTTTGTTAAATTCTTATAATAATGATAAAATAACAATTAAATATTTATTTTCATTTATATTTTTTGGTTACATTACTACACATTGTTACATATCATTCTTGTCTACCTATTATTTTAAGTTTACTTTTTTTTTACATACATGTCTCTCATGCTATTATTTTAGTTGAATGTGGGATATATAAGTTGCATATGATTATGGAAATATAGTTTATTCACATCTTAATGTTGCCTATACCTAGGTGAGTCATTACATTGAAAGCATGCTTATACTGGACTAAATGTTTATTGGGTTTTAGATTTTATGTTTCATGTTTTATACTATCATATTGTTCTTTATGTATTTGTATACACATATATTAATATAACTTATCTCTTTTGTACTTAATTACATGGGTACATTTTGTACTTCATAATATTGTTACATTCCATGTTCTTATTTACCTTATGATTAATTAGATTACATTCATGTGTGCATTTATGCTTATGCATATTGATAGGAATATGTTATGTTGTGTTTTATATAGAGGGTCCTATATTTTTTGAGTATGTGTCATTTATGTGTGATTGATTTATTTTTTTATTTTGATGGATTTGATTAAATTTATCTATGCATTAAATGATTGTACATGTTTAAATTAGTTGAGTTTACTATGTGAAATTATATTTCTAGTCTCATGATTTATATCATGCATGATATTAATTCCAATACATTATGCTTGGTGCCTAGGTTTGTATGGTTTTTATCTTGCATCTATTATGATATACTATTTTTATGTTCTTCATTGTTATATCTGGTCCTTATAGGGGAATATTTGTATTTTAGGTAATATCATATGTCCCTATTTTATTGTTATATTAGGGCCTTACTTGTTACATTAAGGCATATCACTTTCCCTTTCCATTTTACATTCCCTTGAACATATTACTTCTTATTAATATTTACTTATTAATAATATTTTATTTTGATATGTTTTTATTATTATTTACATGTGTTTACAAATATCCTTTCTATATTATTACAAATTTTTATTTCCTTTTTATTTTATGCATGGTCAATTCAATCCTTTTTAAGATGAATATGTATCCATAGGAGTAAAAAATGTTATAATTTTACATTGTTATTGAAAATATGAAAATAAAAGCAATGAAACAACAACCTTAAGCCTAAGACCTTATGATCCAAAGATATGATGAATGAAAACCAAATATGAAGACAAAAAGATGTAAATTATAGCTTACTTTGTGGATTCTTCACCTTATCAAATGCAAAAAAAATGTGGTTCATAATTTAGTATTAAAGGGTATTTCTCAACATCATCCTTAAAGAGTGTAACATATCCCTATGATAAATTTTAAGAATAATTGATAATAAGTTGAGTTGATGCACAAGGTAGCTCTGAGAATTGGTAGGGCTTCAATATAAATATTGATCATGAAATATGAATAAGGGTACCCCTTTATTTATAGGTAGAGTGATTAAATATGGCCTTTAATATTGTATCTTAGATGAAAGGTGGATATTTCACCCCAAAGCATCACATAGATCATGACGTGGATCACCAATATGAGCCCATCATCTTATCCAAGATGAAAGGTAGAGGATGTTCCTCAAAATATCCTAAGGGGGATTAATATGAGACCTCCATATTAAATTAAAGATGGAGGCTGGAGAATGATCCTTAAAATACCTCAAGGGGAATTAATATGAGCCCTCCATCTTGAATGAAATATGGAGGTTGGATAATGCCATTAAAAATATATTAAAAGGTGAAATATGGGCCCTCCATCTTGATTTCATGATGAAATGTGGATAATACTCCCTCACAATTTTATTTTGATATTGGAGGTGGGGTAATAAAATAATATGACATGGCATATTAAGATTATTTTGGAAGGGAATATGTTCGTTGAATGAGGTGAAAAAGGAAAGATTAAAAAATTCAAATGAAATCATAATTCCAAATACATGGAATTATAATTAGAAATAATATTAATGAAACTAATAAAAAAGATTAATTTAATGAATATAATGTGATATGAGGGCCCTCCATCTTTTCTCAAATATGGAGGGTGGATAAAGTGGTAAAAATGAGAAATAAATTGAATTAAATGAAATAGGAAATTCTAAATCCATGGAATTTCTAATTAGATGAAAGATTAATTAATGTAATCAAAAGGATTAATTTAATTAATATGAATTTATTTGATTTGATTGAAATAATAAGAATTTATTAATTGTCCAAAGAGATGGAAATGACTAGTGGTGATGATAAATATGACCATAGTGGTAATTTAATGATCCAATATGGTGATATAATATGATGAATCTTTCCAATTAGGGATGCCCAAGGTGAATTCAAACTTGTACGATTGGAAAAAATGATGAATTTAGGATGAACAGATGAAATTAGACTAGTTTGTGTAAAAATTTTATTAAGTCATTCTATTTCACCATTTTGACATGTAAGGTGATTAAAATGGAATGTCTACATTTTGCCTCTATTTGAAAAGCCATTAGGAGACACAAAATAAGTAACATGTTATAAAATAATAAGAATCTAAAAAATGTGGATGAAAAATTAGATGATGAAATAATATATGTGAAGATGAAAAATTAGATGAAGAAATAATAGATGTTGTAGTGTCATCATTCCTAATTGAAAAGTGTGAGAGATTGAATGGAAAGATAAGATGCAAATTAAATGAAAATAGTTAGGGATGATGTCCCTTTTAGAGTGAAAGTAGGGATGAAAGAATTGGATGGGATCTAAAAAAAGATAAAATATATATAATTGAAGAGAATGTTAACCTATGGAAAATATTACACAACTTGAGTTAATGTTTGCACGCTTTGACTGTTGATGGTGGTGAATTGATTTACCCCAAGAAAGGTAGAATCAGATAAGGATACATTATAAAATAATATAAAAACTTTAAGTTACCAAAAAAAGACAAAATTTGTGATCTTGGTATGATAATATACCCCACACATGGTGGAAATGATTTTCTTTGCCCCAAATAACACTGATTGGTTGATTTTCCCCAAACAGGGTGCATTTGATTTGATGAATTGATAGAGTGATTTATTAGAAAACATAGACCAAGGATTTAACATATTTCACATATTAATGATGATATGAATTAATGAAATTTATAAGTTGAAAAAAATGTGTGTGCTAATGGTATAACAAATTTTTTAAGAAGCCACAAAAATTGAGCATACAAAAATGCTCAAAGTGATGAAAGACTGCTAGATGGAAAATTAGATATTGATTGAAGAATGACATGATCATATTAGAATAATATGGATGTTAATAATAAATAAATAAGGGTGGTTTAACTTACCTCATAAATTGGTTGGTACTGAGTGCTACCTACATAGTCTAAAAAACCTCAGGCCAATGTAGTTCTCCTAGAAATTAGGAGAGAATATGATGATGAGTGGACTAGATGATTAGAATAATAATAATGGTTGATAGATATGTATGAATCTATTTTTAAATGATTATTTGTATATGCATGTCTTGATGAGATATGCTTAGCTAAAATGTTTAGGTGTTTTTATTTGATCATGAAAAATGTGATGATGTGAAATGATCAAAGATAACTGAGATTATTGGATTTGATAAGAAATGATGATGCAAGGGGAGATAATTCCACTATGAAATTAATAATTAAATACATTTGGTAATTTATTTTTAATTTTAAACATGACAATAACATCATGATATAAAAAACCATGATGACCTAGACACAATGTGCATAAAGACTAGCCCTTAATACATTAGATAATTGACAACAATGCACCAATGATAAAAACCATGATAAAAATGTTGACATATGAAAATAAATAGACTAAATTAAAAGTGCTTGATAAGGGACACCATGATGATGACCTAATTATCATAATGGACTAAGTCAAGTCAATAAAAACAAAATAAAATAAACAAGCAAACAAAACACAAACAAATTGGAAAATAAAAGCAACAAAAATCAATATTGTCATTTAATAAAGTAAACATACACATGATAAGCTCAACGATAATGGTGGTTGAAATGGATGCCCCCAAAAAATAATACATGTAAGGGGAATAAGTATAAATATAAAATCTCAAATTAATGTACATGTTTAAACATGTTGTAAACAAGGTATAAGTGGTGAGCTTGAATTAGAGTGATTTGATTTTGAAAAGGAAACATTCCAACAATGTGTTATGTTTAAATTGATTGGATTAAGGTTTTTTTAATATATTTAGGACAAGTCAAATATTTTGGTTTTTATGGATTTATGTAGTTTTTAGATATTTTGATATTTTCTAATTTTTAGGATCGTTTTGATTTTACAATGATTAGGATTTTCAAAATGTTTGGAATGTTTTGGTTTTTTGGAATCTCAACCCAATAGATAATAATGATATTTAGAATTATTTAAATCACAAAAAATTGAGATCATACATTTTAAATCTCAAAATGGTGAGAGAATGGATCAAAGTGTGGGTGAAATTTTCTTACAAAATTGAGTGCTACCTACGTGTATCCACTCATATTGTATCTTAGATGAAGGGTGGATAATTCACCCCAATTCATCACATGGATCATAAATATGATCCTTTAATCTTGTCTAAAATAAAGGGTGGATAATTCTCCTCAAAATATCCCAAGGGGGATTAATATGAGCCCTCCATCTTGCATGCAAGATGGAGGGTGGAGAATGCCCCATCCAACATATATTGAGAGATGAAATGAGATCATACATATTTTTTTCAAGATGTATGGTGGATTATACTTCGTAAAAATATCTTAAAATGTGGGAAAATGCCCCTCCATATTGTTTCCAAGATGGAGGGTAGAGAATTCTCCTTGGAGAGTGCCCCACATGAGGTGGAAAAGGGAGAAACTAAATTTAAATGAAATTATAAATTACAATTTCATGGTATTTTTAATTAGAGTAAGGATTAATTAAACTCTTAAAAATTACTAATGTAATTAATATGATATGAATATGAGTTTTTTTTATTTGTTATGATAAGAAGAATTGATTAATTAATCAAAGAAAGGGAGATGACTAGTGATGACCAGAATGGAAATTTAGTGATCCAATACAGTGAATTATCACACTTAAGGACAACCCAAGGTGAATTATAGCTTGTATTTTGGATGAATATAATAATTTTGGATGAATAAATGATTTTAGACTAGTTTGTGTGCAATTAAAATAAGTCATTCTATTTTTCAATTTTGACATGGAAGTGATTAGAATGGAGTGTCTACATTTTCCCCTATTTGAGGAGGCATTGCAAGAAGTACATGGATTAAAATATTGAAAAAAAGTGTTAAAATGAGTATGGAATATTTTTATAACTATTATATTAAAATAATAGATGTTAAATTTGACAATTTTGTAAAATGTGTTAGTAAATCAGCTCAAATATGTCCTAAAATGGCCCTTAGTGATCCCTATAAACCCTCAGTGGGAGAGTCATAAATTATTTTGGATGAGTGGAACCTTGAAATTATGAAAATATTATGTCGTAAAATCACAAGAGGAGAAAAAATGAAGGGGATAGAAGAAGACAAGAGTTAAAATGGATAAGAGGGCTAGAAATAAGCCTCCAAAGAAGAGTGAACAACATACCATTTCCCAAGTTGGATTTTTTTGAAGTTATAGGCTGTATATTCAACCTATGGAGGTAAAATATATTCATTTTTAGCCTATACATATACAAATTTATCTCTAATATTTTCACAAAAGTGACCTAGAGAAAATGGCTCATATGCCACCTCTGAGATTGCTTCAAGACTGAGAAGTAGAGTTCAAATGGGAATAGGAAGTAAGACCACTAGTAGGTACTTTGGTTTTGGTTTTTTTTTTAATTTGAATTTTATTTTCTTTACTTAGATAGATGTCATTGATATGATTTTTATTTTGAGATGTTCTTATTGTGATTGAAAATGAGATAGATGTTGTGCTTAGTGATTATCATGGATGAAAATGAATATTATATTTATACATGATGTATGGTTATAAATGGTTACCATTCATTACTATTGAAACTAAGGGTGTGATAAAATAATTGTAACTTAAGAGGGGTAATTAAATAATAAGGGGTGGCCTAGATGACTCCAAATTCCCTATGCATGTGGATGTTTCCTACACAGTCTGATGGACTTCAGTCCAAATGTAGTTCTCCCAATGATTGGGAAAAAATAAAGGTGATTAAAATTAATGAAGATTTATTATAGATTTAAAATAGTAATGAGATCATAAAATGGTGAGAGCATATAAGGAATGAGATTTCTAAAATGGCAAGTGTATGGGACATAGTTATGATTACAAAATGATGGGAGCATAAGATAAAGGATGGATGAACTAACCTAAAAAAACTAAGCACTTCATACATAGTCCAATTGGACCTCAATAAATTATAGTTTGATAGAAAAATTAGGTTTATAATATGATAAGTGTGATAAAAAAAGGAAAACTCATTGTGATTGGATAGTTTAAAGCATAAAATGGTGAGAGAATAAATTATTAACTCATAAAATGGTGAGAGCATATAAGAGAAATAAAATGGTTCCACTTTTGAGATGTTGTACTCACAAGGAGATGGAATCACCTATGAGGTGCTTCAGTATGTGCCACCTAACTATGAGAAAATGTAAATCCAAGTTGACTAATAAGATGAAAACTAATCAATGATGTCACATTAGAGGAATAGGTGGGAAAAATTTTAGGAGTTGAGATATGATTTTTTTAAAGGTTTTATGTAAGGTAATATTTGGATGTTTTAAGTATTTTTTTTAATATTATAATGTTTAATAACTTTGGGAATATTGGAATGTTTAGGAATTTTTGGAATACTTGAATGTTTATAAATTTTTGGAAATGGACTTAAACAAGAGTATTTGATAAAAGAATATACAAGATACAAGAAATATTAGTCTTAGAAAAATATAACAAAGGGAAGAATTACTACAAGTGAAAATACTTAACAATGAACAAAAAATGTGAAAGGGTCATCTATAAGTAAGTGACAAAGAAATGGAATACTATTCAATAACAAAATAGAATTGTAAAACACCCTATATTTATAAAAATTATTTGGGATTCAAAGGGATTGAATTAGGGGATATAAAAAAGAATGTATAGGAATTAAAAGGAGATATAAATGTCATACAAGTGGGAAAGTCATGATGTTCAATTTTTTGGCATTTCACCTATAAAAAGATTCAGACACAAAAGTATTTTGTATATCTGATCTACTCCTATTGAATTTACTTTGGATACACATTTTTTACCTATTTAATCATAATACAATGAAGGCAGTAGTAGGAAAAAGCTGAAATAAAATAGTGAAGGTATGTCCCCAAGCAAGGGCAGAAAGGATACAAAAAAGAGAATGGATATCCTTAATTAGGGACTTTTAGAGACAATAAATCATTAAACTCAAAAATAAAAATAATTTATGTTCATAATTTTCATTGGATAATATAATTCATACCCGTATAGAGTATCTAATTTATATGCACTTGATCCATATCTAGCTATGTGAATTAAGGGTCCTAACCAATTAGGGTTCAAACTTAACTTTATTCTCACATTCAAAATTAGTGCTCTTTTGATTTTATTTTAACACAAGATCATCATTTTCAAACTCTCTATAGATAATGTAATTTTCATAACTTGATGTAGCTAATTCTAATGTGATTTCAGTTGATTAAGAGTAGCTATACATTTCTCATCTAGGAGCTCCAACTCTGCTAATATGGAAACTCAATAGTATTCCTCATCAACAATGTCTTATAATGAAAAACATAAGGAGGGAAACTCAATATAAATAGGAAAGATTGATTTAGTGTTATAGACTAGGGAATAGGGTGCTACACCAATGGGGGTGTAGATGTTAGTGTGGTATGCCCACAAGGATGGGAATATTTTCAAATGCCAATCATAGCTAGCATCATTAAAAATCTTTTTGAGAATTTTGGTAATGGTTTTATTGGATGCCTTAGCTTTTTTTTTACCTTGGGGGTAATAAGCAGTGAAAAAATTGTGATTAATATGGAATTATGAATAAAGGGATACATCAACCTTTTTTTTAAATGATGTTCCATTATTTAATATGATAGTAGAAAGAATTTCATAATGGTAAATGAGGTGGTTCAATATTAATTTGTAAATTTCATACAAATTACATACTTGAGATGAATGGCCTCTACCCATTTAGTGAAATAGTTAGTAGTAGTGAGGATATGCTTATGGCTATCTGAATAGGCTAGTTTAAGTTTTCCTATGAGATCAATCCCCCATGCAGTAAATAACTAAGGAGTTTTAATTGGTTAAATCACATATGCTAAAGTATGAATAAGGTCACCATGTTTTGAACATGCAACTCATTTATTGACATAGGCACATGTGTCTACTTATATAGTGGGTTAATAGTAACAAGTGCGAAAGATTTTTTTTTTTCAATACCATATCACTAGAGTGGGACCCATAAATCCTTTATTGAACTTCCTTAAGCACTAAGTCAAATTCTCCTAAATTTAAATAAAAAAGTCATGTTACATCATAACCAAGGAGAATTGGGACCAAAAATGACACATAACATTTCAAAGTCTAAACATTTATATGGTATAAAAAAATGATTTTCAATTAATAACTAATATTATTTGATAGTAGGAGAGATTGAAATCATGGATATGATGCTAACCATAGCACCAATAAACTTATTGTTAGCTTGAGGGACTTGTTCAAATTGGATAAATTCATATTTAATCTTAAATTTATCTATCATACCTTTGTAAGGCATAATTTTTTCATCCTTAGTTTGGTATTGATTAGTTTCTTGATTTATAACTAGTTATGAATCACTATAAATGATTAAATGCTAAATATTCCACTAAACTATAAGACAAATCCCATAAAGTAAAGTCTCATATTTGGATACATTATTAGTTCATGGTAATATAATGTGAAAGGCCTTAGGGTTAATACATCCTTATGGTGTAATGAATAATATATGTGCTCTAGAACCATGAAATTTAAAAGAGCCATCAAAATATAGCTTCCATTCTTTAGATTCATCTAGAGTCATAACAAAATCTTCATGAAAGTACACTGTAATAGGTAATGACGTTTGAAGAGGTGATTTGGCCAGTTGATATACTAATACTAAACCTTTAATAACATTCTAGCATGTATATTTGATGTCAAACTCACTGATCAATATCACCCATTTACCTAATCAACTAGTCAAAACTACTTTTTCTAAGAGATATTTTAGAGGATGCACTTTTGTAATAAAAATGGTTTTATTGTTCAACATATAATGTCTAATCTTCTAAGAATCAAAAATTAATGTGAGATAATATTTTTTAATTGAGGGTACTTATTATCATATGTGGCTAGTGTTCAACTCAAATAATAAACAAATATTTCTTTTTTTATCATTATATTAGATGAAGAGTTCCCCCAAGGCACTTATAATTATGGATATGTATAATAACAAAGGATTCCCAAACATTGGTAGAATGAGGACTAGAGGATTTTCCAAGTATTTCTTAAGTTTCTCAAAGGATTCATGACATTTAAAATTCCATTGAAATGTAGTGCATTTTTTCATAAGGTATGTAAATGGGTGGCATCGATCAACAAGCTAGGAAATGAAATGTTAAATGGCCTTAATCTTAACCTATAAGCTAAGAAGTTATTTTAAATTACGAGGAGGCATCTTGCTAATGGCCTAGACTTTGGATGGATCAACTTCAATGCCCCTATGAGAAATAATGAAGCCTAATGATTTTCTAGATGTAGCTTTGAAAACACACTTATTAGAGTTTAAGTGCACTTTATATTCATGAAGTCTTTCAAATATTATTCTTAGTACTTTAGGATGTTCTACATAGGTTATCTATTTTCCAAAAATGTCATCTACATAATCTTTAAAATTATCATTCATAATAGCATGAATGGTATTTTGTGTTTATCTTTGAATAAATATTGATTTGATTATAGCTAGAGAAGCTATACATAAGAGATAAAGTCTTGTAACTTGTTGTAGAATCAATAATCATATCTATGTTGAGTAGTGGAAAATCATATTTTGGACAATATTTGTTAAGGTATCTAGTATGTTCATATCCATATACCCACTAGCTTCTTACTTATTGGTAAAATATTGGAAATAAAATTTTCATAAGGAAGAGGCTTTATAAAAATGATTCAAATAAATTTTCTAATTATATTTTAACTAGGATGGAAATTCATGGATGCATCTTTCATAGTTTTTGCTTAATAGGTTTAACATCTAGGTGCATAACCAGATGATGCACTACCAAAGAAATATTTATTACCAACGTATTAGAGTAGGCCCAAGGGAATATATTAATTAATTCTTATATAATAATAATTAGTTCATATTCCTATAGGGTGTAAGATGTTCTAAGTATTATCATCTTAGGATCATCATGTGTACCAATATTCACTTATATAGTATACTCCACCAGAAGAGTGAAATTATATTCCATTATTATGGGAAAGGAAGGTGACTAATCTTCTAGGTGTGAATTCGGGATATCATACCTACCCATGTAAGAATAATCAAAATCATTCATAGTAGGTAACAACAAATGAGAAATTATATGTGGATTTTCCAAGACCATTCTCTCAAATGTTTCGAGATCATTAGGATTGATTTCTAATAAAAATGGAAATCATGGAATTATGGAACCTTGGGATTCCTATGAAGGATATTGAACTCCCCCATCCAATGGTTCATGAAACATGTTTTCACCAATGGAATTGTTATTTTATTTACTATTTCCATGATCTAAAATCACCTCAGAGAGGTTTTCACTCAAGTATACCACTATTTTATTTTTATTTTTAATATGACCAAGGAATTTTGTCTACACCCCAAAAGAGGGATCAAGGTCCAAAGTGTAAAAAAATACTTGATTATGGTCACCCACTGGTAAATTATCTCTTAAACCCATAAATTTTGAAATGTATTATTCATTTGGAAACTCATCAAGTTTGATATCTTGGTCTTGTTGGTCCCAATAAATGAGGTTAGGGTAATGGAAAGTAAGGGGGAAGTTTGGAACAATGGAAATAGTAAGAAAAGAATGGAAATAAAATAGATTAGTATTGGAAAGATCATTATAAATGTTATAAAAGGATTTATATCATTATTGGGAATATCATAATTAGATGTGGAGGTTTAATTACATTTAGGATGTGTGGGGAAAACCTTAGGTGATTTGTATCCAAGACATTGATTCTTTACATGCTTAGTGGGAAGAATAAGATCTAGTCTAGATTTTTCCTTTTCTCCCAAGACTTTGCCTTTATAATATTAATTTTCCATAATTATATTTAGGATGGGATAAATTTTTTTTTTAAAAAAAGGATCAAAACCTTCACCGTACAAACAAGACTCATCTATTTGTTTTATATCTTATTCATTAAGTTATTTGCTTAGGACAAATGGTATAAACCTTTTGGATGAGATTCTACCTTCTTATTAAAACATTCCATCATGGGTTTTTCATGAGCTTTCAGTGATCTAGGAAGTTTATAAATATGAAAAACATTTTCTATATTATATGTGCCAAGGCCCTTATCATGAATATTAAAAGGAGAGGAATTTAATCAGGGAAGAGGTAAGTTATAAAGAGGAAACAAGGGTACCAGGATAAAAATAATTATATTTAGGTAGATCATACATCACTTGCTTGTCCTTTTTGATATCATTCTCATCACTAGGATAATAAGTGTATTAATATTAATAAGGTTATAGATCCCTAGGAATAGTGACCTCCATTCTAGAATGGGAAAATATTATGCATTGATTTATCATGGAGGGAACTACATGTATCTCATAGATCCATGGGTGACCAAGGAGAAGATTATATGGAAATTCAAGGTCATTAACATGAAATAGGGTTCTATGAATGACATTTCCAACCTGGATGAGTAAGAAAATTATACCTACTAACTACCTATTACTATTATCATATTTTTTAATGGTGATGATATCATTCCTAAAATATGCTAAAGTGTATCCTAGACACTAGACCAACTTAAATGGAAAAATATTGAGAACAAAACCATTATCGATGTGTACCAACTTGATTTTATGGTGAGTTATGGTGACTTAAATGTACATATAATTTATATGGGAATAAATAAGTACTAATATGTCATTTTGATCAAATGTAAGATATAGACCAGGGATAAATTTCCTACCAATTCTTGTAATTTATCAAGTGAAATATTGTTAGGAACTTTAGACTAGCTCAAAAGATCATACAAAATATCCTTGTGGAGTTGAGATGGACATAAAATATCCAAGATGTAAATATTCAACAATGTATTATTCAACTGATCCACAAGATCATACTACTTGGTGATAGGAGGTGAATATTTGGGTTTGGATTGATTTTGAATAGGATTATAAGTAGAATGTGCATTAATATTAGGAGATCTAGGCCCTTAAAGGGTAATTATAGGGCATAGATTTGTAACAACATAATCTAGAGTAGGAATAATATTATTATAATTAGAGTAATAAGAGACAAATCTTGGGATGGTAAATCTTAGACAAGGATTATGTGTAGGAGGAACTCCCAAAATATATGGAATTGATAGTATAATGGAGGTATTTGCTTGTTGGGAATTATTAGAATGGGAATGGGGATTAATTGTGATCATGGACACATGATTCTCCATGATATATCCCACCAATTTTTAATCATAGGGTGTAGCATGGTAATCAACATTGTTAGCTTGGGAACCCTAATTTTGATTATGATTAGTATCCTATTGATGTTGTTATTAATCATTATATTAGTATTATTCCAATGAAAAGGGTCTCTATAGATCCCCTTATTTTTATTAGAATGGGATGATGCATTATTTAATTCAATTTCCCCCATCTTTATATCATTTCTTGGATAATATTTTTAAGTTATACACATCTATAAATACCATGAAATTTTACACAATGATACTCATAATACTCATTGTCTAGATACCAATCTAGTTATGGTTGACCTTCACCAAATGGTTTGGTATTAAGCCAAGAAATCATATTCTAAATGAGTAGAGTAAAAAATATTCCTTTAGTAGGTTCTCCAATATTAAAAAATGATCTTATATTGAACTAATTCCTTATAGGAGGTAGCTTGTGTAAAATAAGATTTTTGTTTTTGAATGTTTTATACTTCTCTTCAATTCTTTTTGTATTTTAGGTTGAGGTTCTATGTTCATTTTGGGTCTAGGTTTGATGTTGAGATTGAGTTTGTGAATAAATTTTGATCAATCCTTTATCAATGAGGGATTTTTTTATTTAGACACCTTTATTAATGATTTCATCAAAATTTTCTAGAAAATGTAGTTTGAGGTTAAGAGATAATTTTGAATTCAAATTAGTCATGAATATGTTTTCTAACTATCTACTAGGAAGATAATGTGGAAACATACTAGCCAATACTCACCATCTTTAAAGATAAGCTGAAAAAATCTCTCCTCCTTATTGTTTGATACTGCACAAGTCAACCATGGTCAACTTATGTTTGATATTATATAAAAAATTATTAATAAAATTCTTTGATAAATCATCAAAATATATGATAGATCCCTTTGGGAGATGCATAAACCACTCCAAATCTTTCCAAACCAAACTCCATGAAAACATGCAAAGTAGGAAATTGTGTCATAGCCTACTCCTTGGCAAGAAACAAAAACTCCTTTAGGTTCTCTCTTGGGTCTCCCTTTCCTTTATAATTTTCAAATATAAGAATCACAAAATGTGATGGAAAAGGCATCTGGAATATGCTTGTATCAAATGGATATGAGCATATGTGATATAAATTGTATTTTCAACCCTGATTCTTGGCTTATAATCTTGAAATTATGTCCTTAACAACCTACCATTCCTAGGGAAAAAACATTTTAGGATACAAGTGGGGATTGTATTAATTAGAATAAAATTGTGAATTAACTATATTTATGGTAATAAAATCTTTTTTCACTAACATGTTAGGACTATTAGACCTATTTCTAAGATTGAATTGGCTAGGAGGGACTTAGTGGTGATTGAGATTTGAAGATGGAATGTATATTCATTATTGTGTAGAAGGAATTTTTTTAATCTTTAAGTGAGGAATTGATATTGATTAGGGGTAACATATTACTAATTAGAAGCAACCTATTGTCTAGATGAAACCCATTTATGTGTACTAGATAAGACCTTATGGGTATTAAAGAGAACTTAATTAACTTTAGAAGGGTCATGTTGGGGGAGTTGTGAGCTAGATGGTATACTTTCCGTCTCAATAGGGAAATTTTGGGAATGATTTGAATTTTGTAGATATTGAGGGGGTATTTATTCAAATGGTATTTTGAGATTGGGATTAATAGGAACTTGATGGGGATTAGTAAATATTTGTTATGGATTCTCAAAAACCTATTATGAGGAATCTACATGTATATTTTTCTCTAGAGCAATATATGTATCCAAAGTAGGGAATGGATCAACCAATGAATATTTAACCTAATGTTAGATAATCTGATTGAAATCTATAAGGCGAGGATAAAAAATAATAATAATAAATAATAAATCTATAAGATCATTCAACAATTGACAATCTTGTTACAATTGGGATATAGTGGTAGGTGAAACTTGGGGTGGGGTAACAAGTAGTTCCTTCCCCTTTTTAGATGTTTTTATAATTAATGATGTTTGAAAAATTATTGGAGCATGAATAGAGGAGGGTAGATCCTCAGTCCACTCTATAATTTTGACAATGTTATGTGGCTAAGATATCTCAATATTATGTAATTTCTTTATAGGATAATCAGAGGGAACCTTAACACCCATATATAATTAGCATATGAGAGATTCATCTATGTCATCAAACAAGTATTGATAAAATAAAGATTGATTTTCATCATAATTATGTGGAGCATATTCATACTTAGGTTGATGGACCTCCATATTATGTGAGTTCATATAATCTTATTGATCATGGGGATAATCTAGTTGTTATGCAAATGGATTTACACAGTCTTGTTGATTTTGTGTTTAATCATCATCCTAAGAAACATTGTAATTCATTCCACTTATCATGTATCGAGTCATTGGATACTGTTGCAAACCAAGTAATTTGACCCAAACTCAAATTTTTAAAAATGTTAAGTTTGTATAAGTTACCAAAGATGGTTGAACTATCCTGAGGTTTTACAAGTGTAATATCTCTTTGAATTAGATTATAATGATTGAATATAATATGAATTCAAGTCTAAAATTTAATTATTGATATCTAAGTCACCAATGTCTTCAAAATTCTATAGAGAAGTTTAGACTTGGATTGTAATAAGATTATACTATTTCAATTGATTTAAAAAATTAGAATGTTTGAATATAAAGATAAAATAATTTGACTTATAAATATGAAATTGGAATAGACTTATACATGAATGGGAATTGAAATGTGATTTGGAAATGAAAAAATAATGCTTTGAATTGATCAGGTTTGACTTGAACTTGAGAGTTGGTATGGAGACTAGAATTTAAGCTTAGTCGTGAAGTGGTTTTGAATTATAAAATTGTAATTTGATTAGAGTGGGTCCAAAGTTAAATGGGTAGCATAATGATATGATTTTAGACAAAAAGGGGTTTCAAAAAATTTAGACATGAGTTGTAGAAGGGAATGATTTTTTACTTGAAAATTGGGTAGAGTAATGACTCTTTGTGAAGGTATACATAGACTATGTTTGAATATATGAAATTTTTTTGACATAAAAACCAAGAAATCAATCATTCAAGATCACAACCCTACTTTAGTGACTAACATGGAAGTATCCACATTCATCAATTCTTTCAATATAGTTACCTTAAGAGAGGATTATATAATTTAAGATTTTTAAAGTAATTAATGGAATAATTGGTGGTGTTTTAATCCCACACTTATCCCAAAATGTTTGTATGTAAAATACATTTTTGGGTGTTATTTCATTTATAACGCTAAACTGATGAATGTTTGGTGCCAAAAGGTCATATTCTAAAGTTTTTTGGGGATTATTAGATAGTCCCAATATATATTGCAGTACATGGGTGAAAAATATGTCACTTAGACATTGAGACTTAACGAGCTATTAATAAGAGGGTCTTATCCATTTGTGACCACTTCATATGTAGGATTTTAGTGAAGTGAAAAGTCAAGCTTTCAGGGACATTTCAAATAAATTACAATAGATTTAGCCTCTATTTATATACCCTGATAGATAAATGGGGTTGGTATGAATGATGGGTAATGATGTCCCATTCACTACACCCTAAGTAATTGTGAGAATATTATGAACTCCACCTTGTTTAACCAAAAAGAAAAGGAAAGGTATTATCATTATGATTCATATGAATCCCACTAAGCATAAGTGAAGAACATGATAGGAAAATATCGTAGGATAAAACAAGTGATCATTTCCATATTTTTGGGTCACCCTACCAAGGGTAGATCATACATGTGAAAGGATCACACAATCACACAATAAAGCACTTAAGAAAATAACTAAAGAATAACAAACAAAAATAGAAGTGTTTTTATTAAAACAAATTGAAAGATGATTTATTTAAAAACACTAAAGGAATTATGAATAAATAATATATTTTTTAATGCATCACATTCGCTTTTGGAAATTATAAGATAAAAAATGTGAGTAGTTTTTCTTGGTGGGTCTTTGTCAAGTGAGGGAGGTCAATTTTTGAATTTTAAGAACTCTCAGTTTTAGCACATATAGGTGAATTAACCATGTCACATAGCCAATTCATTATTTCTAATAACCTACACAAAAGATAAAAATTAACTACAAAACACATAACAAAGGCATTTTTGTCAACTAGAAGGGTCAATTTCATTGATTGTGTAGGTTTTTTCATCTATAATATATCAATTTCACTAAAATTAAATTCAAATTCACTAATTAGCATGAACATAAAAATGTGTGATGTCTAAGAGTGAATTTACCTATATGAGGGTCATTTTCACTAATATGAAGATCAATTTCATTGATTTATAGGTCAATTTCATCAATTTTTGGGTCAATTTCATAAAATTTTTGGTTAATTTTTCTAAATACAAAACTTGTACATAATTTAGAATAGAACCAAAAATAAATATAAAATATGCTTTCATCGATTGAAGGGGAATTTTCATCAATTAGAGGATTGTTTTCATTGATAATATATTAATTTCATCAAAATAAAAGTCAAATTCATTGATTAGTAGTAAAATAATGTGTGAAATACCTGAGGTCAAATTCACTGATATAATTATCATTTTAATTGATTTGATGTTCAATTTCATCAAAATTTTAGTTGATTTCACCAAATATAGAATTTGTATAGAACACGCAATAGTACTAAAAATAAAAAGGCATTTTTCACCATTTAGTAATGGAATTTTCATCAATTTATAAATATACAGTGTCAAATTTATCATTTTATCAAAGTAAAGACACCCATACACAAAGGTGGAAAATAAAAATGAAATTATTACAAATTATACAAAAATCTAGATTTAAAAAAAATAAAAATTGAATTAAATTCTTAAAAGAGAGTGTCAGTTATAGGTTTCCCATCAGGTGTGCCATATGTATCCATAAGATTAAAAAAGGTTAGTAGTTTACTTTATTAGAGAAAATATTAAAATAAAATAAATGAAACAACCACCTTAAGCCTATGAGCTCATGAGCTAAAGCAAGGATGAAATAAAACCAAATATGAAGACAAAATCATGAAAATTATACCTTCATTTGTGGATTACTCACCTTATTGAATACAAGTGTAATGTGGCTAGGAAATTAGTATCGAAGGGTATTTAAAAATTTCATAGTTTAAGAGTGGAACATCTCCCTTTGATAACTTTGAAGAATAGTTATAATAAGTTGAGTTGACACACAAGGTAACTCTAAGAATTGGTAGAGATTCACTATAACTATTGAGAATGAAGTATGAAGAGGGCTACCCCTTTATTTATAATAAGAGTGACTTAATATGATCCTTTCATCTTATCTCTCAAATTAAGAGTGAAGAATTCAACCCAAGGCATCACATGGATCACAAATATGATCCCTTCATCTTGTCCAAGATGAAGGGTGGAAAATGTTCCTTAAAATATCCTAAGGGGGATTAATATGAGACCTCCATAATACATTAAATATGGTGTGTGGAGAAATACCCTCAAAATATGTCAAATGAAAGAAATGTGATCACTCCACATTACATGCAAGATGGAGGGTGTAGAATGCCCTTAAAGATATTGTAAAAGGTGAATTATGAGCTTTTCATCTTGCTTCCAAGATGGAGGGTGGAGAATACTCCCTCAAAATTTATTTTTTTATATTGGAGATGGGGTCATAAAATAATATGACATGGAATCTTGAGATTATTTTGGAAGGGAAGATGCTTTTTGAATGAGGTTGAAAAGGGAAGAATAAGTAATTTAAATGAAATATAAATCCAAATACATGGAATTATAATTATTAATAAGATTAATTAAACTAATAAAAAAGATTAATTTAATGAATATAATGTTATATGAGGGCCCTCCATCTTTTCTCCAAGATGGAGGAGGGATAATGCTCCTTGGAAAGTGGTACAAATGAGGGAGAAATTGAATTGAATGAAATTATAAATTATAATTCCATGTAATTTATAATTAGAGTAAGGACTAATTAAACAAATATAAATGATTAATTTAATTAATATGATATGAATATGAATTTTGATTTGATTGAAATAAGAGAAATTGATTAATTGACCAAAGAGATGGAAATGACCAATGATGACAAGAAATATGGCCATAGTGGTAATTTAATGATCCAATACAGTGAATTTACCCATTTAGGGATGCCCCAAGGTTAATTAAAACTCACAAAATTAGAAAAAATGAGGAATTTAGGATGAACAAATGAAATTAGACTATTTTATGTAAAATTTGTAAGAACTCATTCCATTTCATGATTTTGACATGTAAAGTGATTAAAATGGAATGTCTACAAACTGATATGTAGGAACATCCCTAAATTCATAATGGGGCATATAGTCACCTTATTTTATATTAATTTACATATTTAAATTGGTTATAATATGTAAATAATTGAAAGAGTTATGTTAAAATATTAAAAAGAGGTTTAAAATGTTTGATTCTTCACCTAGGAATTATTTTTACCACATAGCATGGATTAGTAAGATACAATTTTTTATTTTTTATGACATTACTGGGGAAATTAAGGTCCATGAAAATTTGAGAATTTTTTAGAGATGGAAAAATGGTTTACATTATATTAGATGCATTCATTTCTTGTGTTCATTTTCAATTATATATTTATTTTACTTTGTTACATTTTATCAAACTATCAAGATATTTATCTACATGTATGCATTAACTTTTTCTTATCAGAACTTTTGAGATTTTGACATTGGATCATTAATATATCCTTAGAGGGTAGTCAAGAGATTCATGTAGATAGCAAGAAAACTTGGTTTTATTTATTTTTGGTTGTTCAAGTTGGACTATGATAGAAGATAAATATATCTCCTCCTTTTAAATTTAAAATCACTTTCATATTAAAAAATAACATTGAGTAGAAGTTATGGGTGGCAAGGTAAAAAGAATAAAAAAACATACATTCTTATTACCAATTCAATGTATCTACATATACACAAACATTAAAGTGGTGTATTATGTAGACACCAAATTATGGTATAAGTCATATAGTTGTGTGTTTTTCCATGATTTCATAAATTTGGATCATTGGATTACATTAGGATATTATTATTACACTTTTATTCATATTGGACCCTTTTATAGTATTTTTTTATCATCATATACTTTTTTATTTGATGCAGTAAAAGCCACTTTTTACAGGGACTTGGAACCACCATAGTGCAGTATAAATTTTTTAACAAGCCATCAATAGGACTAAGGAAAAAAAAAAAAAAGTTACAGTACTTAAAATGAAATCAAAAAATAGGAAACTAGAACACAATTAGGAGGAAAGACCCTCTTAAGGGTCTTCAACATCTACAGTGTCCTTGGGTAGAATGATTTACTTTTCCTTTGAAACTTTTGCTGAAGTGCAGTTCTTGGAGCCTTCAGCCACTTTCTTAGGGAAGATCATTCTAGGGAACCTTTTTCCTTTAGCCTACATGGGGGATTAATTAGGGGGGAACTATTGATGTTAGAAATTATACCATCAATGAATCAACCCTTTCACCTATCATAAACGTCAAGTTAGAATCATACCAATCTAATCATGGGGTTTTAAAGGTTCATATACTATCCTAAATATGTGAGGTTTTTTTATAAGTTCAAAGAAATAATCAATAAACTATGAAATGCAACTTATTCCATTATAACAATCATAAATCCATTTATCAAATTATTGAATTAGTTAAGATAAGAATCTATAATCTATTATATCTGATAGAGAAAACCTATGAGTTAGATAGTCTCTTAAAGAATAGAAATTTTATTCAATAAATATTCATATATTCAATAATATCTTGCTTCTTGCTGTAATTTTCTACAAGTTTATTCCAAAAAAGATTAGAAGTAGAAATAGACAATAAAGATAATAGAAAAGATTTAATCATGTAAACAAGAGAGTGAGTCAACAAACAATTAACCAACAAACTAAGAAAAATAAACAACTAAGATCTAAGAAAAGGAAAAAAAAACTAATAAAGTAACTAAATCCAACTAAACAAACAAAATAATTAATTTAAGAAATAAACATAAAACTAAAAGAAAGATCAAATAACTAAACTAAAATTAAATTTAAACATAAATAAATCTAATAAACATGAAGTAACTATTAAACTAAATCTAAACTAAATAAAAGACTACTAATCTAAAGATTGAATAGATTTTAGAAATATATTAAGATAAGACTGAAAATAAATAAAAGTAATTAAACAAGTACTAAGCTATGAAAAATTATCAAATATCTAACTTAAAGAAAATAGAGAGATTATTAATTGGAAAACTAACAAATTAAGAACTAAAAGAGATTAAGATAAAATACTAAAGAAAACTATCTAAAAGAACACTGACTAATGAAAGATCTATAGTTAATGAAATTAAATAAAAGTCAAAGAAGACACTAAGAAACTAATAAAAAACTAAATATGAATGAACTTAACTAAAACTAAAGTTAATAAGATAACCAGAAACCAGAATAAAATTAGATATAGAAGAAAACTAAAGGTCAAAATATATTAAAGTTAGAGTAAAAAATATTACAATAAAGAGTGAGAGTCTCAAAGGAGAGTCATTTTAGCATAAAATAAAAAAATTATTGAGAAAACTAACATTATTTTTTACAAAAACTTGAATGATAACTTTATAGTCAAAATAGATCAATGAATTGTCACAAAATATCTTAATGTTTATCATTATTTAGGTTGAATACTTGAAATCTATGCATAGGGCTGCAAATAAAAATCATCAACAGATGTTAAGCTTAACAATATTTAGATAATCAATATTAATTGATAAATAAATTGGGATATATATGTGTTGCATAAGTAATTAGTCAATTATTAGATAAGGTACCATTGGGTCTATCTATAAAAGTTGTACTATCTTAGAGGATTCATATATAAATAAGAAAGGTGAATGACTGACTTCATAAAATGTTTGAGTCCTCAATACATGCTGTTCTTCTATCTTAAAATGAGTCCTTAATCTCTTCTTATATCTTCAAACTTAGTTGAAAATAAGTTATAACTGACTTTAGTTAGTTATTAGTTTGTGTTAATTAATTTACTTTTAAAAAGTCAATCAATTATAATAACTAACAGTTAAGGATAGGTATAGTTAAGACTTAAAGTCCTAATTGATCAAGTTTATTTAAATATAGACTGTGAGTACTAATCTTAATAGGTGGGGACCCATATTAATTAATAATATAATAAAATATATATTTAATCATAAAATAAATAACTCAAAGATTAATAAATCCTATTTATATTAATCCATGATTCATATTAGTTAACTTAAGCATGTATATTAATATTAGAACCCCAAAATTTCTACATTTTCCAAGATTATCAAAATATATCAAATTCTGAAACTAAAGTATCAAACTAAAATATTAAGTCCAGTCATGAAAAGTTTAACATAAACAAAACTTTATCCCTTATATGACCAATAATTATCTTAATCTAACAATAACTCAATTACATGTTTGTCTTATTCATGAAAACAAACATTATATTCCATCTCTATAGTAGGAAATGACACCAATCTAGTTTTTGAATTAGTTGTATTGTCATCAATCTCTAATTTGATTTACTTCAACATCCTAACTTCCCTTAGTGTATCTGCCTCAGATTGACTTTTAGATGTTTTTCCTGAAATCCTCTTTTTATAATGAAAGGTGAAATATCAATTGTCTTCCTCCTACCAACATAATCTTGAACCCTTAAATTCAATCTTTTGGACCTCAGAATAGTCTCACTATGGGTAGAATCTAGATTCAACCTCTTACACATCATGATAGGTTATCTATGGGAAGGGGAAAGTGCATCAAAAGGAATGGCCATGTTCCTAAAATATTTAGCATGAGAAGTCTTAATTTCTAACTATGTAGTCTGATTTACAGGTAGAGATTCAATAATAGGCTCAACTTTATCAACATTAGGAAGCTGGAGTGGAAAATGTTGTAGATTATTATCTAAATGACATGATGAGCTACTTTGAGAAGGGGTTCAAGATCCAAACCTATGGCAAAATAAATCCCTATTACATCTATAACCCCTATTAATTGGATTAGAAAGAAAATTACTTAAAATGTCCAAAAATTTAGGATTATAAGCATCAAAATGTATGGAGATTCTTGTTCCCTTATGGAATCTAGGACCAAAATTCTTTGCATGAAAATCAACTCTATGAAAGCTTCTATTAGGATTAGGCTAGTTAACATTACTATTAGAATTTTTTCCACATCCCCTATTGTCATTACTCTTTACTGAACCTGGTTGGTCCCAACCTGACATTATGGACAAATCTAAAATAGATAAAATTTAAATTGGGAATCAATAAAATGTTCAAAGAAGCAATATTGAACTAAACTAACTTTATGTTATAAAATAAAATTTGAATGAAACCAAATATCTATCAAAAAGTATTCCATCAATACATCAATTATATTTGTACCTTAAACTAAATTGAATTCTCAATCATTTTATTTCATAAGTTCTTGATAGCTTATGAAATTATTATATTTAGTGCATCAACCTTATAACAAGTCTACTCCAAAATAAAGTTATAAAATTTCCAACATTATCACTTTGAACAAATTATGAAATGAGCTATTTAAATAACATAGAATATTATATGAAGCATCAACCAATATTTACATCATCATCACTTTTTTTTATATAATGCTTTCATATAAACTTTAGAAGAATAGTGTCAAGAAACCTTAATCTTAATGTCCATTTTAAAAATAAAACATAAAATTTTAATAATGAGATTAAACTTAAAATAAAATATCATTTTAATCAGAACTCTAAATCACACTTGCAACTATAAGTTGGTATAAAACTTATGACCCTAAGAAAATCCATATATATTGTTCCCTAGTATATCATTTGTAAAATGACCAACTAAAACTATTCAGATATCCATATAATCATTCCAAGTCTCATAGATTGCCAACCAAACCATATATTAAAACCAAAACATCTTTATGACTTCATAACTTGGATATTTATAGACCACAAAACATTCATTAATCGTAATATCCAAAACCAATCATCAACTCTCAATATACATGCAAACTATCACATATAAAATACTGTACCAATTTTGACATAGATCATTTTATGCATTAAAAATTCTCTTCTAGAGCCCAACACTATACAATCATGATAAAATATTAATTCTACCATACCAAAATCCAAACAAACTGTATACTATAGCTTATGAAAATCATGATATCATTTTCATGCATACAAATTCTCAGCAATAAAACTTATATGAACAAATTCACTTTTATCCATTCCATAGAAAACAAAAATTTATTCATATACATCTCAAATTAATTAATCTTAAGTATTTGGGTGACGTCCTTCACAACTGATATCAACATTCCAATGCTTATCTTCTTTTACAAAATGCATGCATCGATATTTTTCAAATACTAAAGAATACACAAAAAAAAATCCACTAACTAGAGACTTAAAAAATTTGAACCACATTTGAAATATGTTTGAAAGGTGAAGGTTTTAAAGAACTAAGAACTCAGATTAAGAAACTATGCTTTATTTCTTCCACATGACCATTCCAATACAAACCCCTAAAATAAACAAAACCTCAAAACTCATATACCCAGTAATAAAACCTTATATTCTCTATTTGATAAAGATAAACATACTTGAGAGTCATGCAAACAAAATCTCAACATATATTTTTCTTAAATACCCATAAAAATGAAGACAAGGAGTTCATTCATAGTGCCTATCCCATCATAGCAAACCTTTCAATAAAAATTTAAAACCTTCAACCAAATTTTGCATCTTTTATAATCTTTCACAGTCTATCAATATATTTTTAAAATATTTTGAAACAACCACCATATCTCTTCAAATAATTGCATACAGACTAACTTTATACACTTTCCACATTATAGGTCACATCTTTTTCATAGAAAAATATACAATAAATACTGATAACTTTCAATCATACTCATAAAAATTTGACAGAACTATTCCTTCACTGAAAAATGTAAACTTTCTCATAAAACAACATGATATTTCCAAAAGAATCTGAGTAAGATTTATATCAACATCCCTGGTAACACACCAATTATTTCTTAGTTGATATCCTTCACCAAAAAACTTGTTCTATAACTCAAATGTTATCCATCCAGGGCCCTATTCTTGTAACAAAGCTTGTAACTATGAACAATAATAAATAAAATAAAGACTTATATTTTCCAACTTACCATCATAACAAACTCTATGATTTGCCCAAATTGTATTGGCCTATATTTACTAATCATGTACTTAACAACTTCACTAAGTTATTTGTCAGAAAAGCCAAAATTAGAGACAACTAATTCTTCACACTAAAAACCCACTAATTCTCATTGTTCAAGGGAAAAAGCATTTCACATTAATTCCCTTACCACCAAATCTACTTGTTAATCTCAAAACATTGAGGCCACACATTTGCATTTAATATCTATGCCAACTCACCTTGGCATGGTGGTTACATTGCCAACTAATCTTTAGCTCATGAATCGATAGATGTTATGGTTTGATTTATAATCAACCAAAAGGGACCTTGAAACCTTAATGAATTATGTAAAATTTATGGTGAGCCTTATATGATTTCAATTACCAATGACTTAGCATCATGGTCCAAATTAAACCACGTATATTATGATAGACCCTTTGAAATATCTAAGTATCTTAAAGCAAGTGAACATACTTATACATTACTTCAAATAAAACTTTGTCTTTAAATTACCTCCAAGAATAAGTCTAAAGTTTATATGAAATTGTATGTTCAATGTGAAACAAAAAATGATATACATGACTTGAGGGTTATATTCATTGAATTAAATACTTATTCAAAACTTGAAACAACTAAGACTTAGAATGTTGATTAGGTCACCATGAACTTAAACCATGTATTTTGGCAATCAAGTCACATAAAAGAGTAAAACTATAAGATATTCAAAGTATAATTCCAAAGTCATTAAATCAACTGAAGCATATTAATAATTTAGATGTCCATTGTATTACAATAACAAACAAAAATGAGGCATGAACTTTCTGCACCTTGAAAATAATCTTTGAAACCAAATGCATTTATTTTAAATGAAGTGTTTCCCAACTAAAATAATCATCTATATCAACACAATATAATATGATTTCATTAATCAAATTATCTATGAAAATCCATGAATCATCATAAATATGTATAAAAATAAAAGTGCATTTTCCAACTAAAACTACCTCAAAACTAAACCGAATATCAAAACAATTGATCACATTCATAATTATATATGCATATTTTATTCATTAATCTGTCATGCTTTTCAAAACCACCTAGAAACATAAATACAAATTCATCAATCAATCATTACCATTTCATAATCTAAGATGCATATAAAAATACTATCAATCAACAGGGTCCCTGACATAATTTTAGGTTTTATAACAAGGTCATCTCTATGGCAACAAGTATTTGATTTTGAAAAATTTATAGGATATAGAAAATAGGCATAAAACTAGCGACCTTGCTACTCAACTTTGTGTAATTAAAATTGAGTAGCAATAAATAGCCAATTGTATAAAAAAAATTCTCTTGAGAGTTTGATCTAGGAAAATTATTTCTCAAGTAGCTAAGCATAAGCCCCTTAAATAATGAATTTCAACAAGGGATGGATTTCTCGGGTAGTGTGGCATGAAGAAATGGAAATGAATAACAAGGAAGTTCAGGACGGATGCATAATCAATTATAAATTCGTTAAGCACAAAATTTGAAGATGATGTAACAATTTAACAACTAAATATACATTAGCATAGATTATTCATTTAGTACAAAATTGAATTTGTAAAAGTAACTTCTAAAAATGAGTACTACCTATAGAAATTTCACATCTTCCTTACATTCTTTATTCATAATGTGACATTTATCCATTTTCAACCTTTCATTGATCATTTCAAAATCAAATCGAAATAAAAAAAACAAAGAACCAAATTAGAATGAAAACAAAACAAAGAAAATGATAAAAAAAAAACCAAAAAGAAAATAAGAAAGAGAAAGCAATAGAAACAAAAGAAAAAACAACTAATCATGAAATAGTTTCAAATGATGGTCATTAACTAAATAACACAACCAATTTCCTTCAAGATCTTTGATATGAAATGTATTATTTTCAAAAACTATGGAAATTATATAAATTCCAAGCCATAATGTATCAAACTTATGATGTTTTTTAGGGTCCTCATGAGATTTATCCCAATATAAGACTAAATCCCCAACATTAAAATTTTTGTTAGAAAGTTTTTTTTCAATTTTTTTTTAAAATTTTTACTTACCTCTTTCTAATTTATGTAATGTCATTTCTTTGGATTCATCAAGAGATACTAAATCATTTAATCTTTGTTTAATTAAATTTAAATCTTCATCTACATATTGTAAAGTAGTCTTAGCTAAATAAGTCTAAAGTTCTATTAGCAAATTAGATTCAAACAAATATGTTAAAATAAAAGGTGAATAACCATTTGTTACTTTAATAATAGTCTTATCAACCCATAAAGATTCAAAAAATTTAAGATACTAGTTTCTTTTGTTATCATAGACTAATTTTTTCATGATAAAAATTGGATTTTTTTTGTGGATTCAGCTTTTTTGTTTCCTTGTGGATAATACTTAGATAAATGACTAGAGATAATAGATTATTTATTAAAAATTATTATAATTTATTTAAAAATAATTGAGGTCCATTATCTAAAATAATTTTATATGGAACTCCAAACCTAGAAAAAATATGATTTTCTAGAAAAGAAATTACTTCACTTATTATTGAACATTTAAGTTCTTTGGCCTCAGGCCACTTGGTGAAATAATATGTGGTTATCAAAATATATCTATGGCCTGTAGATGAATGTGGATGAATATCTAAAATAAATTTAATGCCCTATTTTGTAAAAGGTTTATTAGGAATAATCAGATTTAAAGGCATTATAGGAAGTTCATCTCTTCTAATAAATAATTGAAAAGGCATAGAAGAATGAACTAACTTATAATCATTTTGAAAAAATTACGTCAATAATAAACTACTCTCAAAATTTTATAAGTAGTTATTTCTGTAGCATAATTTCTACCATAGTTTCCTTCATGAAAGCCCATAAGAACCATCTGAGTTTGATTATGCGTAAGACATCTTAAAAAAACTCCATCTTGATTATTATAAAACAATTTGTTTTCCAATAAATAGAAATTTAATGCATTTAATCTTAAAGAACACCTTTGTTTCTTATTTAAGTTATTAGGACAAGATTAATTTTGAGACTAATAAACTAAATCATGATACCAATCATCTTTAACTAATAAGCATTCCCATTCATTCATCTCAAGACCAAACTTAAATTTTTTATAAAATTCAACAACCTTCATGGTCTTTAAATGTGGTTTATCATTTAGATTTTCATTAACTAATAAAACTAAGACATTAATATCCAAGGAAACATTTCTAGCTAAGTGTTTTGCTAATTTATTACCTTTAATAGTTTTTGACATTTCAAATTCAAGGTCAAATTTTTGAATGCGTAAAATCCACTTAGCAAGCCTTCCTTGAATGGTTGGATATTTTACAAGATAAGACAAAATAGGTACATTATATTTCCAAAAAACTTTATTTTCAACCAATAAATAACTAAACTTAATCAAAGAGGAAACTAATGAGAAAACAAATTATCAATAAAGGGGTACCTAGTTTCTGCATCTTTTAGAACTTGACTCATATAACCGATTGATTTTTCTTCATTATTTTCAAACTCTTGAGTTATTACATATTATATATCCTTTTTAGTATCATTAACATAGAGAATAAATGATTTTTTAAAATTAGATTTAGAAAGAACAAGAGCACTTGCAATAACATTTTTAACAAAATTAAAAGCTAATTCAACACCTTCATCCCAATTATAAGTTTTATCTTTCTTAAACAAAAATTGTAATGGATTAGATTTATCAACAAAATCAGAAATAAATTTTCTAATAAAATTTATCTTACCTAAGAAAGACCTTAAACTTGATATATCTTTACTAAGAAGTTCTTTAATTGCTTTAACATGTTCAGGGTCAATTGAAATCTCATCCTTTGAAATTATGTGTTCTAATAACTTACCCTCAGTCACACCAAAAATAGATTTCTTTGGATTCAAATAAATTTCAAATCTTATACATATTATGAATAATTTACAAAGATGATTTAAATGCTTGCTTTCTTTTTTAGAATGAATAGTGAGATCATCTAAATAAACTTAAATAACTATGTCTATTAAATCATCAAAAGCAACATGCATGGATCTTTGAAAAGTAGCCCTTGCATTTTTAAAACTAAAAGGAATTATGTTATAAACAAATATACCTATACATGTAGTGAAAGCAGTTTTATGTCTATCATCAGGATTCACAAAAATCTAATTATAACCTAAAAATCTATCTAATAAAGATATAATTTTAGATCTTGCAAGCCGCTAAAAAATTTGATTTATACTTGGTAGAAGAAAATTGTCTTTCACACTAGCTTTATTTAGATATCTAAAATTGACACATAATCTAATGTCACCATTATTCTTTCTAACCATAAATAGATTAGTTACCTATTCTAAATATGTTATAGGAAAAATGACAACAACATCAATCATTTTATCTAGCTCTTTGTTAATGGTGTCTTGTAACAAAGGGTTGATTCTACATTTTTTTTGCCTAACAAGTTTGATAATAAAATTAATAATAATTTCATGTTTAATAATATTAGTATCATAACCTTCAAGATCCTTGTATGACCATGCAAAGACATCAATAAACTCTTTAAACAATTTAATAAACTTAACTTTCTCATTTTCAGTCACCTAAATTCTTAAATAAACAGACTTAAGATCCTTTTTAGTGCCAAAATTTATAAGAATAGTCTCACCTATGATCCTTCTTGATGGATCTTCTATTCTAGAAATTTTAGGCTGATCATTGGGTGAAAACATAGATTCTAGGCTTATCAAACCAATAAGTAATCTATTAGTACTTAATTACAAATAATTACCACAATTTAGTACATAGTCAACATGATCAAAGTAATTGAATTTAAGGAATTAATCTATATGCTCATAAAAACTAAACATATCCCAACTATCATTTACATCATGAATATTGGGATGAAAAACTTCAACAAAAATAAAGTGTATAATAGGCTCAATTTCACTTAGAGTCAGATTGGAAGCATAAATATCAAGCTTATCATCTATTATATTAAATTCTCTAAGTACATGTGTGATATTGAAAGCTTTACAATGCTTAAGTAATGACCAAACCTTTTGTGTATAATGGTGCAAATGAGTTTCATTAGTCTTATAAATCTTATGAAATTGTCTAACTACTAGCTCTGAATCTCCAAAAACTTTCAAATATTTAACATTCAGCTTTATAGCCTTTTCTAATCCCAAACATAATGTTTCAAATTTTATTGTATTATTAATATTTTTGAAAGACAATTTGAAGGCATAAAAAAACATTTTACCAATAGGAGAAATCAGATAAATTTCAACACCATTACCTTGTTGAGAACAAGCTCCATCAAATTCAAGTGATCATAGAAATTTTTCTTTGAATATTTCTTCATGTTGATTTTATAATTCATCTACATTCATCAGTTCATAAGTCTCAATTCTAGTTTCAATGTAAGAAATATTAGATGAAGAAGGTGATTCAATAGGGGTACCTAAAAAATCTTCCCTCTTAATGAATGCAATTTTATTATTAATAGGAACCCATGTGATATCCTTTCTAATGAAATATCTAATTGCCTTAGATCAATCCCTTTGTAATAAAATTGCATAATTACTAGGAATATCCAACAATTGAATATTAGTCATACATCTAATCCATTCATTTTGCACAATTTTAATGATTATATCATGAAACTTACCACAACTCTTAGTTTTTCTAAAATCAAAACAAGTAAGTTTTCTACTATATGCTTCATAAGAAATACTAGATTGATCTGCAATGGACTTAGACATGATATTCTTTGAGGCACTTGTGTCTAAAATGTAATTATGATTTTTTTTATTTATGATCTTGATTGTGATATAGAAAGGAGGAATATAATTAATAGGAGGGTAAAAATGTTGAGAAAAAATGAGTTTAAAATTAATTTCTTTTTGTAAACTTACATCAATTCTAGGATGTTTGACTACTTCATTAATCTTATCAAGCTATCTTGGAAGACTAGATGCTTGCAATAAAGAAAATCCAGCTTTAGTTGTTGACAAGTCATCAATTATATTATAAGTCTTAGCATCAATTTGTCTAAATTTTTTAGATTTATAATGTTGATATTGATTGTTATTATATCTAGTTGTAAAAGGATTATTTTGTGCAACATTATCATTAGAATTATTAGCATTATTCTAAGTTGATTTGCCTTTATCATGAGAAGAGGATTTATCATTTGTTGTTTTATTATTTTGAGTAGAATTATAATATTTATTCCTAATATTTATAACATAAACATTCTCATTTTTTGAGGGATCATCAAGAGTGTTTCTATTATATGCTAGAACTTTAGTTATTTCATCTTTCCCTTGAAGATATTTCTTGAATTTAAGAATAGCTTGGCATGTGTCTAGATTATGATCAAGTTCACAAATGTTATAGTAATACAAAATGTCTATCTTTTTATCTTCTTTATTTTTCCTATTTGAAGAAGATTTATCAATAGGTTGTCTTTTAACAATGACCAGTTCATTGCTTAAACTTTTTATTGCTTTTAATATTTCTAAATTATCTAAATTTAAGCTTGTTAAAGACCTATCTTTAAAACTAATATGATTAAGTTTCTTTTTATATTAAATACAAAATCTTATAGTTTCATCATATTATGTAATATCTTTATCTTCTAAAGCTATTTAGCTTGGCATGTGTCTAGATTATGATCAAGTTCACAAATGTTATAGTAATACAAAATGTCTATCTTTTTATCTTCTTTATTTTTCCTATTTGAAGAAGATTTATCAGTAGGTTGTCTTTTAACAATGACCAGTTCATTGCTTAAACTTTGTATTGCTTTTAATATTTCTAAATTATCTAAATTTAAGCTTGTTAAAGACCTATCTTTAAAACTAATATGATTAAGTTTATTTTTATATTAAATACAAAATCTTATAGTTTCATCATATTATGTAATATCTTTATCTTCTAAAGCTATTTTATATTTTAAAGGTAAAGCATTGCAAAGATAAAGTCTAGACAATTTTTTTGAAGGTCTAAGATCACTTGGGATCTTTTCATGTAACTCAGTGAATCTAGAAATGAAATGATACATGGTTTTTCCTAGATATAGATAAATATTTGAAATATCATTAACTAAATCAAAATCTTCTTTAGATTTTCCAAAATATAATTCTAACCAATCCTCTACATCTTCTTAATTATCAATAACTTTAGTAGGTAGACTAACAAATGCTTGATAAGATTTTCCTTCCAATGTTTGGGAAAAAACTCTTAAGAAAATACTTTCATTAGTTTTTCTAAGAGTATCATAAACTAATCTGAAAGCTTCCAAGTGATCTTTCCAAGATTCTCCAACAACACAATTTTTTTTTTGGTATATTCAATCCCTTAAGAGAAAGTAACTTATCAGTATGATTCCCAAAATTAATTGGATTAGCACAAATCCATGGTGATATAGTTATTTTATGCTCTTCCTAAGCTTCTACTTCATCTTCACCTTCAGTGAGATCATCTTGTTTTCTATTTTCTTACAACCCATGAAGCATATCCTCTAATATCTTCTCTAGTATTAATTATTATCCCACTAGTTTATCTCCCATTGGAAACTTTAGTAGTTTATATCTAAACAAAGTGATTATCTTGAACATGAAATTCTTGATTTAAATGTAGACTTGTAATAGAAGTTTTAGTAGTCAAAACAAAAATTTCAAATAGAAAAGAATCAAAAATAAAATGAGTTCTAGGCTTAGGATTAGTAGCTAAAACTCTATCTCTATCTTCTCTAATTATCCTATTTGAATTTAGAATATCACATTGATATTCATGTGTAATATTTGAATCCCAATCAATTTCAAATTGTGCAATCTCTTCTTCTTGATTTATGACTTCAATAACTTGATGAATATTTTCAAGATGATTATACCATGTGTAACATGTTAGATTGAAAGTAACATCAAATTGATCATCTTCTAAATCTATTCTAGGTTGAATAATAGGAGGTTGTTGTTGAACCCCAAGAACCATTAGTAAGAATAAAACAAAACTTAAAAATAAATTAGATTTCTAAACAATTTTCCTACAGTCACCAAATTTATTGATGCTAAAAATTATACCATCAAGGAATCAACCCATTTGCCTATTATGAAGGTCAAGTTTGAATCATACCAATCTAATCATGGGGATATGATGGTTTGTATACAATTTTAAATATGTGAAGGACTTTTTCATAAGTTTTGGGAAATAATCAATAAGCTATGAAATGTAACTTATTACATTATAAAAATCAAAAATACATTTATCAAATCATGAATAAGTTAAGATAATAATTTTTAATCTATTTTATCCAATAGTGAAACCTATGAGTTAGATAGTCTCTTGAAGAATAGAAATCTGATTCAATAAATATTCATATATTCAATAATATCTTACTTCTTGCTATAATTTTCTATAAATTTATTTGGAAAAAAGTTCAGAAGTATAATAGTCAAATTTAAGATAATAAAAAATATTCAATCGTGTGAACAAGAAAGGGAGTCAAAAAATAATTAAACAACAAACTAAGAAAATGAAACAACTAAGATCTAAGAAAAGGAAAAATAGACTAATAAAGTAACTAAATCCAACTAAACTAACTAACTAATTAAATTAAGAAATAAACATAAAACTAGAAAAAAAGATCAAATAACTAAAATAAAATAAAACTTAAATATAAATAAATATAATAATTATGAAGCAACCATTAAACTAGATCTAAACTAAATAAAAGACTTCTAATCTAAAGATTGAACATATTTTAGAGATCTATTAAGATAAGATTGAAAATAAATAAAAGTAATTAAACAAGTACTAAGCTATGAAAAACTATCAAATGTCTAACTTAAAGAAAACAAATAGATTATTAATTGAAAAACTAACAAATTAAGAACTAAAAGAGATTAAGATAAAATACTAACTAAAATTGTCTAAAAGAAGACTGATCAATGAAAGATCTATAGTTAATGAAACAAAAGAAAAGTCAAGGAAGACACTAAGAAACTAATAAATAATTAAATAGGAATGAACTTAAGATAAGAAGATAACCAAAAATTGGAATAAAATTATATTTAGAAGAAAACTAAAGATCAAATTATATTAAAGTTATAGTGAAATAGATTATAATAAAAAGTGCAAGTCTCAAAAGAGATTCATCTTAGTAGAAAATGAAAAATTTATTAAGAAAACCAATATTCTTCCTTTAAAAAAACTTGAATGATGACTTTAAGGTCAAAATAGATCAATGAAGTGTTTCAAAATAGCCAAATGTTCATCATTATTTAGGTTGAATACTTAGAATCTATGCATAGGACTATAAATAATAATCATCAAAATATGCTAAGCTTAGAAATCTTTAGATAATTTGTACTGAATGATAAATAAAGTTGGATATAACTATCTTTTATAAGGAATTACTCAACCATCAGATAATGTACCATTGGATCTATCTATAAAAATTGTACTACCTCAAAAAATTTACATAAAAAGAAGAAAGATGAATGATTGACTTCAAAAAATGTTTAAATCCTCAATACATGTTGTTCATCTATCTTTAAATGAGTCCTTGATCTCTTCTTATACCTTTAAACTTAGTTGCAAATAAGTTATAACTAACCTTAGTTAGTTACTAGTTTATATTAATTAGTTGAATTTTAAAAAGTTAATTAATTATAGAAATTAACAGTTAAAGATAGGTTTAGTTAAGACTTAAAGTCCTAATTGGTTAAGTTTATTTAAATATAGACTCTGGGTACTAATCTTAAAGGGTGGGGACCCATATTAATTAATAATAAAATAAAAGACATATTTAATCATAAAATAAATTACTCAAATATTAAAAAGTCCTCTTTATATTAATCCATAATGCATATTAATTAACTTAAGTATATATATTAATATCATAACTCTAGGATTGTTACATTTTTTATAATTATCAAAATATATCAAAGTCTAAAATTAAAGTATCAAACTAAAATATTAAGTTCAGTCATGAAAAGTTTAGCATAAACAAAATTCTATCCCTTAGATTACCAATAATCATCTTAATTTGACAACACCTCAATTACATGTTTGTATTTCTCATGAAGATAAATATTATATTTCATTTGTATAGTAGGAAATGACAACAATGTAGTCCCTAAATTAGTTGTGTTGTCATCAATCTCCAATCTGATTTTCATCAACGTCTTGACTTCCCTTAGTGTATCTAGCTCATAGTGACTTTCATATCTTTTTCCTATAGTCATCTTTTCTATAGTGAAAGGTAGAATATCAATTGTCTTCCTCCTACTAGTATAACCTTGAATCACCAAATTTAATATTTAAGATGTCAGAATAAGCTCAATATGGGCAACAACTAGATTCAACCTCTTACACTTCATGATAAGTTCTCTATGGGAAGGGGAAAGAGCACCAGAAGGAATGTCCATGTTCCTAAAATATTTAGCATGGGAAGTCTCAACTTCTAACTATGTAGTATTATTTGTAGGTAGAGATTCAACAATAGGCTCAACTCTATCAACATTAGGAAGCTAGAGTGGTAAATGTTATGGATTATTGTCCAAATGATGGGATAAGTTACTTTGAGAAGGGATTCAGGATCTAAACCTATGGATAAGTAAACCCATGTTACCTCCTTAACCCCTATTAACTAGATTAGTAGAGAAAATACTTAGAATGTTCAAAAATTTAGGATCATAAACATCAAAGTGTATGGACATTCTTGTTCCCCTATGAAATCTAGGACCAAAATTATTTGCATAAAAAACCACCTCTATGAAAGCCTCTGTTAGGATTAGGTTGGTTAACATTACTATTAGAATTGTGTCACCATCCCCTATTTTCATTACTCCTTGTTGAACCTGATTGGTCCCAACCTGACATTATAGACAAATCTGAAATAGATATAATTTAAACTAAGAATCAATAAAATATTCAAAGATGCAAGACTGAACTTAAATGAATTTATTTTATAAAATAAAATTTGATTGAAATTGAATATATGTCAAAAAGTATTCCATCAATACATGGATTATATTTGTACCTTAAACTAAACTAAATTCTCAATCATTTTATTTTATAAGTTATTGATAGATTATGAAATTTTTATTTTTAGTGCATCAACCTTATACTGAGTTCACTCCAAAATGAAGTTACAAAATTTCCAACATAATCACTTTGAACAAAATATGAATTGATCTATTTAAATAACATATAATATTTATATGAAGTATCAACCAATGGTTACATCACCATCATTTTTTTATATATAATGCTTTCATATAAACTTCAAATGAAAAGTGTCAATAAACCTTAATGTCAATGTCCATTTTCAAAATAAAACCTAAAATTTAAATATTGAGATTAAACTTCAAATAAAATATCATTTTAATCAGGACTCTAAATCACATTTGCAACTGTAAGCTGGTAGAAAATTAATGACCCTAAGATAATCCATATATATTGTTCCCTAGCATATCATTTGTAAAATGACCAACTGAAACTATTTAGATATACATATAATCATTCCAAGTCTCATAGACTACCAACCAAACCATTTATTAAAACGAAAACATTTTTATGACTTCATAAACTCATATATTTATAGACCACAAAACATTCATGAATCATAATTTCTAAAATCAATCATCAAATATCACTATACATGCAAATTGTCACATATAAAATATTGTACCAATTTTGACGTAGATCATTTTATGCAAGGAAAATTCTCTTCCAGAGTCTGAACACTATACTATCATGATAAAATCTTAATTCTATCATACCAAAATTCAAACAAATTATATACTGTAGCTTATCAAAATACCGATATCATTTTCATTCATATAAATTATCAGCAATAAAACTTATATGAATGAATTGACTTTCATCCATTACATAGAAAGTAAGACTTTATTCATAGACATCTCAAATTAATCAATCTTAAGTATCTAGATAACATCCTTAACAACTAATATCAACATTCCAATGCTTGTCTTATTTTACAAAATGCATGTATTGAGATTCTTCAAATACTTAAGAATGCACATAGAAAAAATCCACTAACTAGACACTTAAGAAATTTGAACAACCTTTGAAATATGTTCAAAAGGTGAAGATTTTAAAGAACTAAGAACTTAGATTAAGAAACTATGCTTTGTTTCTTCCATATGGCCATTCCAATAGAAACTCTTGAAATAAATAGAACTTTAAAACACATATATCAAGTACTAAAACCTTCTATTCTCTGTCTGATGAAGGTAAACATACCTGAGAGTCATGCAAACAAAATCTCAACATATTCTTTTAAAAATACACATAACAATCAAGACAAGGAGTTCATTCATGGTGCCTATCCCATCATAGAAAACCTTTCAAGAAAAACTAAAAACCTTCAACCAAATTTCATATTTTTTATAGTCCTACATAGTCTATCAATATATTTAAAAAATCTTTCAAAACAACCACCATATCTCTTCAAATAATTGCATGCAAACAAACTTTATACACTTTCCACGTTATATTTCACTTTTTCTTCATAAAAAACCATACAAAAAATATTGAGAACTTTCAAACATACTCATATAGATTTCATAGAACTATTCCTTCACTGAAAACTATAAACTTTCACATAAAAAACTATGATATTTCTAAAAGAATCTGAGCAAGATTTATATCAACATACTTGGTAACACACCAAATATTTCTTGACTAATATCCTTCACTAAAAACCTTGTTATGCAATTCAAATGGTTTCTATCTAGGGCTTTACTTCCATAACAAATATTGCAACTATGAACAATAACCAAGAAAATCAGGACTTATATTTGCCAACTTACCATCGTAATGAATTATATAATGTGCCCAAATTATATTGACCTGCATTTAGAAATCATGTACTTATCAACTTTTTTAAGTTATTTATTTGAGAAGCCAAAATTAGAGACAACTAATTCTTCACACTAAACACCCACTAATTACCATTATTCAAGGGAAAAAACCATTTCACATTAATTCCCTTACCTCCAAATCTACTTACTAATCAACTTTGAGGCCACACCTTCACATTTAATATCCATACTAACTCACCTAGCCATGGTAGTTATGTTTCCAACTAATCTCTAGCTCATGAAATGATATATTCTTTGGCTTGTTTTGTAATCAACCAAAAAGGACCTTGAAACTTATCAAATTATGTAAACTTCATGATGAACCTTATATGATTGTAATTATCAATGACTTAGTATCATGGTCTAAATTAAACCATGTATATTATGATAGACCCTTTGAATTTTTTAATTATCTTAAAGAAAGTGAACATACTTATAATTTACTTCAAATAAAACTTTGTCATTAAATTACCTCCAAGAACAAGTCTAAATTTTATATGAAACTGTATGTCTAATGTAAAACAAAATAATGGTATACATGCCTTGAGGGTTATGTTCATCAAATTAAATACTTATTCAAATCTTGAAACAACTAAGACTTAGAATGTTGATTAGGTAACCATGAATTTAAACCATGTATTTTGGCAATCCAGTCATAGAAACAAGGAGTAAGATTTCAAGCTATTCAAATTAGAATGGGAAAATTGTTAAATCAACTAAAGCATATTAATACTTCAAATGTCCATTGTATTACAATAGCAAACAAAAATGAGCCATGAAATTTTTTTACCTTGAAAATAATATTTGAAAACAAATGCATTGATTTTAAATGAAGTGTTTCCCAATTGAAATAATCATCTATATCACCACAATCTATTTTGATTTCATTAATTAAATCATCTATGAAAATTCATGAATCATCATAAATCTATATAAAACTAAAAGTGCATTTTTTAATTGAAACTAGAGGTAACTAAACTAAATATCAAAATAACTGATCACATTCAAAATTATATATGAATATTTTATTCATTAATCCACCATGACTTTAAAAACCACTTAGAAACATAAATAAAAATTCATCAATCAATCATTGCCATTTCATAATCAAAGATGCATCTAAAAAAACTATCAATCAATAGGGTCCCTGACACAATTTTTGGTTTTATGACAAGGTATTTTTTATGGTAGTAAGTATTTGATTTTGAAAAATTTAAAAGGTGTAGAAAATAGGAATAACATGACCCCCTTAGGGGAGTCCTAAGTGGGGGATTTTAAAACCTTTGGTGATTGAAAGGTAAGGGGACTGAGCAAGCTGGACATAAAGGGCAAAGGCTTAAACTATGTCTTTTACATGTTTGTGAAGTGAATTCTAGTCCTGAATGAGTTTTTCTAGACCCGCACTGATTTTTGAACCTTCAATTTAAATTTTTCTAGCTACAATTTTTTTTTCCAACTCTTTTGTCATAATGGCTTTCTCTTTCCATTTTGTCTTTGTATGGGTACCCAGTTCAAGAGCAATAGGTTTTGATTTAGGGATAAACAGTTTAAGGGGGATATCATCAAGGAGACTTTGATAAAATATCTTGGGGGGGTATGATCAAATACTTATGAATCATTTCAAATGTGTCATTATTTCTCCTTTGATACTCAAAAACATTTTTTCAAACTCATTGGTATTTGTTTGTTGTGCATTGGTTGCCTTTATAATTTTCATATAGTTCAAAATTGGTTATGACCACTAGTGTTCCATATGATTATTTTCAATTTATGTGTGGGTCCTTAACTCTATCATTACATGTTGTCTATTACATTGATTTTCAGCTTTAAATATTTTTTTATGGTTGACATGCATGAGAATGTATACAAAATTTAATATAAACATGCATACATACACTCATGTACCCTAAAGTATATAAAAAATAGATAATTTCAAGTATCTTACATAGTGATCATATATTATACTCTGCCCTCTTTCAATTCCATATATTATCAAGGTTTGTGGCTACATTATTGTACCAAAAGGAGTATTACATTTTTGAAAGATAATATCTATTTAATTTAAGAACCCATGTGGTATACGGATAAGGGTGGGAACTAGAAATACACATGGATTTATTGATTACATGTATTATTGTTGAGATCCAAACCATAAAAATGTTGTAAAGGGTAGGATATGGACTAACTAATGAAGCCCCCTCATCCAAAACACCAAATTATTTTATGTCTTATTAGTTTGGACTTTATCTCAAGTAAAGGAGCATGTGTTATGATATTTTCTTGCATATATCTTAAATAGAGAGTTTTTTTGACATCATCAACTAATGAAGGGTTTTATAATTTTAATATACCATTTATATAAATAGCAATTTTCATAATAGTTTGACTACTTTTAGGAGGACTATTAGTGTCAAATCATATAATTTTGGTATTGACTACTATTAGGTCATACGAATTTGGTCACTATCTTAGATCACTTTTTTGTTTTAGATGCTCTTCTAATATGTTATAAAAATTATTTTCTATCATTCTCCTACTCTATTATAAATCAATTAAGTTACAAATTAGTTATGCATATCTATCTTCCCATTTAACTATCAATTTATTATGGAAATTTCATTCATCTTCCCTTCAAT